>ML776606.1:2844206-2905484 GCA_009831015.1 Picea engelmannii
TGTCTATTTGTTTATCATGTCCATGTTTGAATGTTATAAACTGTATTGAGTTGTCCCATTGACCCACATTCACAAAACACAAAAACATTCAATTCTTAAGTTACCAGGCATACTTAGTTTACAACCATAAGTAGTTTCCTGGAGTGATAACAGATGGTAGTAGCTTCAGTAAGATGTAACAAGGTTCAAATGGCTAACAATATACTGTCAATTGTCATGATTGTGTTACAGTTGATCTTGATGAGATAGGTGCATAGGATAGAGTTCAGAGACAGAGAGCAAGCCGGGTGGCCTATCCCGAGCTTGTTGACTGGTCAGTAACCTTTTGGGGACCAAAAGGTCTTATTGTGGGGAGGTGTGATCCGAAATCGGATCCAAGAGCCTGACAGGGCTTGAAAAATGCTCAAAAATGAAGGTGCTCAGAATCCAACGAAACCAACTCCATTACGTCCATACGGTCTTCCCTATTCCGGTGGTATATTTACTTTGTCAAACGGACTCCATATGCAAAAGTTATCGCGTTTTGATCGGAAGCCCAAACAGGTAAAAAGTCAAAGGTCAACTAGTCAAAAAGTCAACGTTGATGTCATCATGCTGACTGTGCAGGAGATGATGTGGCACTCTCTGGCTGATGGTGATTAGATAGTTTTGCTGACAGGGAAGACATGTGGCAGGCAATTGGACCAGTCAATGGTTGACAAGTGGCATTTGTTCGTCGAATGGGAAAGTGCCACGTGGCCCAGTCATGGGCAGCCACGTGGCACCCAGTCATCGGTCAGAGTGGCAGGTTTCAAAAGTTTTGGGGTCCATGGGTTTTGACCCCATGACCAACCACTAAGCCTAAGCGCCTTCACAATAGTCCTATAACCAATGCGCCCAAATTATTTTATGTTATTAAAACCCACAATATAAAACATATTACATAGTATAATGGCGCATAAAAGAGGGGGTTGGGGGCTAAGCCCCAACGCGTGGTCGTGTAAATGAATATGACCTTAAAAGGGGGCGCACGCTCGGAAAAAGGGGGCTTAGGCCCGAATTAACCATATGATATAGTTATAAAGTGGGTATTATAACCAAAATTTGGTTATTTAGTTATTAATTTAGCCATTTTTATGTAATTAACCCATTTTTGGGAGTTATTGGGCATTTTTGGAGCCTAAATTCATGGAGGAAGTTGGAGATGGACAACCAACTTCCCAACTATATAACCAAGGCCTGTTTGAGGCCATGGGGACAGCTTTGAGGGCATTCAGAGCAGAGAGATGCTGAGGAGAAGCCAAGTCAAAGCCAGTTTGAGGCAGAGCAACCGTTGAGGAGGAGATGTTGTCGGACCATTTCTGAGAGCTCCGGACGTCCATTTCACGTGTCATTTTTTGTGCATGGTTCCAGAGATCTCGACGAACATGACTAGATCAGTCTTGTATCCATTCATCATTGTAATGATGTACTATCGATCTTTCTAACGGAAATAAAGAAGCCTCCCCCACAGAGAAAAGGCCCGGAGACGTAGGCAAAGTTGTGTCGAACTCCGTTATCAACCTGCGTATTATGGTTTGCTTTTTTTCATTGCATTTCAGATCTACATATATGTATATGGCTGTATAATTCCTTTTCTTTTTCTTTCGCTAAGTTTCTCAATGGTTAATTAACACATGCAAATAAAAAAAACTCAACCATAAGTCATTCGAAAAATCCTGACGGATCACAAAACATAATTATGGTACCAAGATTTGAAGGATTTACGTTGGACGATGATGGACTAATGAGATTTAAAAATCAAATTTACATACCATCGAATGAAGAGTTGATGATTTTTATCCTAAGCGAGGCTCACGGAGCAGTGTACATGTCTCACCCAGGAGTCATGAAGATGTGGGCAGACCTTAAGCCCTTATTCTTCTGGAAGGGCGTGAATCTAGACATAGTTAACTATGTGGTTATATGTCTATAATGTTAGCAAGTGAAGGCTTAACATAGACATCTAGCAAGATTACTATAGCCACACGCTATTTTGGAATTCAAATGGGAGGTCATTTCGATGGATTTCATTGTCGGATTGGCACTGACATCAAGGAGACAAGAGTCGATTTCTTTTGTAGTTGACACTCTGACGAAGAGTGATCATTTTATTCATGTACGTACAATAGAGAAGGCACCTGACATAGCTACATTTATTATTAGTAATATTGTGATGTTGCATGGCATACCTAAGGGAATTATATTCGATCGAGGATCGGTGTTTACTAGATGATTTTGGACGAGTTTCCAAGAGGCCTTGGGAAACCAACTTAACTTTGGTACTACATATCACCCTGAGAGAGACGGGAAGACCAAACGAACAAACCAATTCTTGGAATACATGTTGCTCATGTACGTGATGGACCAAAAAAAGCATTGGAAAGAATTATTGTCATCGGTAGAATTCTCTTATAACAAAAATTACCAAGGCACCATTAAGATGGCACCCTTCGAGTTTCCTTATGGGTAACCTTGTCAGATTCCTTGAGCTGGGATCATCTTGAGGATAGGGTCCTTCTAGGACTAAAAGAGATCCAATAAATGAAATATTAAATGAAAAACATAAGACAAAGAATCAAGGAAGCGCGGGATCGAAAAAAGAGTTATGCCGATGCGCATCGTGGCGACCTTAGTTACGATGTGGCGATCGATTATTTTTGTGGCTGAAACCACATAAGAGTTCGAGAAAGATTGGAATGGGGATAAAATATCTCCTAGGTTCGTGGGATCCTATGAGATTGTGGAAAGGAGAGGCCCATGGCCTATTGACTAGCCTTGCCGATTCTTGTGGCATATGCACGATGTCTTTCACGTCTCAGTTTGAGACATTATGATTATTGATCCTACACATGTTTTGACTTGAGCACCTTGCAGGTGTCATATGAGGATGTGCTCATGGCTGATCTGATCCACATCCTCTATCATTGAATTCAACAACTACGATGTCGAATAGTAGATGAGGTCAAGGTCCAGTGGGAAAACTATAGTCTGGACCCGACGCCCTCGGAGGATGCATATGATATGCGCCAAAAGTTTCCATTTTTATTGGATAGATAGACTTATGATACTATGATACACATTATTTCGACACTTATATACTGTGAAACTTTGGGATGAAGTTTAGACCAAGAGGGGGTGTATGTAACATCCCGCTCTTGCTCACACTGAGAAAACTTATTCTTTGAGGAGACTTGCGTGCAAGTGATCTGGATTATTATACTATTGGGAATTTGCTTATGATTATGAGGTGTTATGGATTGATGACATGTTACTTTGATGTATTGACACATACAGGTGCTATTGACTCAGTTTTCCTGAGTGTGCAGGACTTTGGACCTTGAGAATGCAGAGGCTTTGATGAAATGGTGTCAACCGCGACCCTCAGGTCAAGATCTGCACAGGATCGTTCTAAATCTGCCCCTAAGTTTGATTGACTCTTTGATTCCTCCATAGGAAATTCCACACACACACACCATAGTGTTTTCCACAGGTCCTTATAGTTATTCCCACGTGATCAAACACAAGGCATCAACCTAAATCTCCTGACCAACAATATGATCACGTCATTTTCTGAATCGAGACTTCGGGTTTCACAATATCGTGATTCCTGTTGTCGAGTCCCCTATCTCTTCAACGTCCGAAACCCAAAATGTCGAATTTCCAAAATATTTGGCCATGTCCTCCTCCACAAATGTGTCATGTTTCGTGACTTCAGGAATTCTAGAGTAAAGAAACCCGACCTCTTATCTTTAAAACTACCGAAATTTCGAACCTCAATGCATTCAGCAAAGGCTGGCTCCCCAACAAAACTTTTCGTTGATTCGGAGTTTCGGACTTCACGACTTCATGAATCTAGATACAAGTATCCCAGTTCTCCAACCTTCAAAACCCAGAAATGGTCAATGAGGATTGACTCTGCCTATTGATGAAAAACATGCCACCTGTCTTGCCCACTGTACTATGTTTCCCACGTGGATTCTTGCCACTTGTCCACTCAAGCTTTTCATCTTTCAGAACTTGAACAAGCCTTTGACAGTAGTTCCTCTATAACTTCAAAACCTCAAACTCCGAAATGGCACCTTCCATGGAATCAACGGCTATAATCCTTCATTCGATTCGATGACCCACGTTATTTCGGACTTCTAGGTACCAAGAGTTTGAAAATCTTGATCCCAAAACGCTGCATCCTCTGCTTCCCAACACCCAAAGTGCCGAAATCCCAAAATTCCATGCCAAAAATACTGTCACAACTCGCAACTTCGGGATTTTCCTTCCACTATGTCTCGACTCCTTGTTGTCAGGACCCCCAAAATACCAAACTCTAAAATTTTGAAGCGCCGAAAATTCTACGCCTCTTCTTCACACATGATAATCCATTTTGTGATTTGGAAGTTTGAGTGTCCAAGGGATTTGGCTTGCACTCCGAACATACAAACCCGGATTTGTCGAAATGATCTTGACACTCGACGGTCACGATAAATGATCGACGTTGAATCTTGAAACCAACGTAATGGATTCATTCAACTCTTATCCACCCTGCAACTCCTCTGGATCCTACGACCCTCGTGACTTCATGAGTTCTTCATAGAGAATTTCGAACGTCCAATTCACTCCTCAATGAATCTCTGGCCAAACTGACTGGCGTCCTTCCACTAAACTTAACTTTTTTGTGATGATTCAGCATCCCATCTTCCTTTGAATAATTCAAAGGAACTGACCCTTCTAATATTTCTATTGCAACCTTAAGTCTTGAAAGGACTCCTGCACGCACTCTTTGCGAAAATCTTTCAAATACTTCCGTGTATTTGATTCTTCGACTCTGTGAACTCTCAGAAATAACATTCTTTCACTCTTCAACCTTAGTTGATAAATTATAAGGCTTTAACTAGCCTGTGCACACCTTGCACAACTTCTGTGCTTCACTTGTACTTCTACTGGAAATGAGAACAATAGTATCTCTCCTGAGATTTCTGAGATAAAAATCAGAATTTTGTCAATGAAAACCTTGCGGACGTTTCACTACACTCCTTCCACGAACTCTCAGGATGAGAAACAATTGACACTCATTCTTCTCCCCTCTCAGACTTCATATACATAACATGAAATCACACATTCAACATAGCATTGAAAACAAATGCATAAACAGAGAGAATAAAACAACTGTAAGCATGCCATTCAGTAAATATAAATAGTAAACATCATAACACCATGAAATTTGAGTCAAGGCTTCATATACTAACTCAAGTGGTCCTGTACATGGGTTGTTCTCTACAACTCTCTGCTATATCTCTCAATGATGATAATCTTCTTCCTCTAATGATCCCAATAATACAAGGGTGAGGGTGTCTATATCCATTTTTCTGCCTACTCTCTAAACTGTCTAATCTATGAATTAAAATCTACCTACTTTCATTAATTATGTATAAATGCCTTTACATTCTACAGATGAGAGAAATCACTCAAGATCTGTTTACAATCTCCAAGATATAAATGTAAGTATGCTCCTCCTAGCTTATTACATTAATGCTTTAGTTTCAAAATTCAAAATGTTTTCATAAAGAAAAATGTTCTCTTTTTCCATCTGCGCATCCAGCTGCTCCTTTGGCTAGGTGCGTATTTTGGCTTGTTACAATGCTCCTGCATCATACTCCCTCGCTTGAAAATTTTCATGAACTCTTGTTCATGACCTCTTGCATGGTTTGTCCATGCTTATGAATTTCTGCTTCATCTTCCCAACTAGCATATTCAACTGGATGTCCCTTCCATTTGAACAAGTATTCAAAATAATCTTTTCTCATGGTCTTTTTGCCAACCCTTTTGTCAATTATTCTTTCCATTTGCGGATTTTCAGCTACAGGCATTTGTTTTTTCCATTGAATTTCTTTTTGTTCCTTCTCTGCTCCTTCTTCTTCAACTCTGTAATGGTACAAATATGGAACATTGAATATCGGTGAGATTCCAACCCCATCGGATATTCAATCTCATATGTGTTTGCCCCAAATTTCCTTATGACCTTGCATGGTCCAATATTTTTCATCTTCAGTTTATTATATGTTCCCCTTGGGAACCTTTCCTTCCTTAGATGTGCAAGAATTAGATCACCAACTTCAAATTGAAGTTCTCTCCTATGTTGATCTTCTCTCCGCTTTTATTCTTGACTTGAACTCTGCAATCGGTTCTTGACGTAGCTGTGAAGATCCTTCATTCCTTCTACAAAGTCTTCTGCACTAGCACTCCTGAATTCAGCTTGTTCCGAATCTTTCAATTCAAAAACTCCTCTTGGTTGCATTCCATATACAATATGGAATGGACTCTTCCCTATGCTTCTATTAAGTGAATCATTATAAGCGAATTCTGCCTATGGTAGAATGTGATCCCATTGACTATGGTATTCAGTCACTAAGCTCCTCAACAAATCTTTCAAGCTTCTGCTCATGACTTCTGTCTGCCCATCCGTTTGAGGATGATATGTTGAGCTAAAAGACAAAATTTCCCCAGCTTTTTCCATAAGGTCCTCCATAAATGTCCCACAAACTTGGTATCTCGATCAGACATGATACTCCTTGGCAAGTCGTGAAGTCTGACGAATTACTTGAAAAACAGGTTCGCGATATGAGTTGTGTCACTGGTTTTCTGGCATGGTATGAAATGTGCCATTTTTTAAAATCTATCAACTACCACAAAGATTGAATCATAGCCTCTCTGTGTTCTTGTCAGTCCCAATATAAAATCCATTCTCACTATGTCCCATGACCTTTTTGGTATGGGTAATGGTTGATATAACCCCGTGTTCTGCCTTTTCCCTTTTGTGTACTGACAAATCTTGCATCTGCCCACAAATTTCTTAGCATCTTTCCTCATCCCTGGCTAAAAATATGAGTCATTCAACGTTGAGAATGTCTTATCATGACTGAAGTGTCCGACCAATCCTCCACTATGTTTTTCCTTCAGCAGGTTCTCCCTCATGGATCATTTTGGAATACATAGTTGATTGCTCCAGAATAATAACCCATCCTAGATCATATACTCAGTCTATTGGCTTTTTCCCTTGAGAACTGGATTCTCAGATGCCTCATATGCCCCGTTAAAATATGGTTCATCCCTATACATTTCTTTGAGGTTATCAAAACCCAAAGTCTTGACTCTGAATTCTCGCATAAGAAAACATTTCTTGCTCAAAGCATCAACAACTTTGTTAGCAATTCTAGAAATATGCTTGATTACAAAAGTAAAATTCTTCATGAATTCAACCCATTTAACATGTTTTTGGTTCAACTTCTCCTGTTGAATCACAAATTGTAAGGCATGATTATCACTGTACAAAACAAACTCTTTAGGAACCAAATAATGCCTCCATTTCTTCAATGCTTGTATGACTGCATAAAATTCTTTGTCATATGTTTAGTACTTGATTTTTGCTTCATTCAGTTTTTCACTGAAGTATGAGATCGGCCTGTCATCTTAGCTCAAGACCGCTCCAATTGCAAATCTACTCACGTCATACTTGACCTGGAATGTCTTGCTAAAATTCGACAAAACCAGAATTGGTTGCTCAGTGATCTTCTTCTTCAGTAGATTGAAAATTTTCTCTTCTTCTTTTGTCCAGTGAAAAGTTTTATGTCTTTTCTTCACTGTATCCATCATTGGTGTGCTGATTGCACTAAAGTTTTGGATGAGTTTCCTGTAGAAAATTTCCAAACCATGGAAGCTTTGAACTTCAAATGCACTCTTCGGTGATGGCCAATTCTTAATTGCATCGACCTTTTATAGATCCATCTTCAACTCATTTGTAGAGATAACAAAACCCAAATAAATGAGTTTTGTCATCATAAATGAAGACTTCTTCATATTTATCAGCAATTTCTCTTGCTGTAATCTTCTCATTACTATAGCTAAATGTTTCAAGTGCTCTACTTCTGTCTTGCTGAAAATTAATATATCATCAAGATATACAATGACGAATTTCCCTATGAAATCCTTCAGGAATTCGTTCATCAAACTCATGAAAGTACTGGGTGCATTTGTTAAGCCAAATGGCATAACAAGCCATTCATACAACCCCTCATTTGTCTTGAAAGCTATATTCCATTCATCACCTTCTCTCATTCAAATATGATGATACCTTCTTTTCAAATCAATCTTTGAAAAACATCTTGCTCCACTCAAGAAATCCATAAAGTCGTCCATCCTTGGTAATGGAAATCTGTATCTGATGGTAATCTTATTGATCACCCTTGAGTCTGTACACATTCTCCAGCCTCCATCTTTCTTTGGGCTCATCACTGTCGAAACAACAAATGGAATCAAGCTCTCTCAAATCAATCCTTTGTCCATTAATCATTGGATCTGTCTCTTAACTTATTCATTTTCCTCCAGCATCATCCTATACGCGGCTTTGTTTGGTAAACTGACTCCAGGTATAATATCGATATGATGGATTATACTCCTGATAGGTGGCAACAAAAAAGGTAGTTCGTCCACTACTATATCAACAAACTCTTCCACCAATTCCTAGATTTCTTCTGGTAGATCATCTATCCTCGTACTGGTCAAAACAATTTTAGGCTTCCTCACCACAATAAGTTGTGTGTCTTCCTTCTTCTTAACCTCCTTAATAAGTTCCCTCCCACTCATGAGAAGTACAATGTTGTTTATCTATATTTCAACCTCTTGGATTTTAATCAGCAACAACATGTGCATCCTCCCATTTTCTCTAGGGTGTACGTGTTCTTTCTCCCATCATGAATCATGTTTCTGTCATATTTCCATGGTCTACCCAACAATAGATGACAAACATCCATGGGAATGACATCACATAATATTTCATCCTTATATCCTCCTATCTTAAATTCAACTAAACATTGTTTAGTGACATTTACCTGATGTCCTTTTTGTACCCATGAAACTCTGTATGGGCTTGGGTGTACAACAGTCTCCAGCTCCAACTTTTCTACCATCTCTATAGATACGAGATTGTTTTTTCTACCGCTGTCCACTATGACCTTGCATACCCTGTCTTTGGTTTTGAAAGTAGTCTGAAACTGACTGTCTCTTTGGGCTAGGTTCTCTGCCTCCTTCTCTGGCTTCAATAGAAATTTCCTCATCATCAAATATATTCTGCCCTCAATGTCTTCTGCCTCAACATTCCATCCTTGAGCTTTGACAATGTGAGTTTCGACACCATCTTTCTTCTTATCTAGACACTCATAGGATTTATGTCTGATATTTCCATAGACAAATCATTTTACTTCACCACCCCTGCCTCTTCCTCTTCTTATGGCTCGAGGAAAAGTATGTCTATCAGCATACTTCCCTCTTTCTGAGCTTCCTTCTCTCTGATGTTGAGTTTGAGGTTTCTTCCCTTCTTCTTTAGATTTCTGAGTTCTGTCTTGGGCAATTGTTTTTCCTCTGGATTGAATTCTATGTCGACCTCTTTGACCTTGTTTTTGGCTCATCTTCTCTTCGGCTTTCAGAGCTATCTGATAAGCATCTTCCACATTTCGAATGGTCATCATGCTCATCTCATTTTGGATGTCATATCGCAGACCATTCATGAACCTGGCAACTTTTTCATCATCGCTTTCTTGATGTCCTTCTCTGATGTTTATCTTGTAGAACTCTTCAGTGTATTCTTTCACTAACATCAACTTCTGCCTCAAATTTTGCATCCTCCAAAACAGAGTTATTTGATAATCTTTGGGTATAAATTTGGCTTTCATCTTTGCAACCATTCTATCCCATATTTTGATTTTCTACTTTCCTTTGTAGGATATGTCTGCCTGCAGTTCATCCCACCATAGTGTTGCATTCCCTTTAATTCTAGTAACGACACGTTTGACCTTCTTGTCTTCCTCAACATCCTCATAGTCAAAGTATTTGTGTAGAGATATAATCCAGTCTAGAAGATATTCAACATCTAAGTTTCCCTCATACATGGGGATCTCCATTTTTTCTCTGGCACCTATCCTTGCAACAGCCCTGAATAGGAGTTTGTCTGTAGTATATTCGACTGTGACTTCGTCTCCTTCGTTTCCATCTTCATTTTCACTTTTAGCCTCACGGATATCCCCAACGTCAACTATGTGCCTCTATGTTGTCTCCATAGCATCAATCCTGGCACGTAACTCATGCATTTCTCTTTCTCTTGCTAGATCAGGCATTGGCATTGGCCTGTCTCTTCTTCTCAACGGCATGGCTATAAAATGTTCCCCTGTTCTCTCTGCTACAAAAAGAAAAGAACTTGTTCTGAGCTCTGATACCACAATTGGTGCATATCAGACTACTCCTTTTTCTCTAGCTCCTTCTGCCTAAAATATACAGAGACAATCAAGATTTGATACCACAATTGGTGACAATGCCGACGCTCGGGTCAAGATCTATGCAGGATCATTCTACATCTTCCCCTGAGTCTGATTGACTCTTCGATTTCTCCACAGGGAATTCCACACACACACACCACAATGTTTTTCAGAGGTCCTTATAGGTATGTTCGTGTGATCAAACACAAGGCATCAACCCAAATCTCCTGACCAACAATATGATCATGCCCTTTTCCGAATCAGGACTTCTAGTTTCACAATATCATGAATCATGTTGTCGAGTCCCCTGTCTCTTCAACCTCTGAAACCTGAAATGCCGAATTGTTGAAATATTTGACTGCATCCTCCTCCACAGTTATGTCGCATTTCACAATTTCAGGAATTCTGGAGTAAAGAACCCTGGCCTCTTATCTTCGAAACTGCTAAAATATTGAACCTCGATGTGTTTAGAAAAGGTTGGCTCCCCAACGAAACTTTTTGTTCATTCGGAGTTTTAGACTTTGTGACTTTGCGAATCTGGATACAAGTCTACCGGTTCTCCAACCTTCAAAACCCTGAAATGGTCAATGAGGATTGACTCCGCCTATTGACGAAAACATGCCATCTATCTTCCCCACTATACTGTGTTTCCCACATGGATTCTTGCCACCTGTCCACTAAAGCTTTCCAGATTTCAGACCTTGAACAACCCTTCAACAGTCGTTCCTCTGTCACTTCAAAACCCTGAACTCCGAAATGGCACCTTCCATGGAATCAATGATTATAATCCTTCATTTGATTCGATGACCCACCTTATTTTGTACTTCTGGGTATCGAGAGTTCGAAACTCTCGATCCCAAAATGCTGCTTCCTCTACTTCCCGACACCCAAAGTGTCGAAATCCAAAAATTCCACACCAAAACTCGTGTTGCAACTCACGACTTTAGGATTTTCACTCCATTATGTCCTGACTCCTTCTTTTCAGGACCCCCGAAATACTAAACTCCAAAATTCTGAAGCGCAGAAAATTCTATGCCTCTTCTTCACACACAATAATCCATTTCGCAATTCAGAAGTTCGAGTGTCCAAGGGATATGGATTGTACTCCGGACTTACAAACCCCAATTTTCCGAAATGATCTTGACGCTCGACGGTCATGATCAATAGTCGACATTGAATCTTGAAACCAACGTAATGGGTTCGTTCAAATCTTATCCACCCTACAACTCCTCTGAATCCTACGGCCCTCGCGACTTCACGAGTTATCCACAAAGAATTTCAAAAATCCGATTCACTCCTCAATGAATCTCTGGCCAAAATGACTGGTGTCCTTCCACTAAACTTAACTTCTATGTGATGATTCATCTTCCCATCTTCCTTTGAATAATTCCAAGGCGCTGACCCTCCTGATATTTTTATTGCAACCTCAAGTCTCGAAAGGACTCCTATATGCACTCTTTGTGGCAATATTTCAAATACTTCTGTGTATTTGATTCTTCGACTCTGTGCACTCTCTGCAACAACAGTATTTCACTCTTCAACCTTAGTTAATAAATTCTAAGGCTTCAACTAGCCTGCGCACACCTTGCATGACTTTTGTGCTTCATGATGCAGACCCCCAACCCTCAGGCCAGAGTCCGCTCACAAAATCGTTCAAAAACCTCCTCGAGCCGAAGAGACTCCTTTTATTCCCTATTGGAACCTCAAATATTTGATCCACAGGTCCTGATGTGAAAAACCCATCTGTGCATGACATGCACAATGTGCAATTTCTCACCTTCACACGGCTTCCAACATGACCATGATCATTTCCCAAAAAGTGGTTTCGATCTTCAGGACTTCACGAGTCCTGATGTCAAGTTTCCTTGACTCTTAGATCTTCCAATCTATGAAATGTCGAAATGCCAAAATGGCACTCAATGATGATTATCCCTTGGGCCATATCCTTGGTCCATGTGACCACTCCTTCACATGACCATAGTCTTTCTTCGAAACTTTCAAATCTGTTAGCCTCGACTCTTGGTCTTCGGAACTCCTGGTGTCCGATTACCTGGTGGTTCCCTGATCTTCACCACGTGTCCTCCACATATGGATGCTCCTGATCATTTCTGGACTTCGCAAGTCACGAAGCCGAAAAGACTCCTCCGCTCCTTCACTTCCAAATGTCTGAATCCCTGAGATTTGAGGATCTCGCGACACATGTCCTCTGTAGATGGACGCTCTTGATATTTTTGTTGTTTCACGTACTGGGAGTTTGAAACTCTCGGTACCAAAATCTCTGCCTCCTCTAGCTTCCGAACTCCGAATAGCCAAAATGTCAAATTTCTGTTCCAAAGGAAAGTCATGTTTGTGACTCTGGTTTTTTCATTGTGAAGTGCCCCAGTCTCTTGTCATCAGGATTCCCAAAATGTCGAACCCCGAATCTCCGAAATGTTGAAATGGTCTAGCGGCTCCTCTACTTTGGATACGGGGATTAAACCTCGTGCAACTCCTCCTGGATCTGATGGCTATCGGTCCTCCCCGCTAAATCTGATGGTAGCCGTAGCTCCTCTCTAAGCATTTATTTCATCCTTTCCCTTGGAAGATTTTTTGAAGTCTCAAAGGTCTCAGCCTTTACTTCCTCTGCGAAATCTATATCCTTGGATCCCATCTGGGTTCTTAAAGACATTGTCCCTCATGAGCTTTTGGGACCCTGAACTCTCCAAAGAGTTTTTTTACCTTTGCGACCTTCATAGCTATGGCTCTATGCACAAAATGGCACTGTTCCTCCTGAGCTTTCTTTCTCTGAAACCTTGAAAGGTTTCTTGACTTCTACACTCCTTGCAGAGTCTCTGCACAAAAAGGTGCTATCTCTCCTGAGCTTCTCTGTTGCTCAGACCTCTAAGGAACTTAACCCTTTTCTCTCCCTCAGATAGAGAATATCATGCCCTCTTGGCAATCTCTTGCTCAAGAAACTCCTTACTGAATCTGCAGGGTTTTCAACAACCCTGTGAAGATCCTCTTCTGGACACTTTTCTATTCTAGAACTCACAAGAGTTATTTCGTGTGTTCTATCTACACATCCACTCAATGCCCTCCTAGCAGAGATCTACAAAACTCCTCAGAGATTCTGTCTTCTGTTGTGTTCTCCTCTGCACAGTCCTGTCTCCAAGGTGTTCAACAACCTCAATGTTTCTCTCTCTGAGTTTAAGTCTTCAACTGGTGTGCCCTCCTGGAACGTCCTTGTCCAAATTCCACAGAATTGGAAGTGCACTCTATGCACTAGCTTTCAGAACCCGCAGTGTTCTGTCACACCCTCTTGGCATGAAGCCGCAAAGAAACCCAAGCCTGAAATCAAAGAACCCAATAGATTGTAGAACCTATCTGTCCCTACAAATGCATACCTAACCATACATCTACAACATATAAAGAACACATAAAAGCATTCACACAATACAAAATGACATGCACGAAAAATTGTTGTTTGTATTAATGTAAAATGCCTCCTTTACAAGGTGTTCTTGAGCTCAGAATTTTTGAGAGAGTCTCGGCTCCTTCTCTATCTGCCAACTTCTCTATCTCTTGCTACCTTGCACTAACTCAAAATAAGAACAAAAGATATTTTACATGAGGGGGCTCTTCGAGCTCTTCCCTCCAAGCTACCTACTCTCATTCAATTACATTTAAATTTACATTGAATGGGTTATCTAGTCTAGATCGGAGCTAGATCTTAGCCTTACAACCATTAAAGGCTATCTACATCTAAATCCTGCATATAGGAACAACCTTTTGGCTCTAACAGCCTTACAAACATTAAATTCCCTTAATTCAAATTCAAAATATGAGAGGGTTGGCACCTCTCTTCCTTGAATGCACTGAGTGGGTTGGTTGGCTAGTGCATGGCTGGCTTGGGAGTGATGGTCCTGCCTCATACTCCTCTGCTGTGAATAATTCATGAGCTCCCGCTCATGAGCTCTCCACCCTAGCTGTTGAAATCCCCCTAGATCCCAAACAACTCTTTGGGGCAATTTCTCTGCTCCATCTCTCTGTTGCTTTTGTTGTTGTTGTTTTTGTTGTTGTTGCTATTGTTGTCTCCCTTTTGCTCAACTTCTCCTCATTGGAAGTCTCTTGTGATGACTTTGACATCAGCTTCCTTATTTGCTCGATCATTTCATCCAATTGCTGCAATGGCTGCCTATGTTCATGCAGCCTACTCTATTGCAATTCCTCTTTGCAAATGGGTATATCATGATCTCCCATGCTATATTATTCATCCTCTATGTCTCTAAGGGTCCACTCTGCTAGAAAGATCAGATTTGTAGTCATATCACTGAGTTTCTTCTTATCTTCCCCCTTTGACAACTTAACTTTCATCTCTCTTGCTGGTATGTCTCCAGCTTCTCCCAGTTGCTCCTCAGCCTAGAAATCTCCTCCATCAGTTTCCAACCTCATCTATTGGATGTGCATGCTCTTCACCTCTACCCTTCTCTCTAGGGTTTCAATCTACTCACATAGATCAACAAAGCTCATGATGTCTGTCTCTTCTTCTTCTGCTACTGCAAGCTTCAATGCTGTAGTCTTCTCAGCTTCCTGGCTTAAAATTTTGAGCCATTCCTCAGAATGCTCATTTTCTTCCTTTACTTGGGCAACCTCTAACATCTGCTCCAATGCTTCTTCTTCCTTGATAGTTAATGCTGGTTGTCGGTCTGTTGTTGTTTCATCTTCCACATAGTCTCTTGCCTCAATTGGGCTCAATGGTAGGAATACCCAAATTCCTCTAATCATCAGAATGCTATTCTGATCTTCTCTCTCTGTCAGCTCCTATGGCTGATATGAACTCACCTCTGAGCTCATTTGTTCTCCCTTTCCCTCTTGGCAATATGGGATTTCTCTGTTGTCCTCTTGACAATCTGTGAGATCCTCTGATCCCATCTTATTTCTCATATGACAATCACTGAGATCTTCTGCTGATGTCTTTCCATTTCCCTCCTGGCAATACAAATTCCCCTCGCTGCCCTCTTGATAGTCTATGAGATCCCGCAGTGATCTCATTTCATTTCCCTCCTGGAAATGTGAAATTCCCTAGTTGTCCTCTTGATAGTCTATGAGATCTTCAGTTGATCCCATGTCATCCTCACTACTAAGGTTTCTCCCATCCTATGGTTCACACACCTAAACCATTTTCTCCTCTCGTCTATTAAGGTTTCCAGCATGCCTCAACCATATTTTCAACAACCTCTGTTGTCTTTTGGCCATCAATTCCCTGACTGGCCATTTTTCTTTCGTCCTCATGGGCCATTCATATACCCAATGCGTTCTAGCATCCTCTTGCATTTGCAATGCAAGAATTTCCATTCTCTCTATGATCTTGATGAGCTCTTTATCTCTTGCAACGTTTTCCTACTGCTGGTAGTTCTTATTTCCACCACATGCATGACCTTCAATAGCCATTTTTTCTGTTGTCTATCTTCCCTCCCTATAGATTTGTTGTCACTCAGCAACCCTCAATGCTTCCAACCTTCATTTTCAGTCCTCCTGACTGGTTCCTTTGACTACTACCTACCTACAACAATCTCCACAGAGCATCTTCAGCAGAGGATCGTTCAAAAACCTCCTCGAGCCGAAGAGGCTCCTTTGATTCCCTATTGGAACCTCAAATCTTCGATCCACAGGTCCTTATGCAAAAACCACACATGCACATGACATGCACAAGGTGAAAATTCTCACCTTCACATGGCTTCCAACACGACCGTGATCATTTCCCAAAAAGTGATTTGGGTCTTCAGGAGTCTGTGAGTCATGATGTCAATTTTCCTTGACTCTTCGATCTTCCGATATTTGAAATGATGAAATGACGAAATGGCACTCAACGACGATTATCCCCAACGAGTAGTGTTTCTTCAGAAATTTTGACTCCAAGAGCCCCTACTCTTGGTCTTCAGAACTCCCGGTGTCTGATTACCCGATGGTTCCTCGATCTTCACCATGTGTCCTCCATAGATCGATGCTCCTGATCATTTCAGGAATTCACAAATCGTGAAGCTGAAAAGACTCCTTCACTCCTTCACTTCCAAATGTCGGACTCCCCGAGATGTGAGGATCTCATGACACGTGTCCTCCATAGATGAACACTCCTGATCTTTTCATTGTTTCACGTACCGGGAGTTTGAAACTATCGGTACCAAAATCTCTGCCTCCTCTACCTTCCGAACTCCGAATAGCTGAAATGTTGAAGTTTTGTTCCAAAGGTAAGTCGTGTTCGCGACTTCGGGCTTTTCACTGTGAAGTTCACTGGTCTCTTGTCATTGGGATTCCTGAAATGCTGAACCTTGAATCTCCAAAATGTTGAAATGGTCTAGTGGCTCCTCTCCTTTGGATACGAGGATTAAACCTCATGCAGCTCCTCTTGGATCCAATGGCTATCGGTCCTCCATGCTAAACCTGACGGTAGTTGTAGCTCCTCTCTAAGCATGTATTTCCTCCTTTCCCTTGGAGGATTTTTTGAAGTCTCAAAGGCCTCTGGCTTTACTTCCTTTGAAAAATCTGTATCTTTGGCTCTCATCTCTGTTCTTAAATATGTTGTCCCTCCTAAGCTTTTGGGACCCTGAACTGTGCAAAGAGTTTCTCTGCCTTTGCGACCTTTGTAGCTATGGCTCTGTGCACAAAATGGCATTGTTCCTCCTAAGCTTTCTTTCTCTGAAACCTTGAAAGGTTTCTCGAATTCTGCACTCCTTTCAGAGTCTCTGCACACAAAGGTGCTATCTTTCATGCACTTCTCTATTTCTCAGACCTCTAAGGGACTTAACCCTTTTCTCTCCCTCAGATGGAGAATCTGATGCCCTCTTGGCAATCTCTTGCTCAAGCAACTCCTTGTTGATTCTGCAGGGTGTTCAACAACCCTGTGAAGATCCTCTTCTGGACTCTTCTCTGTTCCAGAACTCAAAAGAGTTCTTTCCTATGCTCTATCTGCACATCCAGTCAATGCCCTCCTGGTAGAGCTCTACATAACTCCTCATAGATTTTGTATTCTGTTGTTTTATCCTCTGCATAGTCCTGTCTCCAAGGTGTTCAACAACCTCTAGGTTTCTCTCTCTAAGTTTAAGACTTCAGCTGGTGTGCCCTCTTGGCACGTCCTTGTCCAAATTCCACAGAATTAGAAGTGCACTCTATGCATTATCTTTCAGAACCCGCAATGTTCTGTCACACCCTCTTGGCATGAAGCCACAAAGAAACCCAAACATGAAATCAAAGAACCCAACAGATAGTAGAACCTATTTGTCCCTGTAAATGCATACCTAACCATACATATACAGCATATAAAGAACATATAAAATCATTCACACAACACAGAATGACATGTAGGAAAAACTGTTGTTTGTATTAATGTAAAATGCCTCCTTTACAAGGTGTTATTGAGCTCATAATTTTTGACAGAGTCTCAGATCCTTCTCTATCTCTTGCTACCTTGTACTAACTCTAAATAAGATCAAAATATATTTTACATGAGGGGGCTCTTCGAGCTCTTCCCTCCAAGCTACATACTCTCATTCAATTACATTTTAATTTACATTGAATGGGATGTCTAGTCTAGATTGGAGCTAGATCTCAACCTTACAACCATTAAAGACTATCTACATATAAATCTTGCATATAGGCATGGCCTTTTGGCTCTAACAACCTTACAAACATTAAATGCCCTTAATTCAAATTCAAAATATGAGAGGGTCGGTGCCTCTCTTCCTTGAATGCACTGAGTGGGCTGGCTGGCTGGCACATCGATGGCTTGGGAGTGATGCTCTTGCATCACTTCACCTGTACTTCTGCTGGAAATGAGAACAATAGTATCCCTCTTGAGAGTTCTGAGATAAAACTCGGAATTCTGTCAATGCATACCTTGTGGACATTTCACTGCACTCCTTTTAGGAACTCTCAGGATGAGAAACAATTGAAACTCATTCTTCTCCTCTCTCAGACTTCATATACTTAACATGAAATCACACATTCAACACAACATTGAAAAAAAATGCATAAACATAGAGAATAAAACAATTGTAAGCATACCATTCAGTAAATGTAAACAATAAACATCATACCACCATGAAATTTGAGTTAAAGCTTCATATATTAACTCAAGTGCTCCTGTACATGGGTTTTTCTATATAGCTCTCTACTATATCTCTCAATGATGGTAATCTTCTTCCTCTAATGATTCCAATAATACAAGGGTGAGGGTGTTTATATCCGTTTTTCCTCCTACTCTCTAAACTGTCTAATCTATGAATTCAAATGTACCTACTTTCGCTAAATACGTATTAATGCCTTTACATTCTACAGATGAGAGCAATAGCTCAAGATCTGTTTACAATCTCCAAGATATAAATGAAAGTACAATCCTCCTAGCTTATTACATTAATGTTTCAGTTTATAAATTCAAAATGTTTTCATAAAGAAAAACATGCTCTTTTTTCATCTGCGTGTCTAGTTGCTCCTTTGGCTAGGCACGTATTTTGGCTTGTTACGATGCTGCTGCATCATGAAACCCCTTGGACACTGGATCGAGTCAGGGAGTGGATTATTGGGGTTTGGTTGTTCTATATAGGACATATGTGCATATGATTATATGATATGATTATGGATGTTATTATGACATGATTCGTTGATGATGGGGGCTAATGATAGCTTGTCGACCAAACTTTCATGTGGAGTAGAGGGGTCACACATGAATACCAGAGACTTTGAGGGAGAGGTATGGACAACAACTCTGCCACAACCTACTGGAACTCCCACCGTGGCTCGAACTATAGGTTAACGACTACCTAGTTCGAGAAGACCCATGATGTAATGAGGGAAAACTACGACAGTCACTCACTATGATTCTAATGGGTGCACAACAAGGCAGGGGATTTATTCCTTAGAGGCCCTTAGTCTCCCATAAGATCAGTTGGAGGATTATTGACTCCAGGGGTTTTTTATGTCTACCAAGTCAGTCAAGAGGCGAGTGGCACCCTTGGAGCACATAGTGCTTCCTGAAGGGCATGTTGTGCAAGAAAAATGGAAAGAAGCGAGTGGCAGCCTTGGAGCACGAAGTGCATCCTGAAGGGCACGTCGCACAAGGGAAACAAAATGAGGTGAGTGGCACCCTTGGAGCACCTAGTGAATCCTGAAGGGAATGTCACATTGTTAAATAATAAATGAATAAACCTAGATGGTCTTAGAATGAATAACGTGATAAGAAAGATTTAAAAATAATTTCCCTAATAAAATATCACCCAACCTCGAAAATTAAAATCTAGGTCTAAAGTAATACTTGTGGTAAAAATAAAAGAAATAATAATAATCATTAAACATATGATGAAAAGGGGGTCAGAAACTTGATTAAATTATTAAAATCAAATTATTGAGGGATTTAAAAATTTAAAAGGGAAGTGATTGTTTTGTTACACATGCTAATTAAAATTTATTAATTAAAAAGAAAAAGGGGGAAAAAGGATAATTTTCTACACTTACTAATTTGAGTTTTAAATGAAAAGGGAAAGTGGGAAATTTAAAAGAATTAGGAAACTAGGAAAAAGAGGGAAACATAAAGAGAAAGGGAAACAAAAGGAAAAAAACAGAAAGACTAACTTTGTAAGGTATTTTGCATTTAAGAACTTTGTAAATTGAACTCAACTAGTAAATTAGTAAGGGGGAATGTCACTAAATTGTGTAAGGGAATATGGGGACACCTAGGAGCGATTCTAGGAATGCTTTTAGGTGGGTGAGGGAAATAGGAGTAATCAAATAATTAATGAAATTAATTTGTGGTGCACCGAAGGGGATGGGTGACACATGTATGGAGAGGATTTTTCTGAATTAAATTATTGAACAATAAATTAAATGGGAATTTGGGAAAAAAATGACTTATAAATTATATATAAAGGAGGGAGGAGGATAAGGATGAGCTCTTCTGTCATGCGTAACGTTACGCTATATAATTTTAGACTTGACTGACTTAGTTTATGGGAGTTGGGATACCCAGCTCAATGAGGACTGGTAGCTCGACCTTGTGAGGCCAGATGGGGGCTATCTGATCTTTGGTTCATTGTGTGTGGCCCCTTTGAAGCTCGGGTGGCTAAGGGGGAAGAATAGTACCCTTAGCATTGGCTGGGAGGTACCAGTGAAGTCTCATAGGTCGGCAAGCGGGTGTTGCACAGAGCACGCAGAACAATGACTCAGAGCGGACGACTTGGGCTATGGTACACTTACTTTTATTCAGCATGATAGATTATTATTATACCTTATAATTTCATTTCTATAATTTTATTTGAGTAAAGAAAATTTTTGATTAACATTTCAACCGAGAACTTAAATTTCTCCATAGCCTTAAGCTCGCTTCTTTATTTCATTCCCTTGGCATTTAATCCTTGAATGTTGTGATAGTCCTTTTGGTTTTGTTGATTTTTGTGAAGAGTTGTTCTTTTTACTTCCTCCTCATCCCTAGTTCGTCAGTCCACGCCTGAGCAGTCAGCCAAGATCCAAATCGATGGTCGTCGCTTCGGTGCACAACGACCTATAGATAATAATTCCCTTCTTTTCTATTTGTGGATGATGAGCGAAGGATAGTTGTCATTCATCTACCACTATTGAATGTTCTTGATTGATTGATGGTCATTGTGCCTTCTTGTGTTCAATAATACTTCCATTGTTATCATTCCTATCCGTGAACCATTGAATACCCTCTGCATTTTTTTTTAACCTTGTGTCCCCTAATTTTTACTCTATGTTGTCAATACATTCAACCATGAATTTGTTCTTCTGCAAATTATTACAATTCGATGGCAAAATTTCTCTATGTTTCTAATCCATCTCGCCTGCAAAATTTTTTCTCTGCAATTTTTACATTTCATTAGTGAATTTACCCTGCGGGTTTACCCTTATTTATACATCTATTGACTGCAATTTTCCCTTTTTATTGACTGCAAATTTCATGATAAAACTCAGCACAATCTAGAAACGATTTCACTTCTGTTAATTTAAATCGAACACAAAATTACCCATGTTTAAGGAACAAAAAATAAACTACTTGATGATGTGTATCACAACTAAATCACACAACAATTTTATGAATCGTTGTCCGTTTTTGATAAGTGATTTTTAAATGCCTGTTTTTTTTTCTTATGTGTCTGAAATGATTTGATGTTAAGGTTGCGAGATGATATGTATCTACAATTCCTACTATGCCTACGTTTTTATTTGATTGCAAAATGATTTTACATTTATTATAGTACTCATCCACTTAATTTATTTACCTTTCCTGTTATGACTATTAATGACGATTTACCAATTTTTTAGTCAGTGATGCCTCTACAATGATTTCCATAACTGATTATTGTTGATAGAAAATCTACTGACAACGAATTTTGATGTTTGAGCAGCGATACGAGGCATTCCATAAATTCTAGCATTAATATTGTTAACCAACGAAAGCTTGATGAACAACGATGTTTGTACCCAACTGAATATTATTGATATTGACCTATGTTCGTTAGTACCAATGTTCACATAAAGTTTTAATAATTAGACTGCAACTTGTGTATTTTACAGTCTGTGATTTTAAAACCGCAATCTCATATTTCACATTTTTATAATTACCCAGTTTTTAGAAAACAATGGAATGGATGACAATGACCCCTTCGATACAGTCAAGTTTTAAATATAAACCAGGATAATAATGTTTAGACAACAATATTACTAATTAGAAAGCTTGATACGTCAGCATTTTCTTATATGAATATGGAGAGAGTCATTGTTTGATATATTGATTAGACAATGATTTTTCTACATCCTGGTTAATTTCTTTATATTTATGTTCCCTTTTTTGGAAAATTATCCTTAAGACAACAAGTTATTAACACCAATCAGAGATTGCATGGGTGATACAAATGTTTTTGGATGTATAACTATAACACCCAATAAATACTAAAATCCAATAATAATTATGGGGTTATTACATCATTGAGGAAATCTAGCCCAGTACCCACTCATATGTTGTCGTTCCACCACCACTGTATAGCACCTCCCACTAGTACATGTGACCAAAGTTGTGACAATTTTTCGTTGATATTGCCACACTTATCTGTTGCAATTTCCATGAAATCCTTGACTTTTTTTTCGTTGCTATATTTTCATCGCTATATCCACTATCCAAGTGTGCATGGAAACACTGAAGAAATTAGCTTTCCACATGTCATCACCATCAAGATCGGTTTACCCTATGCATCATCAAAATTGTAACATCCCTCCTGTTGTTACGACAATGAGCCTCACATAACATGTGCAATTTTTTTTTGTCTGTGCGTGTGTAGAAGAGTAATAAGGGAATTATACTCAACGTCGCCACACAACGACGAACACGATGCATGCAACTCATGTGACAAAAAAACAAAAACTAAGAAGCACATCAGAAACTGGAAGCAATGTACGACATTCAACCGAGAAGAATAAGAATGACTACAGGCCCGTCCTACCCTGCAATGGTTAGGACCTCCAAGACACATAAGCAACTCTCAAGCCTAGGTTCCCATCGATTTTGACCATTTAAGGTCTCAGGGATGGAAACTGTTTTGAGGTACAAGGAGGTGTCTACATCCCGCCCGACACAAGCATACCAAGCCTACTAATCTAAGGAAAATCATCCTAACAACCCCACATACCCAAACAATTACACAAGTAACTAGAATCTCTTAGAGTGAGAAACCAAGCACATTAAATGATTACAAGACCAAGTACGAACATTAAATAGAATGAACATCAACACCCTCAATGAGAAGCACAAGCTAAAAATGACGTTGCCAATATCCTAATCAATCGTAGAGTCAAGCTAGCCAGTAATTACAATCAATTTTAATCATCTATTACGAGCCCAACTTAGCATGTCTAAAGTACAAATATCATCAAGGTACAATCTAAATTAGCCTTAAAACAAATTCATTGCACAATTTTAAATTAGAAAGTGTCATCAAGGTACCATCTAATTCAACATTTAATGGACCTTACTATGCAAGTCTGAACTTCGACTGGATTACTAATTAACAATATAATTAATCATTACTTATAATCTAACTAGCTTTTCTAAATTCTAAACTAGCCATTCATGAACAATCGATTTAGACACTAAATACAACCAATAGCAAGTTTAAATACTATGTCCATCATCACAATCTATTGACTGATCTAATTTAATCCATAATAGAGCCCTGACTGCCATTACCATCTAAAATTAACATTTAACGCATAAATTGGATCAAGTCTGAATAGATTAACAATAGATATTCAATAATTATAAATTAACAATATCGTGGCATTAGAAATCTGTTACCCCGCAGTCAATAAAGCATGGCTATCTAATTGTTGATGTCAACCTGACAGGATCAACGCTATCCACGGCTAGGTAAAAGGTGGTGACTCGCAGCCCTAGGTAAATCCCTGACTAAGACAAGGTAATTTATTGTTGTAAAAAGAAAGGAGTGTAGCAAAGAATTCAACCAGAACTAGGAGAATAATTAATGGCATACTCTAATCGAATTAATGAGCTTATGTTGTTCCAGTTGTTGGTTGCAGTGATATTTTTGTTTTAAGTAGAGTGGTGGGAGGAGTTAGAATGTAGTTAGAAGGTGCCAAGGAGAAATCCCATAGTGGGGTGAGACACTGCACTAGGCATCCAACTGTCATTAAAAATAAAGAAAAACAAATGCAGCCAACCACCTAATTAAAATAAAGAAAAAAAAAACGATAATGACATTTGACATTTGACAATGTCCTTTATTTCCTTTCAATTCCTACCAAACCTCACGACTTCCTATGATTCCAGAGTGTGTTTTGAATATATTTTGAATATAATAGCATAAGCATCGGTTTTCGTTGGAGCTAAGAGGTGTGAAACAACCTAAGAGAGAGAGAAATCAAAATTGTACATGGACTATTCAAAACTGCAAACATCATCGAATGACATTCTAAAATGCACACAACAATAAAAATAAAAATAAAGAAAGGCTAAATGCAAGTAATAAATTCGATTCCAGCAAGTAAATTCAGGCACAGAATCGAGCAAGGTAGAGGGACGGATTCCCTGTGCAAGAGAAACAGTTGCAGTCACATAAAAATCCCCGCCCAATGTAGAAAAACATTACATAGTCAACACATGGTTCCACAGAGCCAGGGCAAGGGTTCCAAAAATTTTATTTTTATTTTTATTTATTTATTTTTTCATGGGGTACCCAATAACTCAACGGAGGTAAAATAATCATTTCTCTTTGAAATAAGAGCATGAGGAACAACCAACCTCCAAAAGGTACGTAGATAAGTGACAGTAATCCGAATGTGATGAATAGAAGCCTCAATCAGAAGCCACAATTTTTTTTTTGCAGACAGGAAGGGATCATTATTTATTTATTTATTTATTTATTTTGCAAAGCCAGGAAACCATTACATGTCGATTTTAAATTTTTTCCAAGAACAATCATTGGTTTAAAATGGATCCATCAAGTATAAAGACGGGGTGGAAATGAGACAATAAAGAAATATAACAGGCTGAATTTAAGGATGAACTTCACCAACAATCACAGTGCGGGGTTAATGGAACACATCGGGGTGCAAGGAAAACCATTAGCCAAGAGAAACAACAGAGGTGGACGACTGATAGGTTCATCATTTTCTTCATCATCCTCACATAAAAAATCAGGGCATTGAGATCCTTAGGTATTTTAACGCTAAGGCGATGACCGTAGATCAGGCTCCTGGCCGACTGCTCAGGCGAGGACTGACGAGCTAAGGAAGAAAGATAAACAACTTCAAGGTCACAATAAACACCACAAGGTGGTCACGACTTGCAGGAAACAAAGGTCATGGGAAATCAATCAACCAATCAATCAGCTAGGCTATAAAAATTTCAGTCATGAAACTAGACAACCAGTTTACCTACCCAATAAACAAGTAGATCCAAATCGTAAATCCTACAACAAACTACCATTCAAATGAAGAAGCGAATTGTTGCCTGTTCGCCTGCTCCATGTGTCATCTGCGTGCTCAATGAAACTCCCACTTGTCGACTGTCGAGACTTCACCGGTACCTCCCAGCAAATTCTAGGGGTACTCTTCCTCCCCCTTAGCCCCCCGAGCCACAAAGGGGCCACACACACTATCCAGAGATTTCGACTAGCTCCCATCTTTCCTAGCAAGGCCGAGCTACCACTCCTTTCCGAGTTGGGTATCCCCAACTCCCACAAGTAAATCAGTCAAGTAGATATTTCTGCAGCGTAACATTACACAAACATAAGATCCCCCCTCATCCTTCTCCTTCCTTCATTTTATAGTGTTTCGAACTTCCCTTCTTTCCAAAAATCGCATTTAATTAAAATTTTAAAGATAAATTCCTAAAAATTCTTCTCCGTACAAGTTTCCCCCATCCTCTACATTCCTCCATTAATTAATTTCTTTAATTAGTTAATTATCTCATTTCCTTCACCCACCTAGAGTTACTCCTAGAATCACTCCTAGGTGTCCCCAAATTACCTTACAGTTTTTAAAGGCTTTCCCTATTATGAAATTTCTATTTCAGTTTAAAATTAGAAATCTCTTAAATGGTAGATTATTTACTAAGTTGACTTTCCACCTTTTCCCTTAAGTTCCCCTTTTTCCCTTTTCATGTTACCTCTTTTCCCTAGTTTCCTATTTTTTTATTTTTTTCCCCTCTTTCCCCTTTTTACTAGGAACTCAAAAAGGCAGGTGTGAAAATTAATCCTTTTTCCCTTTTCTTATTTAATTAGCATACTTTAATTTATTAAGGTAATAAAACAATTAATTCCCCTTTTAAATTTTAATCCAACATAATTTTATTTTTTTATGAATAAATCAAATTTCTTACTCCCTTCATGTTACAAGATTTCATGAAGATCATAATTATTGTTTAAGTTGTTTTTATTTTTATTATTATTATTATTATTTTAATAGAAGACAAAATTTTACCACTAGCGTAATTTAGACTTAGGCCTTAAATTTCGTATTGGGCGACATTTGATTAGGGAAATTGTTTTAAAAATTACTTAACATGTTATTTGTCTTAGGGCCATCTAGGTTCATCCATCTATCATCAACAACGCGATGTGCCCTTCAGGACGCACTAGGTGCTCCAAGGGTGCCACTCGCCTCATTTGTTCCTTTGCACGATGTGCCCTTTAGGATGCACTACATTCTCCAAGGGTGCCAATCACCTCTTGAATGATTTGGTAGACATCAATAAACCCTGGAGTCAAAAATCCGCCAGGTGAACTTGTGGGAGACTAAGGGTTTCTAAGGAATAAGGCCCCCACCTTATTGCACGCCCCTTAGAATCATCGTGAGCAATTTTTGCAGTCTACCCTCACGGCATTGTGGGTCCTCTCGAACTAAGTAATCATTAACCTACAGTTCGAGCCACCATGGGAGTGCTAGTAGGTTGTGGTAGGGATGTTGTCCACAACTCTCCCTCATCATCTCTAGTAGTCGTGTGTGACCCCTTTACTCCATATGTGAGTCTAGTTGGCAAGCTATCATCAGCTTGCATCATCAACAAATCATGTGAGAATATATCCATATCATATCATCTTAATCAGATGCAATAATATCACAGTAAAACAATCAAACCCCAATGGTACACTCCCCGACTTGATCCAGAGTCCAAGGGGTTCCATCGATGCCTCGACATCCTCTAGGTCCGTAATCCTGCACACTCAGTAAAATCGAGTCAATATCACCTGTCTATGTCAAAGCGGTAAAACAACATGGCATCAACCCATAACACCTCATAATCAAAATCAAAAGTTTTAATACATAATAATCTGGATCACTTGCGAGCAAGTGTCTTCGAAGAATAAGTTTGCTCAGTGCACCAGAGCGGGATGTTACATACACCCCCTCTTGGTCTAAACTTCGTATCGAAGTTTCACAATATAAGTGTCGAAATAAAGTGCATCACCGTATCATATATCTATCTATCAAACAAAAATGGAAACTGTTGGCGCATATCATATGCGTCCTCCCAGGTCGCCGAGTGTGGACTATAATTGTCCCACTAGACCTTGACCTGATCTACTGTTCGACATCGTAGCTGTCAAACGTGATGATCCAAGATGCGGACCGGCTCAGCAATGAGCACTCCCTTGTTCGATACCTGGAAGGAACTCATGTCAATAACATGTGTAGGATCACTAATATAATGTCTCAAAACAGATACATGAAAAACATCGTGCATACGCCTCAAGGAATCAAGCAAGGCTAGTAGATAGGCCACAGGCCCTTTCTCTCCACAATCTCAAAAGGTCCCACGAACCTAGGAGAGATCTTAGCTCCCTTCCCAAACTTGATCAAACTTTTATGCGGTTTAACCCGCAAGAACACTCAATCGCTGACCTCATAACTACGGTCGAGACGATGCGCATTGACATAACTCTTCTTTTGATCCTACGCTTCTTTAATCCTTTGTCTTATTGTTTTCATTTGCTCTTCCATTTCTTGGATCGCTTTTGGTCCCACCAGGACCCTATCCTCAAGACGATCCCAACTCAAAGGAATCTGACACGGTCGCCCATAAAGAAACTCGAAAGCCTCCATCTTAATGGTGCTCTGGTAACTGTTGTTGTAAGTGAACTCCACTAGTGGCTAGAATTATTCCCAATTCTTTTGTTAGTCCATCACGTACATGTGCAACATGTCCTCTAAGGTTTTGTTTGTTCATTTGGTTTGCCCATCAGTCTCCGGATGATACAGAGTACTAAAGTTAAGTTAGGTTTCCAAGACCTCTAGGAAACTCATCCAGAATCGTCCAGTAAACACCAATCCTTGATCAGATATAATCCTCTTAGGCATGCCATGCAGCCTCACAATCTCACTGATGAAAACTCGAGCTACTTCAAGTGCCTGATACGTCATACGCATAGTAATAAAGTGATCACTCTTCGTCGGAGTGTCTACTACTATGAAAATCAAGTCATGTCTCCTTGCCGTCAGTGGCAATCCAACAATAAAATCCATCGAAATAACCTGCCATTTTGATTCTAGAATAGCATGTGGTTGTAGTAATCCTGCTGGGTGTCTATGTTCAGCTTTTACCTGCTGACATTATAAACATATGGCCACATAGTTGACTATGTATGTCTTCATTCCTTTCCAGAAGAATAAGGATTTAAGGTCTGCCCTCATCTTCGTGACTCCCAGGTGAGCCATGTAAACTTCTCTATGAGCCTCATTTAGGATCAACATCTTAAACTTGTCGTTCGACGGTACGTAGATATGATTTTTAAACCTCAATAAACCATTGCTATCAAATGAAAATACTTCAAATTGTGGTACCATCATTGTGTTTTGTCCGATAAAACCATCAACCTCTTTGTACCAGTTATCATCACGTTGTAAAGTTAGAATCTTTTCATGTAGATTCGTCTGAAGAGGCAACACCAAAAATATGCATGGTCTCTGACTCAATGCATCCGCCACTCGGTTCACTCTTCCCTTTATGTAAGTAATCTTGAAGTCGTACTCGCTAAGAAATTTTGACCAATGTTGTTGTTACGCGTTCAGGTCACTTTGAATAAATATGTGTTGTAGTCCACAATTGTCAGTCCTTAGTTCAAATTTTCATCCAACAAGGTAGTGTCTCCAAACCTTCAAGGCATATACGATGGCTAATAACTCCAAATTGTGCATCGCGTAGTTCTCCTCATGCCTTCTCGGTTTCCTCAAAATGTAAGCAATCACTTGTCCGTATTGCATCAAGACCCCACATAATCCCTCCTTGGATGCGTCAGTGCATACCAAGAAGTCCATGTCCATGTCCGGGACCTTTAGTATTAGTGTTGTTGTCAACAATTTCTTCAGCCTCTGAAATTCTTCCGCACATTTTGCAGTCCATACAAACTTCTTGTTCTTCTTGAGAAACTCTGTGATCGGACTTTCTATCTTCAAAAATACCTCAATGAACCTTCGATAGTGTCCTTATAAAGCCATGAAGCTATGCACTTCCGGGACATTCGTCAGTCTAGGCCATTCCATGATAGCCTCGACCTTTGTTGGATCCACGATGATGCCTTCACTGGAGATGACATGCCCTAAGTAGTGAATCTTCATTTGATAAAATGAGCATTTGGACAACTTCCCATGCAATTTGTGCTATCACATACACTATAGTACCAAGCTCAAGTTCTCATCATGCTCCTCCATTTCCCGAGAGTAGATCAAAATATCATCAATGAATACTTGGATGAACTTGTCCAAGTATTCGCGAAACACCCCGTTCATCAAACTCATAAATACCACTGGGGCGTTTTTCAGTCCAAACGGTAAAAAAGTAAACTCGTAATGTCCAAACCTCATCTTCAAGGCGGTCTTAGGGATGTCATCCTCCTTGATCGACAACTGGTGGTATCCTGATCGTAAGTCAATCTTTGAGAACACTGTTGCACCGTTCATTTGATTGAACAGATCATCGATTCTCGGCAATGAATACTGATTCTTGATCATGGTCTTGTTCAATTGATGGTAGTCAATGAAGAGCCTCCACGACCCATCCTTCTTCCATATGAAAATAACAGATGCACCCCACACTAACACACTACGACGTATCAGTCCCAGGTCTAGCAACTCCTTCAGTTTCATTTTTAACTCTTGTAACTCCAATGTTGACATCCGATAAGGCATTATTGCTATCGGTTCAGTCCCTGGTTTTAGGTCTATGGTAAACTCCAACTCCCTCTTTGGCGGCATCCCAGGTAACTCCTCGGGAAATATGTCAGCAAACTCTTTAACCACATGAAGGTTTTTTAGACCTTTCGCTACTCCCTTCTCATTTAACGCAAGGATCGCATAAAGCTTACACCCCTTTCGCATACTCTTGCATAGCTGTAAGGAAGAGATGAACCTTAGGGAAACTCCCTGGTTCCATCCTACAATCACACGTCTCTGTCCCTTGTCATCGACCAAGCTCAACTGTTTTGTCTTAATGTTGAGTATCGCCTCATGCGATTCCAACCAGTCCATACCAATCACGACATCATAATATCCTAGGATCATGACGTATAGGTTGGCCCTGGTGACAAAATCTACCAGGTTAAGGATACATCTCATAACCTTTCCTCCAACCTTTTTTTTGGCTCCCAAATCCATCTCCATGATGATAAACTCATCCTATTCGACTACCTTTACCTTAATCCTTTTTAGAGTTGCACAAGAAATGAAACTTTCGGTAGCACCGGAATCTATCAAAATACTAAGGGTCTAGTCAGCGAAGGTACCTGTCGTCTCAAGCATAGTCGACTAATGCTTTGCCTGGCAGTTATTCATCGCTGCATGAATTTGATGGGCCTTGCCCATATCTCCCACGGTAGTGGGTCCAGCTGATCCGGATGCTTCGGTCCTCTCCACAGGGCAGTCGCGCTGGTAGTGTGGCTCCCCACACATCGAACACCCCTTGTTCAGCCCAATAGTCATGGTACCCGAAGTAGAAGATGACAGCCCACCGGCCTGGAATCCTGGTTTGTTCTGCTGAGCAGGCCTAAAATATTGCTGCTACGGGCGACACTGCTCTTGATGTTGTGGTCCCCAATAAGGTGTCTACTATTGAGGCATCAGTCACTAGGGGGTACTGAAAGTGGATCCCCTTTGGAATCCCTGATATCCCACCGTATGTTTGGCTGGTGTCTGATGCTACTGTGCTCAAGATGAAACCTGCCCTACTGGTCTCACTGGATTCCTGATCTGACCCCCACTAATAAGCTCATCCTCTGCTATGAGGGCCTTCTGGATGACATCATGCAAGGTTTGAGGCATAAAAATCCTAACCTTTTCACGTATGCTGCCGTTAAGGCCGAACAAAAACATGTTGACCTTAAGTTTCTCAATGTTAAGGTGTGGAGCATACCGGAGAAGCTCCATAAAATGGGCCTCGTATTTGGGCACCGTACGACCTCCCTGTCGTAATGCATTGAACTCATTGAGCTGATGCTTAATGAATTCCTCTGAAAGGTACCGTTATCAGAATCGTTACTCCAATAATTCCCATGACATGTCTTCGATGGTCATGTTCAACTGTGGTAGGAGCATCTTCCACCATAGAATAACGCTCCCCTTCAGTTGAAAGACAACCATGCAGACCTTCATGTTGGAGGTATAATCATGAAGTGCGAAGTACATCGTCATGTTCTCCAACCATGCTTCGGTGGCTGCACCATCCGGGGCACCAAAGAACTCGAGAAATTTGACCTCATCTCTGTCCAAACGACTGATTAGAGCCTCAGACATGCACTGAAAAGATCTCATCATTCCAACTACATCACCAACTGCTATCTTCTCTTGTCCGAGAACCTGCACATCTCTCTAGGGTTTAGACCCCTCAGGCATGGATGCTACTAGAGGCATCGCATGTTCTTGCCTAGAACCCCGTCGTCTACCTCCACAACGTCCTCTAACCATGATTTCTTGCACGAATACAAGTCAGCTCAATTAGTAACGTTATAATCAAATCATATCAACGAAATCCATAGAGATCCCAAGTCGTGATTTGAACCCACTCTGATACCATATGTAACATCCCTCCTGTTGTTATGACAACGAGCCTCACATAACAAGTGGAATTTTTTTTTTTTTTGTGTGTGTAGAAGGGTAATAAGGGCATTATACTCAACATTTCCACACGATGATTAACATGACACAAGCAACTCATGTGACAACAAAATAACAACATAAGAAGCACATCAAAAACTGGAAGCAATGTACCACATTCAACTGAGAAGACTAAGAATGACTACCCGCCCGTCCTACCCTGCAATGGTTAGGATCTCCAGGACACATAAGCAACGCTCAAGCCCAGGTTCCCATCAATTTTGACCATTTAAGGTCTCAAGGTTGGCGACTGTTTTGAGGTACAAGGAGGTGTCTACATCCTGCTTGACACAATAAGACCAAGCCTACTAATCTAAGGACAATCATCATAACAACCCCACGCACCCAAACAATTACACAAGTAACTAGTCTCTTACAACGAGCAACCAAGCACATTAAATGATTACAAGACCAAGTACGAACATTAATTAGAATGAACATCAACACTCGCAAAGGGAAGCGCAAGATAAAAACAACATTGCCAATATCTCGATCAATCATCGATTCAAGCTAGCCAATAATTATAGTTTGTTTTAATCATCTATTATGATCCCAACTTAGCATGTCTAAAGTACAAATATCATCAAGGTACAAACTAAATTAGCCTTAAAAAAAATTCATTGCGCAATTTTAAATTACAAAGTGTCATCAAGGTACCATCTAACTCAACATTTAATGGACCTTACTATGCAAGTCTGAACTTCGATGGGATTAATAATTAACAATATAATTAATCATTAATTATAATCTAACTAGCTTTTCTAAATTCTAAACTAGTCATTCATCAACAATCGATTTAGACAGTAAATACAACCAATAACAAGTTTAAATACTATGTCCATCATCACAATCTATTGACCAATCTAATTTAATCCATAATAGAGCCTTGACTACCATTACCATCTAAAATTAACATTTAATGCAATAATTGGAGCAAGTCTGAATAGATTAACAATAGATATTGAATAATTATAAATTAACCATATCATGGCATTAGAAATCTGTTACCTCACAGTCAATAAAGCATGGCTATCTAATTGTTGTTGTCAACTTGATAGGCTTAGTGCTATCCACGACTAGGTAAAAGGCAATGACTTGCAACCCCAGGTAAATTGCTGACTAAGACAAGGTACGTTATTGTTGTAAAAAAAAATGAGTGTAACAGAGAATTCAACCAAACTAGGAGAATAATTAATGGCATACTGTAATTGAACTAATGAGCTTTTGTTGTTCCAGTAGTTGGCAACTGTGATATTTTTGTTTTAAGTAGAGTGGCGGGGGGAGTTAAAATGTAGTTTAAATGGCGTTTATGGTTTGTGCATTAGAACAATATTGCTATGCTTAATCCTCAACAGTGCTCATAATCGTCATTAACATAAACGACTGAACGACTGCAAAGCGGTTGTATACATTTGATATGATAAGACAATAAAGGGATGGGACGGGTGCAAGGTTGTCGTATACAATCATCTTTCCTTCAAGTCTCATCAATAGCCCACAACCAAGTTTCATGTAGCCAAAAACAAATAGGGATGACATTTGCGAGAAGGAAACAAGTCAGGAGAAATTAGGTGTGCCAAGCCTGAGGATAAGTTCACCTGACAGTACGAGGGCTCAACACCAGGTGCCAAGAGGAAAGCCCATAGTGGGGCGAGACACTGCACCAAGTGTCCAACTGTCATTAAAAATAAAGAAAAAAAAACGCAGGCAACCACCCAATTAAAATAAAGAAAAACAAAACCGATAATGACATTTGACAATACTCAGTCCAATACACTAGACTGCGGAAAGAAAAATAAATTGGAATGCAAATATTAGAGAGAATGCAATCGAGTAAAATGACTGGAGGAGTGCTTTGATGTTTCAATGGAAAAATCATTAATTGCACAGATTAGGCAAATGGGATGAAGCTTGCAAAAAGTGTATAAGTCCAAGGAAATTATTGAGGTTGACATTGTCCTTTCTTTCCTCTCAATTCCTACCAAACCTCACGACTTCCTACGATTCCGATGTGTTTTTTAAAGATCTTTTGAATCTAACGGCATAATCATTGGTTTTCGTTGGAGCTAAGAGGTGTAAAACAACCCAAGAGAGAGAGAAATCACAATAGTACATGGACTATTCATTACTGCAACCTTCATCGAATGACATTCTAAAATGCACACAACAATAAAAATAAAAGTAAAGAAAGGCTAAACGCAGGTAATCAATTCGATTCCAGCAAGTAAATTCAGGCATAAAATCGAGAAAGGTAGAGGGATGGATTCCAGCGAAATAGTTGCAGTCACATAAAAATCCCAACCCAATGCAGAAAAACATTACACAGTCAACACATGGTTCCACGTAACCAGGGCAAGGGTTCCAGTTTTTTTTTTTCATGGGGTACCCAATAACTCAATGGAGGTAAAATAGTCATTTTTCTTTGAAATAAGAGCATGAGGAAAATCCATCCTCCAAAATGTACGTAGATAAGAGACAGTGAGCCGAATGTGATGAATATAAACCTCAATCACAGGCCATAAATTCTTTTTTGCAGAGAGGAAGGGATCGTTTTTTTTCTTTTTTGTGTTGCCAATCTAGGACACCACTACACGTTGATTTTAATTTTTTTCCAAGAACAATCATTAGTTTAAAATGTATCCATCAAGTATAAAGACAGGGTGGAAATCTGACAATAAGGAAATATAACAGGCTGAGTTTAAGGATGAGCTTCACCAACAATCATAGTGCAAAGTTAATGGAACACATCGAGGTGCAAGGCAAACCTTCAGCCAAGAACAACAATAGAGGTGGATGGCTGATAGGTTCATCGTTCGCTTCATCATCCTCGCACAGAAAAGTGGGGTGTTGAGATCCTTAGGTCTTTTAATGATAAGGCGACGACTATAGATCAGGCTCCTGGCCGACTGCTCAGGTGAGGACTGACGATCTAAGGACAAAGGCTAAACAACCTCAAGGTCACAATCAACACCACAGGGCGATCACAACATGAGGGAAACGAAGGTCATGGGAAATCAATCAACCAATCAATCAGATAGGCTATAAAAATTTCAGTCATGAAACTAGACAACCAGTTCACCTACCCAATAAACAAGTAGATCCAAATCATAAATCCTACAATAATCTACCATTCAAACGAAGAAGCGTATCGTTTCATGTTCGCCTACTCTGAGTGTCATCTGCATGCTCTGTGAAACTCCCACTCGCCAACCGTTGAGACTTCACCGGTACCTCCCTGCCAATGCTAGGGGTACTCTTCTTCCCCCTTGCCCCCCCAAGCTGCAAAGGGGCCACACACACTATCCAGATATTTCGACTAGCTCCCAACTCACCTCGCAAGGCCAAGCTACCACTCCTCTCCGAGCTGGGTATCCCCAACTCCCACAAGTAAATCATTCAAGTAGATATTTTTGTAGCATAACATTATGCAAACATAAGATCCCCCCTCATCCTTCTCCTTCCTTCATTTTATAGAGTTTTAAACTTCGCTTCTTTCCAAAAATCTCATTTAATTAAAATTTTAAAGATAAATTCCTAAAAATTCTTCTTCGTACAAGTGTCCCCCATCCCCTACATTCCTCCATTAATTAATTTCTTTAATTAGTTAATTAAGTTATTTCCCTCACGCACCTAGAGATACTCCTAGAATCACTCCTAGGTGTCCCCAAATTCCCTTATAGATTTTAAAGGCTTTCCTTATTATGAAATTGCTAATTCAGTTTAAAATTAGAAAGCTCTTAAATAGTAGATTATTTACTAAGTTGACTTTCCACCTTTTCCCTTAAGTTCCCCTTTTTCCCTTTTCATGTTACCTCTTTTCCTTAGTTTCCTATTTTTTTTATTTTTCCCTCTTTCCCCTTTTTACTAAGAACTCAAAAAGGGAGGTGTGAAAATTAACCCTTTTTCCCTTTTCTTATTTAATTAGCATACTTTAATTTATTAAGGTAATAAAACAATTAATTCCCCTTTTAAATTTTAATCCAACATAATTTTATTTTTCTATGAATAAATTAAATTTCGTACTCCCTTCATGTTACAAGATTTAACGAAGATCATGATTATTGCTTAAGTAGCTTTTATTATTATTATTATTATTATTATTATTATTATTATTATTATTATTATTTATAGAAGACAAAATTTTACCACTAGCGTAATTTAGACTTAGGTCTTAAATTTCGTACTAGGCGACATTTAATTAGGGAAATTGTTTTAAAAATTACTTAACATGTTATTTGTCTTAGGGCCATCTAGGTTCATCCCTCTATCATCAACAACGCAACGTGCCCTTTAAGACGCACTAGGTGCTCCAAGGGTGCCACTCGCCTCATCTGTTCCTTTGCGCGATGTGCCCTTCAGGATGCACTACGTGCTCCAAGGGTGCCACTCGCGTCTTGACTGATTTGTTAGACATCAATAACCCCTGGAGTCAACACTCTGCCAGGTCAACTTGTGGAAGACTAAGGAATTCTAAGGAATAAGGCCCCCACCTTATTGTGTGCCCCTTAGAATCATCGTCAGTGACTGTCACAGTCTTCCCTCACGACATCGTGGGTCCTCTCGAACTTGGTAATCGTTAACTTACAGTTTGATCCACAACGGGAGTGCTAGTAGGCTGTGGCAGGGCTGTTGTTGACACCTCTCCCTCATCATCTCTGGTATTCGTGCGTGACCCCTTTACTCCATATGTGAGTCTAGTCGGCAAGCTATCGTCATCTTGCATCATCAACAAATCATGTGAGAATATATCCATATCATATCATCTTAATCAAATTCACTAATATCACAGTAAAACAATCAAACCCCAATGGTACACTCCCCAACTCAATTCGGAGTCCAAGAGGTTCCATCGATGCCTTGGCATCCTCTAGGTCCGTAATCTTGCACACTCAGTAAAACCGAGTCAATAGCACCTGTCTATGTCAAAGTGGTAAAACAACATGGAATCAACCCATAATGCCTCATAATCAAAATCAAAAGTTTTAATTGCATAATAATCTGGATCACTTGCGAGCAAGTACCTTCAAATAATAAGTTCACTCAGTGTGCCAGATCGGGATGCTGCAGCAATTACGATGAAATTTCGTCACAATTACAACGAAGAACCGTGTCAATTACGATGAAACTTCGTCACAATTGTGACGCAAATTTATGCCAAGCCAAAAACTTACAACACATATGTTGTATGTGCGACACAAAACTGTGGAAACTTGCGACAAAAATCCATGGCAATAGCAACGAAAATGTATCTCAAGACCAAACTTAGGATGTAGATGTTGTAAGTGCGAAGAAAAACCATGGCAAATTGCAACGAACTTTTGTCCCTATTGCCACGATTGTTCAAAATAAAAATTTGTTTCCGACGAATTATCGTCGAAATTGTGATGATGACTTTAGGTTTTTAAATTTTTTTTTACATGAGATATGGTATTACCATATTACATTGTAATATGGTATACAATTGTAATATTGTAATATTCTATTGAAAGATGGATGTTAGAGAAAATGTGTAGATCTTTTAGATTGAACAAGATTATAGTATATATATATATATATATATATATATATAGCCCCTACAAATAATCAAGGCACTAATCAACCAAATATTGGAAGCATGTGTTATCATGAAGTTGGATTAGAAGTAAGGATACAAATATGACAATATACACAAAGAATAATTTGGAATATTACTTAAAAAAAACACATGGATTTCATGAGTGAGTCATTATGCAATTTATATTACACAATACTATGACAACACTTCTAAGATTTATGGATGATATCTTAAGACCATTTCTCGAACTTGTTTATTGTAGCCTCCTTGAATGATATTTTGACTTTTAACAAGATTTGGGAAGATCATTTGAAACATTTGGAGATGATATTTTTAACCCTTCAACACAATTAATTGCAAGCCAACATGAAGAAATATGAGCTTGGAAAACAGTTATTGCTTTGTATCGATTTTGTAGTTAGAGGATGTGAATTTTGTATTGACCTAAGAAATATAAAATTTGGTGTAAATTGGTTGATCCCAGATAATTTAATTGAACCAAGGTAATTCATGGGGTTGGTAAATTAGTTAGGAATGAAGTGTCTATTCAATTTACATTAGAAAAGGAAAGTATAACCTTTCAATTCATTGCAATTGAAAAACAAGTAATTGAAGCTTTTACATGAAATAATTGTAATGCATCAATATTAAATCTAATGAAACTTGCAATTTCATTTGAAATAAAAGAAAATGTTGCATGATACATAATGGGGGAACCTTTTATACAATGAAGGAGTTGGATAACATAACACTTGAAACTTTTGTTGGTGCAATCATAATATACCCCAAAGAAGATAAGGAATTGTACATCATAGTTTAGGCATTGAAGTACTGCATGAATTATTTGTTGGGAAAATAAAAAAAAATTCACTCAAATCATAAGCTTTTATAATCCTTTTCAATTGATCCAAGTCACAACAAATTCCAGACTTCATGTGAATGGTATCCTGCAACATTTTGATTCGGTATGTACTTAAAATTAAATTTGAATGGTATCTCAACATTTTGTTTTTATTTGACCATAGCTATAAAGTTAAACTCTTATGTACTTGAAGAATATAAGGGATTACCTACATCTAGCTCAAATTTTGGCAAATGGTTAAAACCTTACAAAACTTGTATATATATGCAAGTCTCAAGTCTTTGAGATGATTGTAGGCTTGAAGGAGGATTAAAGTATAAATTTCATAATTTTCTTGTAAAGAAAGGAGAGCCAAGAATAAGCTCATGTGGGAAGCTTGAAGCTGTAAAGTCGATATACATTTTAGAGTAAAGAAGACTAAATAATATGGTATTGTTTATACCATGTGGAAACATGAAAATAATATGTAATTATCTTCTTCACTCATGTAAAGGTGCATTTTGGAATATCTACATTTATCATGTGTATATATAATATATTATCAAGTAACTTTTAATCCACACTCTAGATGATAATGGATATAACTTGAAGATAATTCTATCCTTTATTTACAATTGCATGGGTATCCTAAGGATATAAATCAAACATTGGTTCACTTATTGTGAGGCTATAACATCCCAATATTTGGGAAGATTGTTTGTCATTTATATATATCATTGTTAATTGTACAATTCATTTCACACCTCAAATCCTCCACCTATGACTTTCTCATATTTTATTGTACTCACTTTAACTTGAAATTTTAGCCCTAAAAGTGGAACAATTAAGAAAATTGATCAATGGGAAAATATGCAAACTTCATTAAAAATAAAAATTCACGAACATGTGTAGGTATAAGAAACCATCTTATAGGAATCTCAATCAAGTTACGAAAAGAGGCATGATAAGCATTTAACAATACATGCCTCCTAAGTTTGATCAAGTGTGGTTGCACCCACCAAAGAAAGGTTTAAAATGATATTTTAGGATTTAGGATAAGAATGAATAAAAGCTATTTGCTTGGATTGGTCACCATATATCGGAAAATATTCCAATGTATATGTGGATCATTTGAAGTTGTCTATGCCATCCTCATCAAAAGGATAATTTAATGAAGAGACAATGAGTCCCAAAGTTTATGGTGATCATCAACTTGAAAGGGAAAAGGTCTACTCGTAGTTGAATTCATATATTTGTACTGATGTCATATAGGCTTGTGCAAGTGAAAGAAATTTCAATTTGTATGAATTTGGTGAGTGAAAATTTATGACCCACAAGGAGTAATGGTAAACCCAAGGGTTCATGAGAATGTTGAAAGGTAGAAATATTGTTAGGTTTGTAAAGAAAGGTTTCGAACCCATGAAGACACCATCAGTAAAAAGGTTTTAAAATCTCTTTTATCACCTATGTATAATCTATTGGTCAATTTTCTTCTATGTTTTTAATGATTTGGGAAATAATGGCTCTTAAAACCTTGAATAATTGGAAACTCTTAAGAACCTAAAGGTTCGTTATGACATTGACTCATATATTCTTGTAAAAACATAATGTTATTTGATGCCTTGATAATTTAGGCATACTGTATATAAGGGAAATTTATCAACTCCTTCCTTGATAATAATAAGAGGAATATTACTAATATAATATGAACATACTTGTGGATGCCACTTGAACAATTGTCAGAGAATACAGAAAGGGAAATAATAATGAGTTCCAAAATTTTGGGTACATCATGAATATGTTCAATATATAGGGGGTAGACTAATACATACTTTCATTTCCAAGAATGAGCAATGAGAAATGCAATAACATGTGAACATGAGAGAGAGAGGAAAGACACTCTAATATAGGGTTATCACAAGAATAAATGTAACATATGGAAACTTGGAGTTAAGGTGAGTGTAACAAATAACATTCATTGCTCTAGGATTTATGTAGTCATTAAGCCACAATACACAGGTCAAGGACATAGCATGAGTCCCATGTGACATACGATAATTTGGAGAGTGTGAGCATAATAGGCATCATAAAATAGTAATATAGAGTCATCAAAAGCACAAAAAAAACATATGGTAGCCTAGATTTAGTGCAAGAATGAGAGGTGGCATACATCAATGGGGTATGTTATGCAAGCGTAGGAGGCGACATGCATCAACCTAATTTCAATGCAAGCGTAGAGGCGAAAAATACCAATGGTACCAGTGGAGGAGAGAGGATCAAAGGAAGATATGATTGGGAGGGGATCCATAGTTGCAAGCTATGGAATGTGACCGTTAAGGGGGACATATTTGAAAATTGACCAAAGAAGTGATAGTTGATCATAACTAGGTAGAGGTTGTCTCAATTAGGGTCTTTCTTGAGATAATAACCTATAAGGCACCCATCGATATTATGACCAAATAAAAATGGAGAAAAAAGGGTGTAAGGAAGAAAAGCTAAGGAGCAGAGGCAATACTTTCCTCAATCATTTGAAGGACTAGAAAAAGAGGAAGAGTATGTAGGAGAGCATGGAACACTAGGAGAGGAAGAAGACAAGAGGAGAACTAGGTTTTTTTGGGTGCTACTAGGTAAGAAGTGGCTAGATTTGATAATGGGAACTCTAAGCTAGCCCAAAAAAACTCCCAATAGGAACAATGGACATCTTATAAATAATTTCATTGTTGTTCATATTATATGATCAAGAGTAAACTAGAGTAATCAAGGGGAGATACATGTCATTCAACAATCTCTTGAAAAATCCCTATGACAAGGGTGACTCCACAATGTTTGTTAATGAGAAGACGAGTTTCGTCCTATTGTACAAAGCCCCAATGATAAGGAGAGGGGTGAGGAGTGATGGAAAATGTGATTATTTTGGTTACAATTGTCAAGGATTATAGTGGCAAGTTGGTCTTTGCTCTAACAATTATGAGTAAAAGGGAGACTTAGAGAGGGGAATAAATTTCATTCGTCATTATGAGTAATGAGGGATCTTTTTCAATAGAGTTTGTAATTGGGACTATTTTTTATTGGGGAGAAGTGTCCAAATATTTGTGTAGCCTAGGATCATCAAGGTATTTCTCATATATGTACAATGATTTGGATGTGAATTATTATTATAAGAATAAGCATTTTGTATTAGTGTCCTTTGGAGCCTTATAATACTTGCACTAACATGTGGGATGAGAGGAGGTTAGGATTATGGAAATGAATGAAGTGAGGGATCTTTTCTAATTTATTTTCCACAATGAGGATATGGGTAAAGACTTTGCATATGGGGGTTCTCTAAAATAGTTATTCTTATTTATAAAAAAACTACAAGTAAACCAAAATTATATTTAAAATATCTACAAGTAAACCAAAACACTACATGGAACTTGGCATATATATCAATATCTACATATTCATGAGGATTGTGAACTTTTATTAGTATAAAGCCTACTTTTAAAAACACGTCAAAACCCTTACCTTTTCATTGTTCTTTCTCTAGATCCATTAGCCCATACAACTTGATAAGAGTTGTCCACGAGATGCATTTCCATCACCAAGACCTGCATGAATCATAAAAGACAATTTTTTTATATGACTAAATAATTAATAAGCAAATAAGCATGCATTTAGTTATGTAAAATACTCTAGAAAAAAATTAAGTTGTCGCATACCTTAATGATCTTCTCTTTGTTTCAAGAATAGGTTATTCTCTACTGAACAGGGCCAACCTCGTGAAGGTGAGAGCTCATATGGCCCCTCCCTCCCCTCACATCACTCTCATTTCCCCATACCCAACAAATGATTTTCTTTATATAGAAAACATATAAACATTAATGCATAATTAGGATAGTCATAAAAAAATATGAAGATATAAACATCGATAAAGATCCAAATACAAGTCATGAATTTATACATCTAATTTTTCTTTGATTTGTGTCTTTTTACATTCATAAAACTGACAATTGGTGTATCATCATCATCCAAGGACATTGTATTTTGTGTGCCATGTCCTTCTATTGTTTGTGTGCACTCATGTACCATATTTCTGGTATGTTGCTGAGAAAGGTTAGCTGGAATCTGTTCAGGGTCATGAACTGGAACAATGAAAATGATCATATTGATATGTTGAAAAATAATTGAAGTAACTAATTCATTGTTTTGATTAACATTACACTATTTCTCTTTACTTGAATTTGTAGCTGGGACAGTTGGTGCGTTAATTTCCTGTCCACTTGGTTATGCTCACATTTCACCCTTCTGAGCTACATGCTCTTCAATTTTGAGAAGACAATATATAAGTATAAGTCAGGAAATAAATATCTACAATCATAGTAAATATTTCTAATTCTGAAGCATACATACTGTAATGGGTTATCTGCTCTATACTATCACTGGACATGTGGACACTTGTATGATGTGGTGTTTGTTGAATACCACTTGATTCACTACTGCAATAGCATTGTTGCTTGAAAACAAACATAAATACTTAGTTAAGGGTGATCTAATAAAATATGAATAGACTTTACAGGCATGCTACTGCGGTTTCCTTATTCATTTGATTTACCAGCGTGGCTGGGGAGATAGGAGTCTGGCCCAATATTTTTCTATATTCAATCACAATTTTAAAACTAGGCTTGTAACCAATATTTAGTTCCTCCTCGCTGGTAGCAGTGTCAAACATATTTAACTGCAATGCATAACACCATTAAAAATACCAATAGAAAATCCCGCAGGGGTGTAGACTGATTGGGAAGTGTTGTGTAAATGGAAGGAGATATGTAAAAAGAGGTCTCAAGGTCGATTCTCACCCCGATTTACTCGGAGGGTTTTCTTGTGGGCTGTGCATTTCTCCCTAGGGTTTATAAGGAAGCCGACATGATTCGACCCCGTGTCACACGAGTATCATACTGCCATTGTTATCGATTCCCCTAGTTACAAAAAAAAAAAATACCAATAACAAAAAGAGATATTTGTTCGCTACTGTTAAATAAATATTAACCACAGTTAATAATTTAAATCTTACTATTTGGGATTTTATTTTTTCATAGCCACCTTGGCCTAGTTTATGCCGGTAATGTTTTTCCACTCTAACCTTTGTTTCTTTGGAGGTGTCTGGTAGCCTACATATGGAATTTATGAAAAAAATTAGATATCAGAATTGTTACCTAAAACAGGAAAGAAAAACATAAATGCTCATATTTCAATGATAATATGACATGTGTTGTACCTTGCTTGACCAACTCGTGGCTGTCTTCCTTGTTTTTTAAATAATTTCTCTTTTGCATCCTCTATTAGTGTTAGAATATAAAGGATTGTGTGCTCATTTTACCACGATGATACCCTTGTCTCCCAACCACAGGCCGAAGCCTCTCTCCGAGCACCTTGACCTTGACCAAGAAGAGAATTCTGGTTGCAATCTATAACCAAGAGAGGATAAATGCACCAAGCAAAAGAATAGAAACAAAACAGAACAGATGATCCCACCCAGAACTAGTGCACCACTTTCCCCAGAGACATACGCACAAAACTGCCAACTGCAGTGCGCACAACTAGCTCTGCAATTCTGAGAGTGTGTAATAATGAAACTGGCGCCCTGTATTTATAGTGGACTGGCCAGTCTAACTGGGGTCGACCTGACCAGTCTAACTGGGCTCACTTCTCTTTCTGGGCATCAATAAATTCAATATAAATATATTTGTTCAGCCGACAACCTGTATAGGGTTTTCTTCAATTCTTTTCTTCCTTCCGAAGGATTCTAATCTCGTCATAGGTCATCATAGTGGTTCATACCTCCCAAAGATACCATAATATTAACACTCCCTCCTAGCTAGGGAGGTATGGTATTGAGCACAACAGACCATTCAACTGGTAGCACCACGAGCACCTGTCATTATTATCCAACTGGATAATCTCCTATGACAACTGGTACAATATCAATTTATAAAACACACCTGTGTATATTCCAGTAGTACACAACTACTCAGACTTTGTGAAACGCATTCACAAACTGTCCTTCATAAAAAATAGCAACCTTCATATAAACAATGTTATGATAAAACTGTATCATTTGGGCCAATCTTTCACTCACGTCTGTGAGATCTGAAAGAATGTCTACCACCACAGTAGTCTTCATCTGCATAAAAACAATGTTATGATAAAAAATGAAACATCTAGGCCAATCTTTCACTCACGTCTGTGAGATCTAAAAGAGTGTCTGCCCTTAGTATATAATATCAACAAAAATCATCTGGGCCAATCTTTCACTCACATCTGTGAGATCTGAAAGAATGTCTGCCCTCAACATAGAATATCAATAATAGGCTATCTGCCCCATTCTTCTCAACCAAGGAAGAAGGATTATTTCTGATTTCTGAACTTGGACCATTTCCCACCCTGGTCCATTCTTCCGACACTAAACAAAGTGTAACCTGGAGAGAATGAGTCTGCCCTCAAGAAATGCTTGGACCATTCCTTACCCTGGGAAATTCCTCTGACACTTAACAAAGTGGAACCTGGAGGGAATGAGTCTTCCCTAAGGAATGATTGTCCTGGACTATTCCCCACCCTGGGCCATTCCTCTGACACCAAACAAGGTGTAGCCTAGAGAGAATGAGTCTGCCCTCGAGGAATAACTGTCCCTGATTTTTGAGCCTGGACTACTCCCCACCCTGGGCCATTCCTCCGACACCAAACAAGGTGTAGCCTAGAGCGAATGAGTCTGCCCTCGAGGAGTAACTGTCTGGACCATTCCCCACCCTGGGCCATTCCTCCGACACTAAACAAAGTGTATCCTGGAAAGAATGAGTCTTCCCTTGAGGAATTTCTATCCTGCATCAACCTCCAAACGGATGATTCTTTGAAACTGCTCACAATTGTGAACTTCGAAAGAATGACAGCCCGGCGAGGTGAACCATTCTACTTGACCACTACTCAGAGTGACTGCCAAGAAGAATGACTATCCTAGACCACTCCCCATAAATGGGAAGTCATTGTCTATGATACATCAACAATCAGTCTGCCTCCCATGTTAACTACAATGGGAAGCCACTGTCCATTATAAATCTCAATCCACTTTCCAAACTGGAAAGCATCTGTCCAATTTGGACTTTTACAAAAATAAATAACATTTCAATTCTCCCTCCTAACTGGAGAGTTATTTTAATCACAGAAAAAAATATTTTTGCGTACCTTCTTTATCCTGGAGAGTCTTCCCTTTCAGCTAAGGGATTTATTTCCGCAATCCCCATCTTCTCTCGGAAATATGCAAACTTGATTTTGGAAAGAGGCTTTGTCAGGATATCTGTTGTCTGCTCATCAGTGGGGATATACTCGAGCTTTAGCTCTCCTTCCTAGAATTTATCTCGGATAAAGTGGCATTTGATCTCAATATGCTTCGACCTTTCATGGAATACTGGATGCTCGGATAATCTTATACAACTCTGATTATCACAATATATAGTGGTCGATTCTGGAGTCTGATCGAATAAATCGAATATTAACTTCCTTAGCCATACTGCCTCTGTGCATGCTTCACAAGCTTCCATATACTCTACTTCTATTGTACTAAGTGCGGCAGAATTCTGCTTCCTGTTGCTCCAAGATATCATAGCGGAGCCCAAGCTAAAACACATACCTGAAGTACTCTTTCTGTCTTCTGCACTTCCTGCCTAATCAGAGTCTGTGAATCCATGAAGTTGAATATCGTTGGATGCGGTATATATTAAACCATAGTTTATTGTCCCACAAATGTATCTTAAGACATGATTTGCAGCTATCCAATGCTCTTGTATTGGTTCCACTTGAAACTGACTTAATGTATTTACAACAAAGCAAATGTTTGGTCGAGTATTTACCAAATACATCAATGATCTAATTAGTTGCCGATATAGAGATGGATCTACTGGATCGGAATCTGGAACTTTAACTTTTCTTATATCCGCATTCATAGGAGTGTCCATGGACTTACAGTCCATCATTCCAAACTTCTGAAGGATCTTTATTGCATATTTTCCTTGTCCAAGGAATACTTCACCATGCTTCTGCCATACTTCTAGTCCCAAGTAATAGTGCATGAGACCTAGATCTTTCATATCAAACTCAGAGGCTAAATCCTTCTTGCACTGAATGATTAGAGATTCTTCACCTGTTATGAATAGATCATCAACATTTAACAGTAGAACTATAGGTGCATTGTCCACAACTTTGTAGTAAAGGTTTGGATCTACATGACTCTTGGAAAAGCCAAGTCTAGTTAGATAACTGTCCATCCTGGCATACCAAGCCCTTGGAGATTGCTTGAGTCCATATAGAGATTTCTTCAGTCTGCAAACATAAGTGTCTCTGGAGTGTACCTTGAATCCTTGAGGTTGTTCAATATATACTTCTTCTTCGATGGCTCCGTTGAGAAAGGTTGTCTTTACATCCATCTGGTGTAGATTCCATCCCATGGAAGTGACAAGAGATATAATAGTTCTGAAGGAGGTATATCTTGCCATCGGGGAAAAGGTTTCATCATAGTATTCTCCCTCCTTCTGGGAGAACCCTATGGCCATGAATCTTGCCTTATATTTATCCATGCTTTCGTCTGCTGCATGTTTGATCTTGTATACCCATTTTGAAGTTACAACTGATTTTTTTTCTTTAGGTCTTGGTACAATTTCCCATACTTCATTTCTCATAATGGACTGGTGTTCTTCCTCCATAGCTTCTTTCCATTTTTCCTTTTTAGTTGCTTCTTCAAATGTAGTAGGTTCTTCATCTAGGAGCTTTGTCATGTATGTTGCATAACTAGAGAATCTTTTCGGTCTTTTAGTCTTCCTGGATGTTCCTTCTGGAACCTTGATTCTTTCTGCGTCTTGTAAGGTGGCTTCAAGCCAAGCTGGTATTTTCTTGTTCTTTGGCATATTATCTGGATTAGCGTTCTCACATATCATAATAGGATGATCAGGTTGATCCTTTTCGTTATTTTCACCTTCTGTGTTTTCTTCATTTAGTTCTTCAATTTCTTCTTCTTCTATAGTTTCTTCAATAGATTTTCTGAAGGCCATTCTTTCATTGAATGTTTCATCTCTGCTTACTTCTATCTTGTTCTAATCTGGAATATATATTCTGTAGGATTTGGATGAATCACTATATCCTACAAATATCCCCTTCTTTCTTGAGGGTTCTAGTTTATTTCTTTTATCTTTGGGAATATGAGAATAAACTTGACATCCAAATATTCTTAAGTTTTCTACGTTATGTTTCTTACCCAAGAATGCTTCTTCTGGTTTCATGTCCTTCAATATGCGATGAGGGCTTCTGTTCTGCAAGTATATGGCCGTCATTGCTGCTTCTCCCCATAGAAACATGGATAGATCTTGATCGTTCAATAGGGATTTTACTGTTTCTTCGATAGATCTGTTCTTTCTTTCTGCTACACTGTTTTTTTGAGGATTATGAGGAACAATTAGCTCCCTCCTAATCCCTGATTTGCAGAATGCAACGAACTCCTTCGAGGTGTATTCTCCTCCATTATATGTTCTTAATGTCTTGATCTTCTTGTTTGTAAGGTTCTCTATTTCTGCCTTGAATTCGTGGAACTTGCTGAATACTTCATCTTTTGAGCCACGTCTTCCTTCAATAGTCATCTATGAATGTTAAGTAGTAGAGTGCTCCTCCTAAATATTTGACTGGCATTGGACCGAAAACATATGAGTGTATTAGATCTAGGGTTTCCTTAGATCTGTTGTTGTTGCTTGGGAATGGTTTCTTAATGTTCTTCCCAAGGGCACATGCCTTGCAAATTCCCTCGTGTGTAGACTTCAATTCTGGTATCCCTTCGACCATCTTCCTGAGGAAAGGTAATGCTTGATAATTGATATGAGCGCACCTTCTATGCCAAAGCTTATTAGGCTTGACTTCATCATGTACTAGGGCTTCTTCATTTCGTTCTAGTAGTCTGTATAGATTCCCTTCACGTCTTCCAATAACCCTAGCATATTCTATGCTGGAATCTTTATGCCATGATAACACTTTTTCATCTATGAAGGCTATTTGGTTTCCTTTGTCTTCTAAACATGATATTGATACAAGATTCTTTTATAAACCAGGTACATATAGAACATTGGTTAAGTGAACATGATTACCTGATTCCAATTTGATTGAGGCTTGTCCAAATCCTTTGACGGGGTAGGTGCTTTTGTCTCCAAGCTCCACTTTGTACGATGTCTTTCTCTCATTTAGATCTGAGAGTCTAGCTTAGTCTCCCGTCATGTGCCTAGAATATCCACTGTCGATTATCCACATATCGTCTTCAATTGTCTCAGTAAGTGCTGAGTAATGTAAGAGACTGATTGTTTCGTACATGTCTTCGGTTGACTGATAACTGGTCATGCCTTGATCCAAAACTTCAACTGCGTATTTTCTCTCTTCTAAGAAAGTCGATAGGTGCGCTGAGTTAGGGTGCATCTGGATCTCTTCTCCTTGAGCGAGATTCTCCATTACAAGGTGTCGGATCTAAGAATTAGGGTTTCTGCAACTGCTACTGCTAGTAACCCTAGATGCAGTTCTTTGGAAGCTGCTCCTGCTAGTTCCTCAATGAGCAGTTCCTCAATGAGCTCAATACCTAGCGGTCATGTTTCCTTCCAGCGTTTTAGGCTGATTGAAGGGTGTGTGGGCACATAACCTATTAGAATATAAAGGATTGTGTGCTCGTTTTACCACGACAATACCCTCGTCTCCCAACCACAGGCCGAAGCCTCCCTCCGAGCACCTTGACCTTGACCGAGAAGAGAATTATGGCTACAATCTATAGCCAAGAGAGGCTAAATGCACCAAGCAAAAGAATAGAAACAAAACTGAACAAATGATCCCACCCAGAACTAGCGCACCACTTTCCCGAGAGACCTACGCACAAAACTGCCAACTGCAGTGTGCACAACTAGCTCTGCAATTATGAGAGTGTGTAATAATGAAACTAGTGCCCTGTATTTATAGTGGACCGACCAGTCTAATTGGGGCCGACCTGACCAGTCTAACTGGGCCGACTTCTCTTTCTGGGCATCAATAAATTCAATATAAATATATTTTTTCAGTCAACCACCTGTCTAGGGTTTTCTTCAATTCTTTGCTTCCTTCCAGAGGATTCTAATCTCGTCATAGGTCATCATAGAGGTTCATACCTCCTGAATCTATCATAATATTAACAATTAGTGCCTTCCACTCTTTCTTGGGAACCATGGGAGGGCACTCGTTCTTAAGGTCTATTTGCAATTTATCCCTATAATGGACCCTGGTGTATTTTAAATTCTCGATGGCTAACTTTGTAACCACTTTCTTGTTGAAAGTGTTGCCAAACAAGTTTACCATGTGATCTATTAAATCATATTTCTTTTTGCTATCTTGGTCATTCCACTGTGTGCGAATGGTGGGGCCAAAGAACTCCAATGCTTTGTCATGTAAGTTTCTATAGAAAACATTGTTTCCTGCAAAAACGTATTATCCATTAATTTATAATAATCTCAACAAATGTCCATTTCAATTTCATGAAAAAAATGAATCAATTAATGGGACAATTGCCTGCAATATTTTGAATCTTTATCGGAACACATGTGTCACCCACCAGAAAGGTGACATTTAGTGATCCCAAACTTTTAACTCATTTTTCTCCATGCATAACAATATCCTATGCACCTACACAATGTTCCTCTCCGGAGTCATCATATGGAGTCCCAGGCTTCGGCTCATCATGCTCCAACATGTCATGCTGGTCAAAATCACCCTGCTCATCAATGGATTCGAGGGGAACCTTAGGACGCTCAAAAAGACTCACTTTCACTTTGCTATGTCAACCTTTTTTTATCATTGGACCATAACTGCTACCTATAGAAGTTGCAGGATCGATAGGTTCCCCACACACAGGGTTTAAAAAATCCTACAAATGGAAAACTTTTATTTATCAGATCATATACAAAATATAAAACTAAAAAAAGGATATGAAATTGTCATAGCTAATAAAAATATGGAAATATTCCACTTACTCCAAAATTAGTTATTGTAGTTTTTAGCTCTACAATTCTTTCCCTGTCCTCCTGCATCAGGGGCCTTTTGCTAATCAAACCTAGATATTCCATGTTAGTCTTCTTCAAGGCCTTCATTACAGTTGTCATTAGGTTTTTCGAATAAAATATTTTGTCCTCATCAATATCCTCTTGTGGGAGCCTTCCCACGTTGACCATGCCACAAAACATTGATGAATAAAATTAATGAGATGAACTTTAACAACTGAGAAATTTAGTTGTTGTAGTCATAAGCTATTACTGTATTTAACATTTACCTGGTGAAGCACTATGGGTGCCTTTCCACGGTCACACTGGACAGATGTAAAGGGTGATTTTTGGACATGGTCACCCTCGATAGATGTTGACACAATAAATCAATCAACAAAATTTATGAAATTCACCTCTAACATCAAAAAAATGAAATATTGTAGTAATATCAGAAAAACAATAAAAAAAAATCAGAAATTTAGTTGTTGTAGTCATAAGTTTTTACTGTATTTAACATTTACCTTGTGAGGCACTGTGGGTGCCCTTCCAAGGTCACCCTGGAGAGATGTAGCGGGTGAAACTCAGACACGGTCACCCTGGACAGAAGTTGACACAATAAATCAATCAACAAAAGTTATGAAATTCACTTGTAACATTTAAAAAATGAAATATTGGAGTAATATCAGAAAAAATTAATGAAATTTCAGAAATTTAGTTATTGTAGTCAGAAGTTGTTACTGTATTTAACATTTATCTGTTGAGGCACAGTGGGTGCCTTTCCACGGTCACCCTGGAGAGATGTAGTGGGTGATTTTCTACCACGTTCACCCTAGACAAATGTTTACACAATAAATCAATCAATAAAAGTTATGAAATTCACCTGTAACATTAAGAAAATGAAATATTGCAGTAATAAGTTTTAGTTGTTGTAGTCATAAGTTTTTGTTGTATTTAACATTTACCTGTAGAGGTGAGGTGGGTTCCTTTTCATGGTCACCCTCTCCATCTATTCGATTTAAGTTTTAATCGATCAACAACTCTTCACCTGGAACTATTTTTTTTTGTTGCACATACAAATATACAATTTCCTTCGCCTGGTCAAATATGCAATTTAGTTTCTTAGTGGTTCCCACTAGTTGTGTACTATTTATAAATCCCACAATATTTCCGGTAGCTTTTGGCCTTCCATCAATATACATAGTTGTACCTTTATTTTGATTGTTATCTAGTAGTTGTATATAGTTTCCGACAACTCCCTATCTCTGCATACTTTGCGTATATCGGACCAACATCAACTAGTGATTGTATTTGTATAATGGTCTGACATACTCCATCAATTCAGTTACAGTTCCATAGCCGAGCTTTATTCCATCCATGGAAAATAACCCAAATCCATGTTAGGATGAAGGAGCAATGTGATACATCCTCCCACCGATGAAAAAATCTGTGTCCATTTCAAGTAACTCCTTAGATGCCCATCGTTGCACTAGATGTTTATACCTCAAGGGAAAATCAATGTCACCTATGCTCTCAACATAATAATTACACGACCCTCTGTTGGCAATAAAAAATTGCATTCAGGTACAAAATCTTTTCCTTAACTTTTCCAACCTAGTTGATCTAGAACCGATAGATCTAGTACAACACGTCTCACTTTCAACATCTTTTACTATAACTTGATCATCACTCGAGCAAGATAGATCCGACAGATACCTATTTGGTCGTACCTACACTTGTTCAAGAAAGAAGATAAGTTATCGTGCCAATATACGTTTTTGGTACAAACACAGTTGCATGTAGTTGCATTTAGTTGCATAAAGTTGAAATTGCCACACTTATCTGTCATATAGTTGCATAAAGTTCAAATTTCCATAGCTAGTTGCATATAGTTGCATAAGTTGCATATAGTTTCATATAGTTGCATAATTTAATGTAATATAGTTTCATAAGTTGCAATAAAGTTGCGTAAAGTTGCATAAATTCCATAAAGTTGCTCAAGTTTCATAAGGTGCATGTTGCATGGTTCAATATAGTTGCATATAGTTCCAAAAATATTTAGCCTCTGTGTGGGGTCTCTGGTGCCATTAATATTTTTTTCATAATAAGAACAGTTATCAAGGTTTGTAGCATGTCTAGGGGAAGAAAACAAGAACATTAAGATCACAATGAAAGTTCTCAAATTCGAGGGCCATGAACTAGGCCTCAACTAACCATGTAGATATTATTTAAGAGATATTTGACCTTCTAGTGGGATATGGGTGCCATTAGGATTCGTTTTTCACCATATTTGTAATTCAAGGTTTACACCATCACCAAGGTAAGAAAATTAGGGCCTTCTTCCCTAAATGAAGCTTTTTTTATGCTTAATGGTCATGAAAAATGCTTCTATTTGCGAAAATGTGCACCATTAGTATGTTTTGAATAAAAATAATGGGTTTCAAACCTATACCATGGCCAAGGGAGGAAATAAAGGGCCTTAAGCCCTAAATAAGTCTTCTTGATCTTAATGGCCATGAACAAGTCCTCAAACCACCATACATATCCTCTCTAAGGGATATATGGAATTTGGGTGGGATATGGTTACCATTCACAAGTTTTGGGCATAATGTATAGAAACAAACATAAGGGTCTTAGGACCTATTTGAATCTTATCAGGGTTGATATTTGTGATGCAGTACTTAAACAACCACACAAGATCTATGTAGGGTATCTTTCGAACCATTGGTACGTTTTCATAATAAGAATAGGTCTCAAGGTGTGTACAATGTCTAGGAGAGGAAACATGTACCTTAGGTCCAATAGAATATTCTTCACTTCAAGGTCTATGAACTAACCATTGAATGATCATGTAGATAATGTTAATGGATATGGGGCCTCGATGTGCGATTTGGACACCATTAGTATTTTTTCACATCACATATGGGAGTTTAGGCTTGTACTATCATCAAGGGAAGGAGAAAAGGGAATTAGTATTTAAATGAACGTTATCTTCTTAATGACCAAGATCAAGGCCTCCAATTAGGAATATGGGCAACATTGGTATGCTTTAAATAATAATAATGGCTATTAGGACACCATATAGGCACCATTCACAGGTTTTATGCATCATAGTTGGCTCTCAAGGCCTCTAAGAAGGAACTTAGAGCCATTAGGAGGATATAGCTTCATTCATAAGTTGCATTAGGAGGATATAGGTCACACATTCATAAGTTGCATATAGTTTCACAAGTCGCATATACTAGTTTCATATAGTTGCATAAGTTGCATAAGTTGCATTGTTGCATAAAGTTGCATGTTGCATAAATTTGTGTAAAGTTTCATAAGTTTCATTGTTGCATAAAGTTTCATGTTGCATAAAGTTGCATAAAGTTGTGTAAGTTGAATTGTTGCATAAAGTTTCATGTTGCATAAAGTTGCGTAAAGTTGCATAAAGTTGTGTAAAGTTGCAGAAGTTGCATTGTTGCATAAAGTTGCATGTTGCACAAAGTTGCATAAAGTTGCATAAGTTCCATAAATTTGCTTATGTTGCATAATTTGCATGTTGCATAGTTGCATAGTTTCATATAGTTTCATATTTGCATATAGTTACATACGAAGTTGTTGCAATATTGTTGCATATAGTTGCATAAGTTACAATATAGTTGCATAAGTTGCACTATAGTTGCAATATAGTTGCATAAGTTACAATATAGTTGCATAAGTTACAATATAGTTGCATAAGTTGCACTATAGTTGCAATATAGTTGCATAAGTTGCATATAGTTGCATAAGTTGCAATATAGTTGCATATAGTTGCATAATATGCAATATAGTTTCATTTGACCACTCACCAGTATTTGAGAATATAGTTGCAATATATTTCCAATATGAAAAATGCCTCTATTTGGGAATATGTGCACCATTAGTATGTTGCGTAAGGTTGCATAAGCTCCATAAATTTGCTTAAGTTTCATGTTGCATAGTTGCATAGTTACATATAGTTGCATATTTGCATATAGTTGCATACAAAATTGTTGCAATATAGTTGCATATAGTTCATAAGTTGCAATATAGTTGCATAAGTTGCATATAGTTGCATATAGTTGCATAAGATGCAATATAGTTTCATTTGACCAATCACCAATATTTGAGAATATAGTTGCAATATGAAAAATGCCTCTATTTGGGAATATGTGCACCATTAGTATGTTTTGAATAAAAAGAATGGGTTTCAAGACCTATACCATGGCCAAGGGAGGAAATAAAGGGCCTTAGGCCCTAAATAAATCTTCTTGATCTTAATGGTCATGAACAAGGCTTCAAACCACCATACATATCCTCTCGAAGGGATATATGGAATTTGGGTGGGATATGGTCACCATTCACAAGTTTTGGGCATAATGTATAGCAAAGAACATAAGGTGCTTAGGCCCTATTTGAATCTTATCAGGGCTGATAATTGTGATGCAGTCCTTAAACAACCATACAAGATCTATGTAGGGTATCTTTGGAACCATTGGTACATTTTCATAATAAGAATAGGTCTCAAGGTGTGTACCATGTCTAGGAAAGGAAACATGTAACTTATGTGCTTAATGAGAAGGGAATGAGAAAAGAGAACTAGAAAATGTATTCTAACATTATTTTGTTCCTTATGTGCTTAATGACCAAGATTTTGTTAGGGTATTTTGGGTATTTTGTAGCATATGTTCTTAATGACAGTGAAAAACATGACAGAAGACAGTGGAATTGCATGGTGAAAAACTTTTTTAGTTAATCTAAAGACATAAAATAGAGAGCACGAAGAAAAATAGTCATACAAGACACACACGACAAACAGATATTCTGGGACAAACACCTGTCCACTTTATTCATTGTTTTGGTTCTTACAAATAATACAATTTACAATTTTTCATTCTGGGCATTTGCTTTGTCCTCCTAAAATCAAGGAACAGAATTGGAAGTTTCATGTACAGTCCATTTTAAAGCTGCAAATTTCCTAATGTTACAATGTCAAAAGCGATTGTTGGGATTTTTCCAACAATCTCCCACTTGGAAATCACTTTGAACAAGTGTCAATGCCAATCACCTCTGTACACAAGACAAATTTCTCTCCATTGACTACCTTTTTTAGTGCATCAACCGCATTATTCACTTTGTTAACTTCACCACACCTTGATCGTCCATTTTCTTAACAAAGTGGTGCTTCACATCAATATTCTTACTATGTCCATTGTACGTTGACGTATTGGCCATTGCAATGGCACTTTGGCTATCACAACTTATTGGACATTGCAATGGAACTTTGGCTACAACATTGTATTTCCAAACTACCATGTTGGATACCAATATTGTTGCACAGTCTTAATAATCATAGTTTCTTTACTAGCTTTTGTCGCAACAACATGTTCAGCCTCTGAAATAGCTAATGCAATGAAGGACTTCCTCATACTCATCCAACTAGCTTCTCCTCCAAACAAATTAAATACATATGCGCTTGTAGATGTCGTTTACTCTAGGATGAGGCAAAAATGCAATTATCTTGGAATTCATTATATAAATTCCAAAGTTTTTTAAGGATTGCACCAACATATACACTTATTTATCCATGAGAGAATAAATCAATTCAGGTCCCCCATGGTTTTTCTCATCATTTTCATTTTAAGAGAGTAGTAATACAAAGGATCCAAATCTCAAATACGTTTCCACCTTTAGACAATGAATTGAATGTATCATGTCATTCTAATCCTTGAACAGTTTGGTCACTAAAGAGAAGAAATTGAGGAACAAAATAATGTCAGAATACCTTATCCAATGGAAAGAGAAAAGGGAATAAAATAATTTTAGAATACCTTTTCTAATGTTAGGGTATTTTGTTCCTTATGTGCTTAAGGGAAGGAGAAAAGGGAATTAGGATTTCAATGAACCTTATGTGCTTAATGACCAAGATGAAGGCTTCCAATTAGGAATATGTGAAACATTGGTATGCTTCAAATAGTAATAATGGCTATTAGGACCTCTACCGTGGCTAGGGGAGGGAAATAATGGCCTTAGGCCCTAAAAAAATCTTCTCGTCCTAATGGTTCGTTATGACATTGACTCATATATTCTTGTAAAAACATAATGTTATTTGATGCCTTGATAATTTAACCATAGTGTATATAGGGCCTAGTTATCAACTGCTTCCTTGATAATAATAAGAGGAATATTACTAATATAATAGGAACGGACTTGTGGATGTCGCTTGCACAATTGTTGGAGCATACAAAAAGGAAAGTAATAATGAGGTCCAAAATTTTGGGTACATCATGAATATGTTAAATATACAAGGGGTAGACTAATACATACTTTCATTTCCAATAATGAGCAATGAGCAATGTAATAACATGTTTAGCTAGGTACCTACGTCATAGAGGTTTGCATCTTACCACAAGTGAGGTAGGATTAGATACATGATATATTATGGAAAGGATGGAGGATAGATAAAAATGTACATATGGGAGGTTTTGGTGTTAGGGTAGTTCTAAAAAAGGCAAGAGAAAGAAGTTGAGGACACCGACATGACATTGGAAAAATGCATGAGTTGACATTAACCGACTAAGAGTGAACATGGGAGAGAGATGAAACACACTCTAATATAGGGTTATCACAAGAATAAATGTAACATATGGAAACTTGGAGTTAAAGTGAGTGTAACAAATGGCATTCATTGTTCTAGGATTTCTGTAGTTATTAAGGTGCCATACACTAGTCAAGGAGATAGAATGAGTCCCATGTGACATACAATAATTCGAAGAGTGTGAGCATAATAGGCATCATAAACTAGTAATATAGAGTCATCAAAAGCACAAAGAAAAACATATGGTAGCCTATATTTAGTGCAAGAATGAGAGGTGCCATACATCAATGGGGTATGTTATGCAAGCATAGGAGGCGACATGAATCAACCTAATTTCAATGCAAGCGTAGAGGTGAAAAATACCAATGGTTCCAGTGGAGGAGAGAGGATCAAAGGAAGATATGATGTCACCATTGGGAGGGTCTCCATAGTTGCAAGCTATGGAATGTAACCATTAAGGGGGACATCTTTGAAAATTGACCAAATAAGTGATAGTTGATCCCAACTAGGTCAAGGTTATCTCAAGTAGGGTCTTTCTTTAGATAATGACCTATAAGGGACCCATCGATATTATGAAGAAATAAAAATGCAGAAAAATGGGTGTAAGGAAGAAAAGCTAAGGAGGAGAGGCAATAATTTACTCGATCATTTGAATGACTAGGAAAAGAGGAAGAGTATGTAGGAGAGCATGGAAAACTAGGAGAGGAAGAAGACAATGGAAGAACAAGGTTTTTTTGGGTGCTACTAGGTAATAAGTGGGTAGATTTGATAATGGGAAGTCTAAGCTAGCCCAAAAAAACTCCCAAAAGGAGAAATGTACATCTTATAAAGCATTTCATTGTTGTTCATATTATATGTTCAAGAGTAAATTAGAGTAATCAAGGGGAGATACATAGCATTCAACAATCTCTTGAAAAATCCCTATGACAAGGGTGACTCCACAATGTTTATTAATGAGAAGATGACTTCCGTCCTATTGTACAAAGCCCCAATGATAAGGAGAGGGGTGAGGAGTGATGGAAAATGTGATTATTTTGGTTACAATTGTCAAGTATTATAGTGAGAAGTTGGTCTTTGATCTAACAATTATGACTAAAAAGGAGACTTAGAGAGGGGAATAAATTTCATTCGTCATTATGAGTAATGAGGGATCATTTTCAATAGAGTTTGTAATAGGGACTATTTTTTATTGGGGAGAAGTGTCCAAATATTGGTGTACCCTAGGATCATCAAGGGATTTCGCATCTATGTACAAGGATTTGGATGTGAATTATTATTATAAGAATAAGCATTTTGTAGTAGTGTCCTTTGGAGCCTTATAATACTTGCACTAACATGTGGGATGAGAGGAGGGGTCTAGATTATTGTGATTAGCTTCATGCATTGTATAATAGGAACTAGGATTTGGACTAGAGATAGAAATAAGGTTAGGATTATGGAAATGAATGAAGTGAGGGATATTTTCTAATTTATTTTCCACAATGAGGATATGGATAAAGACTTTGTATATGGGGGTTCTCTAAAATAGTTATACTTCTTTATAAAAAAACTACAAGTAAACCAAAATTATATTTAAAATATCTAGAAGTAAACCAAAACACCACATGGAACTTGGCATATATATCAATATCTACATATTCATGAGGATTGTGAACTTTTATTAGTATAAAGCCTACTTTTAAAAACATGTCAAAACCACTACCTTTTCATTGTTCTTTCTCCAGATCCCTTAGCCCATACAACTTGATAAGAGTTGTCAATGAGCTTCATTTCCATCACCAAGACCTACATGAATCATAAAAGACAAGTTTTTTATATGAGTAAATAATTAATAAGAAAATAAGCATGCATTTAGTTATGTAAAATACTCTAGAAAAAAATTAAGTTGTTGCATACCTTAATGATCTTCTCTTTGTTTCGAGAATAGGTTATTCTCTACTGAACAGGGCCAACCACATGAAGGTGGATGTTCATATGGCCCCTCCCTCCCCTCACATCGCACTCATTTCCCCATACCCAACAAATGATTTTCTTTATGTAGAAAACATATCCACATTAATGCATAACTAGGATAGTCATAAAAAAATATGAACATATAAACATCGATAAAGATCCAAATACAAGTCATGAATTTATACATCTAATTTTTCTTTGATTTATGTTTTTTTACATTCATAAAACTGACAATTGGTGTATCATCATCACACAAGGACATTGTATTTTGTGTGCCATGTCCTTCTATTGTTTCTGTGTGCTCATGTACCATATTTCTGGTACGTTGCTGAGAAGGCTTAGCTGGAATCTATTCAGGGTCATGAATTGGAACAACGAAAATGATCATATCGATATGTTGAATTATAATTGAAATAACTAATTCATTGTTTTGATTAACATTACACTATTTCTCTTTACCTGTCTTTGTAGCTAGGGCAGTTGGTCCGTTAATTTCCTGCCCACTTGGTTACTCTCGCATTTCACCCTCCTGAGCTACATGTTCTTCAATTTCGAGAAGACAATATATAAGTATAAGTCAAGAAATAAATATCTGCAACCATAGTAAATATTTCTAATTCTGAAGAATACATACCAACATGGGTTCTTTGCTCTACACTATCACTAGACATGTGGACCCTTGTATGATGTGGTGTTTGCTGAATATCGATTGATTCACTACTGCGGTAGCACTGTTGCTTGAAAACAAACATAAATACTTAGTTAAGGGTGATATAATAAAATATGAATAGACTTTACAGGCATGCTACTGCGGTTTCCTTGTTCATTTTATTTACCTGCATGGCTGGGGAGATAGGAGTCTGGACCAAGATTTTTCTATATTCAATAACAATTTGAAAACCATGCTTGTAACCAATATTTAGGTCCTCCTCGGTGGCAACAGTGTCGAACATATTTAACTGCAATGCATAACACCATTAAAAATACCAATAACAAAGCCTGTAGGGGTGTAGATCGATTGGCAAGTGTTGTGTAAATGGAAGAAAATATTTAAAAAGAGATCTCAAGGTCGATTCTCACCCCGATTTATTTGGAGGGCGTGATTTTTGGCTGTGCGTTTCTCCCTAGGGTTTATAAGGCAACCGATAAGATTTGACCCCGTGTCACGCAAGTATGATACTCCCATTATTACTAATTCCCCCAGTTACAAAAAAAAAATACCAATAACAGAAACACATATTTGTTCACTACTGTTAAATAAATATTAACCACAGTAAATCATTTAAATCTTATTATTCGGGATTTTAGTTTTCCGTAGCCGCCTTGGCCTAGTTTATGTTGTTCGTGTTTTTCCACTCTAGCCTTTTTTGCTTTGGAGGTGTCTGGTAGCCTACATATGGAATTTATAAAAAACATTAGATATCAGAATTGTTACTTAAAACAGAAAAGAAAAACACAAATGCTCATATTTCACTGATAATATGACATGTGTTGTACCTTGCTTGACCAGCTCGTGGTTGTCGTCCTTGTTTTCTAAACAAGTTCTCCTTTGCATCCTCTATTAGTGCCTTCCACTCTTTGTTGGGAGCCATGGGAGGGCACTCGTTCTTAATTTATATTTGCAATTTATCCCTATAATGGGTCCTGGTGTATTTTAAATTCTCGATGGCCAACTTTGTAACCACTATTGGATCGTGTTGTCATTGATGCCAATGGTTTGATTGATTGATGTCAAGTGATTGATTGATGTAAAAGGATTGGTTGTTTTATGATTGATGTAATATAATATGTATTGTCCTTGATGAGAATGCATAGATGAAGATGGATCAATGAGTTGTCATTGATACATGATGAAGATGGATCGATGTGGTTTCATTGGTATATGATGCATTGTTGGAAAAATGTATAGATGACTCATTATTGTCTTATCATTATTGATAAGGTGCACAAATGGATGAACTCCAAAGTGGTCCCCTTATGGTGAAAGCCCTGATGGGAAGATGCTTTGCGAATTGAGTTATCCTAGAAGAATGGTTGGAGGACCCATGCTCTCATTATTGTCTTATCATGATTGATAAGGTGCACAAACGAACGAACTCCAAAGTGGTCCCCTTATGGTGAAATCCCTCATGGGAAGACGCTTTGCAGATTGAGTTATCCTAGAAGAATGGTTGGAGGACCCATGCTTGTATGTGGAATAACGAGATGAAGATGAAGGAAATTGTTGGTGAAACTATCCTAGATGGATAGTGCTTGTCATGCCATTTCTGGTGGTATGTGGAATGTCACATAACTCCTCATGGTTTGAG
>ML776606.1:2905828-2916276 GCA_009831015.1 Picea engelmannii
GACCTAAAGGATGAAAGTATAAATAAGATAACAATGGTCTCTTGTAGATCATCCTTTTTGTGGATCAATGGAGAGCTTCTTGTGGGAATATATTTTGGAGTATTGATGGAGAGCTTCTTGTGAGAGATTCTTGAGCATTTTTGCTGTGGAAAACTTGAGGATATTGAAGATCTATAGGTGACTAACGTAAAAAAGGATATCTAAGCCGAAATTATGAGGAAAGTGAAAAAAAGAAGGCCGAAATGCAAGGAAGGATAAATTCTTTTGATGGTGCTTTCTAAGGTATGTTATTTTCAGGTCATCTCACCATTTTCGCTATAACTATTTTTCTATAATGATTCAGATCCTGAAATTGATATTCAAGTGAGAAAACATAGCCAGGTATCTGTGGTTAAAAATTAATCTTGTGGGTTATTTTATTTTGGGAGTTACACTCCGTGGAAAATAGGGTTTGTGGCTAGTCCTGAAACTACTCAAAATCAGGTGTTTGGGGTAAAAACATCATAAATTCTTCATAACAAATAACAATTTAGTGAGACCACATGTTTAGATTATATTATAGTCTGTAGTAGGCTTTGTAATAGTTTCAGATCATTTCATCAAATATTTTTTGTGGGGCACACTTTACAAGGTCACTCTCTAGAATAAGCGAGAATTCAGCAAGGTATGCCATTTTTTCTATAACTCCTTTTCTGAGAGGTTCCAAGTAGTGCCACTTGGAGGAATTGCATAAAACACACTGAATAACATTGTGTATAAGTTTCATATCTTTATTCAGTACAGGTACAAAGTTATGATTATTTCAAGTTAGGGTTGTTGACTAATCCAAAACTAGTCATGGTTGAGACAAGCAATTGATGAGTTGGCACATACATGAGGTGTATAGTTGATGATTTTGGTACATATTGATGAGTTATTGTTGATGATTATTTGACACATGATTGGTATATACTTGGTACATGGTTGGATGCACTTGTTTATGGTACATGTTGATTACAGGTTGTTTGGCACAGGTTGGTGCATGGTTGATGCTCTTGTTTATGGTACAGATTGATATCTATTGAGGATTGTTGCCTCATCTTAGTTGGTGCTGAGAATGTAAGTTGAGTCTTTCATATAGAGCTGGTGATCTTGTAGAGTTGTACTCTATTCAGTTGTTGCTGAAAAACCCATGGATTGAAGTCCACAATAATAAAAAAAAAATTGTACATATATCTTGTGTTCCTTGTGTTCCTTGTGGAGATGATTTTTTGATGATATATTGCTGATATATGTTGCTGATATGTATTCACATCTAACTGATTATTAATGACAACAGTGAGTAATGAGTAAATGTCGAATGCTAATTAATGAGTTTTATGTAAGAGGGAAGTTTTGGGAAAAAGATCCCCACACGCATTCACACCCCCCCCCCCCTCTAAGTGTGGTAGGTGTGTCCAACAACCACTTTCTCATTGAAAGTGTTGTTGAACAAGTTTACCATGTGATCTATTAAATCATCTTTTTTTTAGCTATCTTGGCCATTCCACCGTGTGCAAATGGTGGGGCCAAAAAACTCCAATGCTTTGTCATGTAATTTTCTATAGAAAACATTGTTTCCTGCAAAAATGTGTTATCCATTAATTTATAATAATCTCAACAAATTTCCATTTCAATTTCATGAAAAAATGAATCAATTAATGGGAAAATTACCTGCATTATTCTGAATCTTTATCAGACACATGTGTCATCCACCAGAAAGGTGACATCTAGTGATCAAGTGATTTTAATTCATTTTTCTCCATCCATAACAGTATCCTGTGCACCTACACTATGCTCCTCTCTAGAGTCATCATGTGGAGTCCCAGGCTCTGGCTCATCATGCTCTGACATGTCATGTCGGTCAAAATTACCCCGCTCATCAATGGATTAGAGGGGAACCTTAGGAGTCTACAAAAGACTCACATTCACTTTGCTATGCCGACCTTTTTTTTTTCATTGGACCATCACTGCTACCTATAGTAGTTGCAAGATCGACAGGTTCCCCACGCACGGGGTTTAAAAACTCCTACAAATGGAAAATTTTTCTTTATTAGATCATATACAAAATATAAAACTAGAAAACAAATATAAAATTGTCATAGCTAATAAAAATATGGAAATATGCCACTAACCCCAAAATTAGTTATTGTAGTTTTTAGCTCTACAATTCTTTTTGTGTCCTCCTATGTCAGGGGCGTTTTACTAATCAATTGCTAATCAAACCTAGATATTCAATGTTAGTCTTCTTCAAGGCCTTCGTTACAGTTGTCATTGGGTTTTTCGAATAAAATATTTCGTCTTCATCAATATCCTCTGTGGGAGCCTTCCCACATTGAGCATGTCATAATACATTGATGAATAAAATTAATGAGATTAACTTTAACAAGTGAGAAATTTAGTTGTTGTAGTCATAAGTTACTACTGTATTTAACATTTACCTGGTGAGGCACTATGGGTGCCTTTCCACGGTCACCCTGGATGGATGTAAAGGGTGATTTTCGGACACGGTCACCCTGGATAGATATTGACACAATAAATCAATCAACAAAATTTATGAAATTCAACTCTAACATTAAAAAAATGAAAGATTGCAGTAATATCAGAAAAACAATAACAAAATTTCAGAAATTTAGTTGTTGTAGTCATAAGTTGTTATTGTATTTAGCATTTACCTAGTGAGGCACTGTGGGTGCCTTTCCATGGTCACCCTGGAGAGATGTAGCAGGTGAAACTCGGATACGGTCGCCTTGGACAGAATTTCACACAATAAATAAATAAATAAAAGTTATGAAATTCACCTGTAACATTTAAAAAATGAAATATTGGAGTAATATCAGGAAAACAAATAATGAAATTTCAGAAATTTAGTTGTTGTAGTCATAAGTTGTTAATGTATTTAACATTTACTTGTTGAGGCACAATGGGTGCCTTTCCACAGTCACCCTTGAGAGATGTAGCGGGTGAAACTCAGACACGGTCACCCTGGACGGAAGTTGACACAATAAATCAATCAACAAAATTTATGAAATTCACCTTTAACATTTAAAAAATGAAATATTGGAGTAATATCAGAAAAAAAAAATAATGAAATTTCAGAAATTTAGTTGTTGTAGTCATAAGTTGTTACTATATTTAGCATTTACCTTTTGAGTCACAGTGGGTTCCTTTCCACGGTCATCCTGGAGAGATGTAGTGGGTGAAACTCGGACACGGTCACCCTGGACAAAAGTTGACACAATAAATCAATCAACAAAAGTTATGAAATTCACCTTTAACATTTAAAAAATGAAATATTGGAGTAATATTAGAAAAAAATAATGAAATTTCAGAAATTTAGTTGTTGTAGTCAGAAGTTGTTATTGTATTTAACATTTTCCTGCTGAGGCACAGTGGGTGCCTTTCGATGGTCACCCTGGAGAGATGTAGCAAGTGATTTTATACCACGACCACCCTGGATAGATGTTGACACAATAAATCAATCAATAAAAGTTATGAAATTCACCTGTAACATTAAGAAAATGAAATATTGCATTAATAATAGAAAAACAAATAATGAAATTTCTGAAATTTAGTTGTTGTAGTCATAATTTTTTACTGTATTTAGAATTTACCTGCTGAGGTGAACTGGGTGCCTTTCCATGGTCACCCTCTCCATCTATTTGATTTAAGTTGTAATCGATCAACAACTCTTCACTTGGAACTATTGTTTTTGTTACACATACAAATATACGATTTCCTTCACGTGCGTCAAATATGCAATTTGGTTCTTAGTTGTTGCCACTGGTTGTGTACTATTTATAAAGCCCGCAATGTTTCCAGTAGCTTTTGGCCTTCCATCAATATACATAGTTTCCCCTTTATTTTTATTGTTATTTAGTAGTTGTATATGGTTGGCGACAACTCCCTATCTTCGCATACTTTGCGTATATCGGACCAACATCAACCAATGATTGTATTTGTATAATGGTTTGACATACTCCATCAATTCAGTTACAGTGCCATAGTTGACCTTTATTCCATCCATGGAAGATAACCCCAATCCATCTAAGGATGAAGGAGAAATGAAATACATCCTCCCACCAATGAAGAAATCTATTTCCATTTCCGGTAGCTCCTTAGATGCTCGTCAATGCACTAGATGTTTATACCTCAAGGGAAACTCAATTTCACCTATGCTCTCAACGTAATAATTACACTACCCTCCATTGCCAATAAAAAAATGCATTGATGTACAAAATCTTTTCCTTACCTTTTCCAACCTAGTTGATCTAGAACTGATAGATCTAGTACAACATGTCTAACTTTCAACCTCTCTTACTATATCTTGATCATCACTCATGCAAGATAGATCTAATAGATAACTATTTGGTGGTACCTACACTTGTTCAAACAAGAAGATAAGTTATCATGCAACTATATTTTTTTGGTACCAACACAGTTGCATATAGTTGCATAAAGTTGAAATTGCCACACCTATTCATCATATAGTTGCATAAAGTTCAAATTGCCACACCTAGTTGCATATAGTTGCATAAGTTGCATATAGTTGCATATAGTTGCAATATAGTTGCATAAGTTGCATATAGTTGCATATAGTTGCATAAGTTAATGTAATATAGTTTCATAAGTTACAATAAAGTTGCATAAACTTGCATAAGTTCCATCAAGTTTCTTAAGTTTCATAAGTTGCATGTTGCATAGTTCAATATAGTTGCATATAGTTCCAAAAATATTTAGCCTCTGTGTGGGATCTTTGGTCCCATTAATAGTTTTTTCATAATAAGAACGATTCTCAAGGTTTGTAGCATGTCTAGGGGAAGAAAACAAGAACATTAAGCTCACAATGAAAGTTCTCAAATTCAAGGGCCATGAACTAGGCCTCAAATAACGATGTAGATATTATTTAAGAGATATTTGACCTTCTAGTGGGATATGGGTGCCATTAGGATTTGTTTTGCACCATATTTGTAATTCAAGGTTTACATCATCACCAAGGTAAGAAAATCATGTCCTTCTTCCCTAAATGAAGCCTTTTTATGCTTAATGGCCATGGAAAATGCCTCTATTTGGGAAAATGTGCACCATTAGTATGTTTTGAATAAAAGGAATGGGTTTCAAACCTATACCATGGCCAAGGGAGGAAATAAAGGGCCTTAAGCCCTAAATAAATCTTCTTAATCTTAATGACCATGAAAAAGGCCTCAAACCACCATACATATCCTCTCTAAGGGATATATGTAATTTGGGTGGGATATGGTTACCATTCACAAGTTTTGGGCATAATGTATAGAAACGAACATAAGGGGATTAAGACCTACTTGAATCTTATCAGGGTTGATATTTGTGATGCAGTCCTTAAACAACCACACAAGATCTATGTAGGGTATCTTTTGAACCATTGGTACATTTTCATAATAAGAATATGTCTCAAGGTGTGTACCATGTCTAGGAGAGGAAATAGGTACCTTAGGTCCAATGGAAGATTCTTCACTTCAAGGTCTATGAACTAACCATTGAATGATCATGTAGATAATGTTAATGGATATTTGGCCTCGATGTGGTATTTGGACACCATTAGTATTTTTTCACATCACATATGGGAGTTTAGGCTTGTACCATCATCAAGGGAAGGAGAAAAGGGAATTAGGATTTAAATGAACCTTATGCGCATAATGACCAAGATCAAGGCCTCCAATTAGGAAGATGGGCAACATTGGTATGCTTTAAATAATAATAATTTCTATTGGGACACCATATGGGCACCATTCACAGGTTTTATGCATCATAGTTGGCTCTCAAGGAGTCTAAGAAGGAACTTATAGCCATTAGGAGGATATAGGTCACACATTCGTAAGTTGCATATAGTTGCACAAGTCGCATTTACTAGTTGCATAGTTGCATAAGTTGCATATAGTTGCATACGTTGCATTGTTGCATAAAGTTGTGTAAAGTTGCATAATTTTCATTGTTGCATAAAGTTTCATGTTGCATAAAGTTGCGTAAAGTTGCATAAAGTTGCGTAAAGTTGTGTAAGTTGCATTGTTGCGTAAAGTTGTGTAAAATTGCATAAAGTTGCATAAAGTTGTGTAGAGTTGCATAAGTTGCATTGTTGCATAAAGTTGCATAAGTTGCATGTTGCATAGCTGCATAGTTGCATATAGTTTCATATTTGCATATAGTTTCATATTTCCATATAGTTGCATAAGTTGCAATATAGTTGCATATAGTTGCATAAGATGAAATATAGTTTCATTTGACCACTCACCAATATTTGAGAATATAGTTGCAATATAGTTTCAATATGAAAAATGCCTCTATCTGGGAACATGTGCACCATTAGTATGTTGCGTAAAGTTGCATAAGCTCCATAAATTTTCATAGGTTGCATGTTGCATAGTTGCATATAGTTGCATAGTTGCATATAGTTGCATATTTTCATATAGTTGCATACGAAATTGTTGCAATATAGTTGCATATAGTTGCATAAGTTGCAATATAGTTGCATAAGTTGCATATAGTTTCATAAGATGCAATATAGTTTCATTTGACGACTCACCAATATTTGAGAATATAGTTGCAATATGAAAAATGCCTCTATTTGGGAATATCTGCACCATTAATATGTTTTGAATAAAAAGAGTGGGTTTCAAGACCTATACCATGGCCAAGGGAGGAAATATAGGGCCTTAGGCCCTAAATAAATCTTCTTGATCTTAATGAAAAGACCTCAAACCACCATACATATCCTCTCTAAGGGATATATTGAATTTGGGTGGAATATGGTCACCATTCACAAGTTTTGGGCGTAATGTATAACAAAGAACATAAGGTGCTTAGGCCCTATTTGAATCTTATCAGGGATGATAATTGTGATGCAGTCCTTAAATAACCACACAAGATCTATGTAGGGTATCTTTGGAGCCATTGGTACATTTTCATAATAAGAATAGGTCTCAAGGTGTGTACCATGGCTAGGAGAGGAAACATGTAACTTATGTGCTTAATCAGAAGGGAACGAGAAAAGGGAATTAGAAAAGGTATTCTAACATTATTTTGTTCCTTATGTGCTTAATGAACAAGATTTTGTTAGGGTATTTTGGGTATTTTGTAGGGTATGTGCTTAATGACAGTGAAAAACTGATGCAGGAGCATCGTCAACGTCAAGCGAGCATGGGGCAAGCGCAACACATTTTGAGCACATGATAAATTGTTTAAAAACTTTTGAAGATTGGATGCGCCAAACTTAAATGTGATAGTTAAGGAGAGGCATACTAATAGATTGTAATCAAACCTTGAGCGACCCACTCTCGTCTGAAGGACTAAGAGGAAATTTATGCTAGTAGGTAGCTTTAATGCATAGATTAGACAGATTAAAATGAGCGAGGGAAACAGAATATAGACACCCTCATTGTATTATTGTAGACATAGAAGAGAACAGAGAAGAGAGGATAAAACAGATAGAGAAGAACATTACCAGGAGAAGAGCACACAGAGCTAAAAAAATAGAAAGAAACTGTGTTTGAGAAAATACCCATGTACAGAGATTTGAGTTAATAGAAGAAGTCTTTAATTTAGATTCATGGCGTTGTGTTTGTTTCTTTTATGTGTATGCTGAATGGTATGTTCATGGTTTTACTCTTCCTTTCATGCAATTTCTTTTATGCTATGTATGAGTGATTTCTCGTTAAATGTTTGAAATCTAAGAGGAAAGGGTAAACGGAAATGAGTTTCAATTGTTTCTCTGTATGAGTAAGGATCCCTGCAAGGAGTGCAGTTGAATTGTCCGCAAGGAGTGCATTGATAGAAGGGTTCAGAGGTTTGTCTCTGAAATCTCAGATAGTTTAGCTTTTTTTCTCATCCTCTCAAAAGTGCAGTTAGGCACCGGAGTCATGCAATGTGTGCATAGACCAAGCTCGAATCCAAGGTTTGAAACCTGAGAAGCTATTGAAGGATTATCATTGCAAGGAGTGCGCGGATTTGAAGGAGCTCAACACTGAAGTGATTGAGGGTTGTCGCAAGGAATGCATGCAGGAGGTTCTTGAGAGGCTGGAAGTCAGATGAACGGACAAAATACTATGTAGAGGATTAGCGAAATCCCACCAGTCGTCCGATCTGATAGACAAGCAAGGAGGTTATTGTTTTTACCAGAGTTTCAAACTCAGGAGATTGTGAGTCGTTGGATCCTCACCTAGTTACCCATCAATCGTAGGATCTAGCACAAGTTTCATGGGGTTTAAACCCTCGCAAGCAGAGTGAAGGTCCCGAAAGGTGTCGGGATATTGAGGTGTTGGGGTTTGGGATATCAGAAGTCCTGTGGATAAGAGATAGACTAAATCAACGACGAAACCCCTGAAACAGATCAAAACTGCCCATAAGTTGAGACACGTGGTAGATATTGGGAGTCATCGACATCTCGAAAAAATAGAGACCAAGAGTTCGATATTTTATAAGTCCCGAACCAACGAAAGAATCGAAACCATTGATCGAAGGAAGGATGTGTGTTGCGCGATCATCCAATTCGGAGATGCAGACACCGGGACTCACATAGGCGAGTGTTTTTTACTTCACATCAGGCAAAGTCCAAGATTTGATCTGGACCATCCATCCATTTGGGACACGTGGCAGAAATCCAAGAATTTGGTGTTCGACATTTTGTGAATCCTGAAGACAGGAAGACACATTTCAGAACTGCGAAGTCCGAAATCCTGAAAGGAGATAGGACTACGGTCATATAAGGGGAGGTTGTATGGACCAAAGGTATAGACCAGGGGGATAACTGAAGTTAAAGAATCTCAGGATATCGTATATTGGGAAATCGGGAAGACAAAGGTTTGTGACATCAGGAATTGTGAAACCCCGAAGCTCGAAATTTTATTATTTTTGTAGTGAACGGAGAAGCGATCGGGCCTACAGGCTGTAAGGAGCATAAAATGCATTTGGGTTGATTTTAATAGAGATATTGAGGAGGAATCAAAGAGCCGCTTTGGCTCGAAGGTGGAATTAGAATGATCCTTAAGACTGGGAGGTCAGCGTAGAACCTTTGTCGAGGCAGAGGGTGCGTCTGCATCAGGTTTGGTATCAAATCCCAGACAGGGTTCTTTACTTTCTATAGCAAGGAAAAGGAAAATTCACCATGCCGCCAAGAAGAAGGGACATGCAAACACCCGATATTCCAGAGGAAAGGGAAATACCAAGAAGAAGAGGTAGGCAGGTGCCTGACCCATCCATGGCAAGAGAAATGCGTGATTTACGTGCCAGACTTGAGGACATGGAGACAACACAGAGACGCACAGTCGGTATTGGGGATCTTAGTGATTCCGAAAGTGAAAATGAAGTTGAACATGAAGAAGAAGAAGTTTCAACGGAAGATGCCATGAATGAATGCTTGATTAGAGCTATCGCAAGGATGGGTGCCAGGGAAAAAATGAACATCCCAGTTTATGAAGGAAACCTAGATGCTGAAGAGCTTCTAGAATGTATTATAGCTTCAGACACTTATTTCGACTATGAAGATGTCGAGGAAGACAAGAAGGTCAAACATGTTGTCACAAGGTTGAAAGGACATGCAACATTATGGTGGGATGAACTACAAGCTGACATACGTTGCAAAGGAAAGCAAAAAATCAAGAGTTGGGATAGGATGATTGTGAAGATGAAGGCAAAATTCATTCCCAGAGATTACCAGATTACTCTGTTTCGAAGAATGTAGAATTTGAGATAGAATCTGATGACAGTGAAGGAATATACTGAAGAATTATACAGGCTGAACATCAGGGCAGGTCATCGGGAAAGTGATGATGAAAAGGTTTCCAGGTAACCATCTGAATGGTGGAAGATGCTTATCATATGGCTCTAAAGGCTGAATACAAGTTGAGCCGAAAGCAGTGTCAAAGAGGTCGAGGAAGAAGTCAAGCTAGGGGAAAATCAATTGTCCAAGATAAAAATTAGAAACCCAAGGAGGACTGGAAGAAACCTCAAGCTCGAACTGAAAGAGGTGGAACCTCACAGCGAGGGAAATATGCTAAATAGAGAGGGAAGCATACCGAACAAAGAGGATATTATGCTTATAATAATATTTTTCCTCGTACTAGAGGTAGAGGAAGAGGAAGAGGTGGAGTAATAAAATGCTTCACATGTGAAAAGAATGGACACAAATCTTATGAATGTCTAGATAAGAAGAAAGAGAATGGAGAGACTCACATCACTGAAGCACAGAGGCGGAATGTTGATGCAAAAGATGCTGAAGGTGAAAGATCATTGATGATGCAAAAAGTTCTTTTGACACCAAAGAAGGAAGTGGAGAGTTTGTTAAGGTCCTAACCCGCACATGGGTAGATTAATGTATTCGGATGTAATAAAGGTCAATATTAATAAGACCTTTCAATAAAAGAGAATTAGGCGGATGTAAGAAGACCTAATAGAAGCTT
>ML776606.1:2921684-2939583 GCA_009831015.1 Picea engelmannii
TTTCTGTTCAAGTGCTATTCCTGTTGCTATTTCGTATATCATTTCTGTGTATTGTGAAGATTATGCTGGATATTTTACTGTTATTCTGTTATTTCTAGCATTTCGTTCCTGTTCTGCATATTTTATATATCTGGTATCTTGCAGAGTTCAATCCAAAGAAATAGACTTTTTCAGACTGCTTGCAAAACCAAGGATTGGGTATGCAAGGTCATTGTGGACAGTGGTAGCACAAATAATCTTGTTTCAATGGAGATGGTAGAAAAGATGGAGCTGGAGACGATTGAACATCCAAGTCCATATAGAGTATCATGGCTAGAAAAGGGACATCAGGTAAATGTCACTAAACAATGTTTAGTTGAATTTAAGATAGGAGGATATAATGATAAGATACTCTGCGATGTTATTCGCATGGATGTTTGTCATTTATTTCTAGGTAGACCATGGAAATATGACAGAAATGTGATTCATGATGGGAGGATGAACACATACACCCTAGAAAAGAATGGGAGAACTCACATGTTGCTTCCAATCAAAGATAAGGAAGTGAAACCTGAAGTAAGTAACACTGTACTTCTCATGAGTGGGAAGGAACTCCTTAATGAGGTCAATAAGAAGGAGGAGCCATAATTCTTTGTGGTCAGAAAGCCAATGTTTTTTTTAACCATCACAAGGATAGATGATTTACTAGAAGAGGTTAAGGAACTTCTAGAAGAGTTCACTGACATAGTATTGGACGAACTACCTCGTTCATTTCCACCAATCAGAAGTGTGAGTCATCATATTGATCTCATACCTGGGGCCAGTTTACCAAAAAAATCCGTGTATGGATTAACGCCACAGGAGAATGAAGAGGTCAAAAGACAAGTTCAGGATTTATTGGATAAAGGATTGGTTAGAGAAAGCTTGAGTCCATGTGTTGTTTCGACAGTACTCAGTCCAAAGAAAGATGGAGGCTGGAGGATGTGTATTGATTCAAGGGAAATTAACAAGATAACCATCAGGTATTTATTTCCATTACCAAGGATCGATGATCTGATGGATTGCTTATGTGGAGAATTTTTTTTTTTGAAGATTGATTTGAAAAGTGGATATCACCAGATTCGTATGAGGGAAGGTGATGAATGGAAAACAACCTTCAAGACTAACAAAGGTTTGTGAGAATGTCTTGTTATGCCATTTGGGTTAACAAATGTGCCAAGTACCTTCATGAGGTTGATGAACGAAGTCCTGAAGGAGTTCATCGGAGAATTTGTCATTGTGTATCTGGATGATATACTTATCTTCAGTAAAAAAGAGGCAGAGCATCTAAAACACTTAGCTACAGTGATGAAGAGATTACAGCAAGAGAAGTTGCTGATAAACATGAAGAAATCCTTGTTCATGAAGACAGAACTCATCTATTTGGTCTTTGTTATTTCTACATATTAATTGAGGATGGATCCAGATAAGGTGGAGGTGATCAAGAATTGGCCATCATCGAAGAGCATATTTGAAGTGAGAAGTTTTCACGGATTAGCTAGTTTCTACCGAAAGTTCATTAGGAATTTCAGTGGAATTAGTGCACCGATGATGGAAACAGTGAAGAAAAGACACAAATATCTTCACTAGACAGAAGAGGCTGAGAAGAGTTTAAATCTGTTGAAGAGGAAAATCATGGAACAACCAATTCTGGTGCTACCTGATTTCCAAAAAACATTTCAATTGAAATGTGATACAAGTGGATTTGCAATAGGGGAAGTCTTAAGTCAAGAAGACAGGCCGATAGCATACTTCAATGAGAAGCTGAATGAAGCGAAGGTGAAGTAATCCACATATGACAAGGATTTCTATGCTATCATTTAGGCATTGAAGAAGTGGAGACACTATTTGATTCCGAAGGAATTTGTCCTATACAATGACAATCATGCACTGCAGTTTGTGACTCGACAGGAAAAGTTAAATCAAAGACATGTAAAATGGGTTGAATACATGCAGAACTTTACTTTTGTAACTAAGCATATTTCTGGAACTGCTAACAAGGTTGTTGATGCTTTGAGCAGGAAATGTTTGTTCTTGTAGGAATTCAGAGTTAAAACACTGGGTTTTGATGACCTCAGGGACATGTACAGAGGTGATCCAGATTTTAAGAAGGCATATGAAGCAGATGAGAATCCAATTCTCGGAGACAGAAGTCAATGGATAGAATACATGATCCAGGAAGGATTACTATTTAAGGGTAATCAACTCTGTATTCCAAAATGCTCCATGAGGGAGAATTTGCTAAAGGAGAAACACAGTGGAGGATTGGTCAGGCACTTTGGTCATGAAAATACATTCGCAAAATTGAATGAGTCATATTTTTGGCCGAGAATGCGAGCAGATGTCAAGATATTCGTGGAAAGATGTAGAATTTGCCATCATTCAAAAGGAAAGAGACAAAATGCAGGATTTTATCAACCATTGCCAATACCTGAGAGGTCGTGGGATGCAATCAACATGGATTTCATATTGGGGTTGCCAAGAACACAAAGAGGGCTTGACTCAATATTTGTGGTGGTGGATAGATTTTCCAAAATGGCACACATTATTCCATGTCAGAAAACCAGTGATGCAACTCACATTGTGAACCTGTTTTTCAAATATGTCATTCGACTTCACGACTTACCAAGGAGCATAGTTTTGGATCGAGACACCAAGTTTGTGGGACACTTCTGGAGAACCTTATGGAAGAAGCTGGGAACAAATTTATTGTTCAATTCATCATATCATCCTCAGACGGATGGATAAACAGAAGTGGTAAAAAGAAGTCTGGGAGACTTGCTGAGAAGCCTGGTGATAGAACACCATAGCCAGTGGGACAATATATTACCACAGGCAAAATTTTCTTATAATGACTCAGTTAACAGAATCACAGGATAAAGTCCATTTCAAATTATTTATGGCATGCAGCCGAGAGTAATTTCTGAGCTAAGGGATTCATAACAAACTGCGACTAGGAGCGCTAGTGCAGAATATTTTGCAGAAGCGATGAAAGAACTTCACAACCAGGTGAAGGAGCGTTTACAGAACTTGAGCCAGGAGTATAAATGAAGAGCATATCAACACAGGAGACACCTTCAGTTTGAGGTTAGTGATTTGATTCTGGAACATCTGCGAAAGGAAAGGTTACCGAAGGGGACATATAACAAATTGAAGATGAAGAAGATCGAACCATGTAAGGTGTTGAAGAAATTTGGGACAAATGCTTATGAGATTGAATTGCCCAATGGGTTCGGAATTTCTTCGATATTTGATGTCTGTGATTTGTACCCATACAAAATTGGGGAAGAAAGAACAAGTGATGAACAACTAGAGATCCAGTGGACAAAGAAAATGCCTATTGCAGAGAAGCCACAGATGGAAAGCATAGTAGACAAAAGAATTAGCAAGAAGACCAGAAGAAAATGATACTTTGAATAATGGGCAGACCATGCGAGAGCTCATGGACAGGAGTCCATGAAAATTTTCAAGTGAGGGAGTATGATGCAGGAGCATCGTCAACGTCAAGCGAGTGTGGGGCAAGCGCAACACATTTTGAGCACATGATAAATTGTTTAAAAATTTTTGAAGATTGGATGCGCCAAACCTAAATGTGATAGTTAAGGAGAGGCCTACTAATAGATTGTAATCATACCTTGAGCGACCCACTCTCGTATGAAGGACTAAGAGGGCATTTCTGATAGTAGGTAGATTTAATGCATAGATTAGACAGCTTAAAATGAGAGAGGGAAACAAAATATAGACACCCTCATTGTATTATTGTAGACATAGAAGAGAATAGAGAAGAGAGGATAGAATAGATAGAGAAGAACATTACCAGGAGAAGAGCACATAGAGCTAAAAAAAAAAAAAAAAACTGTGTTTGAGAAAATACCCATGTACAGAGATTTGAGTTAATAGAAGAAGTCTTTAATTCAGATTCATGGCATTGTGTTTGTTTCTTGTATGTGTATGCTAAATGGTATGTTCATGGTTTTAATCTTCCTTTCATGCAATTTATTTTATGCTATGTATGAGTGATTTCTCGTTAAATGTTTGAAATATGAGAGGAAAGGGTAAATGGAAATGAGTTTCAATTGTTTCTCTATTTGAGTAAGGATTCCTGCAAGGAGTACAGTGGAATTGTCTACAAGGAGTGCGTTGACAGAAGGGTTCAGAGGTTTGTCTCTGAAAGCTTAGACAGTTTAGCTTTTGTTCTCATCCTCTCAAAAGTGCAGTTAGGCACAGGAGTCGTGCAATGTGTGCACAGACCAAGCTTGAATCCAGGTTTGAAACCCGAGAAGCTATTAAAGGATTGTCGCTGCAAGGAATGCACGGAGTTGAAGGAGTTAAACACTTAAGTGATTGAGGGTTGTCGTAAGGAATGCATGCAAGAGGCTCTTGAGAGGCTGGAAGTCAGATGAACGGACAAAATCCTGTGTAGAGGATTAGCAAAATCCCGCCATCCATCTGATATGATAGAGAAGCAAGGAGGTTACAATTGTTACTAGAGCTTCAAACTCAGTAGATTGTGAGCCGTTGCATCCTCACCTAGTTACCTGTCAACCATAGGATCTGGCAGGAGTTGCACGGGGTTTAAACCATCGCAAGCAGAGTGAAGGTCCCAAAAGGTGTCGGGATATCGAGGTGTCAGGGTTCGGGATATCGGAAGTCCTATGGATAAGAGATCGAGTAAATCCAAGGAAAAACCCCTGAAACAAATCATAATCACCCATCAATTGAGACACATGGCAGAGATCAGGATTCATCGGCATCTCAGAAGTCTAGAGACCAAGAGTTTGAGATTTTATAAGTCCCAAACCAGTGAAAGAATTGTAGCCATTGATCTAAGGAAGGATGAGTGTCGCACGATCATCCAATTCAGAGATATGGACACCGGGACTCACATAGGTGATCATTTTTGACTTCACATCAGGTGAATTCCGAGATTTGATCTAGACCTTCCATCCATTTGGGACGCGTGGCGGAAATGCGAGAATTCGGGGTTCGGCGTTTCATGAATCCAGAAGACAGGAACACACATTTCGGAACTGCGAAGTCCAAAATCACGAAAAGAGATAGGACTACAGTCATATAAGGGGAGGTCATATGGACCAAAGGTATATCCCAGGGTTCTAACTGAAGTTAAAGAATCTCGGGATATCGGATATCGAGAAATCGAGAAGACAAAGGTTTGCGACATCGGGGATTGCGAAACCCCAAAGCCCGAAATTTTATTATTTATGTTGTTAACGAAGAAGCAATCGGGCCTACAGGCTGTAAGGAGAAGAAAATCCCCGTGGGTTGATTTTAGTAGAGATTCCAAGGAGGAATCAAAGAGCTGCTTTGGCTCGAAGGTGGAATTAGAATGATCCTCAAGACCTGGAGGTCAGCGCAGAACCTTTGTTGAGGCAGAGGGTGCATCTGCTTCAAAAACATGACAGAAGACAGTGGAATTGCATGGTGAAAAACTTTGTTGGTTAATCTAAAGACATAAAATACAGAGCACAGAGAAACATAGTCATAGAAGACACACATGACAAACAAATATTCTGGGAAAAACACCTGTCCGCTTTATTCATTGTTTTGGTTCTTACAAATAATACAATTTACAATTTTGCATTTTGGGCATTTTATTTGTCCTCCTAAAATCAAGGAACAAACTTGGAAGTTTCATGTACATTCCATTTTGAAGCTACAAATTTTCTAATGTTACAATCTCAAAAGCGATTGCTGGGATTTTTCCAACACTCTCCCACTTGGCAATCACTTTGAACAAGTGTCAATGCCAACCACCTATGTACACAAGACAAATTTCTCACCATTGACTGCCTTTTTTAGGGAATCAGCTGCATTATTCACTTTGTTAACTTCACCACACCTTGCTCGTCCATTTTCCTAACAAAGTGGTGCTTCACATCAATATCCTTACTATTTCCATTGTAAGTTGACTTATTGGCCATTGCAATGGCACTTTGGCTATCACATTGTATTTCCAAACTACCATGTTGGATACCAATATTGTTGCACAGTCTTAATAATCATAGTTTCCTTAGTAGCTTTTGTCGCAACAACATGTTCTACCTCTGAAATAGCTAATGCAATGAAGGACTTCCTCATACTCATCCAACTAGCTGCTCCTCCAAACAAATTAAATACATATGAACTTGTAGATGTTGTTTACTGCAAGATGAGGCAAAAATGCAATTATCTTGGAATTCATGATATAAATTCCAAAGTTTTTGAAGGATTGCACCAACAGATACGCTTTTTGATCCATGAGAGAATAAACCAATTCATGTCCCCCATGGTTTTTCTCATCATTTTCATGTTAAGAGAGTAGTAATCCAAAGGGTCCAAATCTCAAATACCTTTCCACCTTTAGACGATGAATTGAATGTATCATGTCATTCTAATCCTTGAACAGTTTGGTCAGTAAAGAGAAAAAATTGAGGAACAAAATAATGTTAGAACACCTTATCCAATTGAAAGAGAAAAGGGAATAAAATAATGTTAGAATACCTTTTCTAATGTTAGGGTATTTTGTTCCTTTTGTGCTTAAGGGAAGGAGAAAAGGTTATTAGGATTTCAATGAACCTTATGTGCTTAATTACCAAGATGAAGGCCTCCAATTAGGAATATGGGAAACATTGGTATGCTTTAAATAACAATAATGGCTATTAGGACCTCTACCATGGCCAGGGGAGGGAAATAATGGCCTTAGGCCCTAAAAAAATCTTCTCGTCCTAAAGGTTTGTTATGACATTGACTCATATATTCTTGTAAAAAGATAATGTTATTTGATGCCTTGATAATTTAGGCATCGTGTATATAAGGGCTAGTTATCAACTCCTTCCTTGATAATAATAAGAGGAATATTAATAATATAATAGGAACGGGCTTATGGATGTCACTTGCACAATTGTTGGAGCATACGAAAAGGACAATAATAATGAGGTCCAAATTTTTGGGTACATCATGAATACGTTCAATATATAGGGGGTAGACTAATACATACATTCATTTCCAAGAATGAGCAATGAGCAATGCAATAACATGTTTAGCTAGATACCTACATCACAAAGGTTGGTATCTTACCACAAGTGAGGTAGGATTAGCAACATGATATATTTATGGAAAGGATGGAGGATAGATGAAAAGGTAAATATGGGAGGTTGTGGTGTTAGGGTAGTTCTAACAAAGGCAAGAGAAAAAAGTTGATGACACTGACATGACATTGGAAAAATGTGTGAGTTGACATTAACCGACTAAGAGTGAACACGAGAGAGAGAGGAAACACACTCTACTATAGGGTTATCACAAGAATAAATGTAACATATGGAAACTTGGAGTTAAGGTGAGTGTAACAAATCACATTCATTGTTCTAGGATTTTTGTAGTCATTAAGGCACCATACACTAGTCAAGGACATAGCATGACTCCCATGTGACATGCGATAACCTGGAGAGTGTGAGCATAATAGACATCATAAACTAGTAATATAGAGTCATCAAAATCACAAAACAAAACATATGGTATCCTAGATTTAGTGCAAGAATGAGAGGTGGCATACATCAATGGGGTATGTTATGCAAGCATAGGAGGCGACATGCATCAACCTAATTTCAATGCAAGTGTAGAGGTGAAAAATACCAATGGTACCAGGGGAGGAGAGAGGATCAAAGGAAGATATGATGTCACCATTGGGAGGGGCTCCATAGTTGCAAGCTATGGAATGTGACCATTAAGTGGGATATCTTTGAAAATTGACAAAATAAGTGATAGTTGATCCTAACTAGGTACAATTTATCTCAAGTAGGGTATTTCTTGAGATAATGACCTATAAGGGACCCATCAATATTATGACCAAATAAAAATGGAGAAAAAGTGGTGTAAGGAAGAAATGCTAAGGAGGAGAGGAAATACTTTCCTCAATCATTTGAAGGACTAGGAAAAGAGGAAGAGTATGCAGGAGAGCATGGAACACTAGGAGAGGAAGAAGACAAGGGGAGAACTAGGCTTGTTTGGGTGCTACTAGGTAAGAAGTGGCTAGATTTGATAATGGGAAGTCTAAGCTAGCCCAAAAAAACTCCCAATAGGAAAAATGGACATCTTATAAAGAATTTCATTGTTGTTCATATTATATGTTCAAGAGTAAATTAGAGTAATCAAGGGGAGATACATAACATTCAACAATCTCTTGAAAAATCCCTATGACAAGGGTGACTCCACAATGTTTTTTAATGAGAAGACGAGTTTCGTCATATTGTACAAAGCCCCAATGATAAGGAGAGGGGTGAAGAGTGATGGAAAATGTGATTATTTTGGTTACAATTGTCAAGGATTATAGTGGCAAGTTGGTCTTTTATCTAACAATTATGAGTAAAAACGAGACTTATAGAGGGGAATAAATTTCATTCGTCATTATGAGTAATGAGGGATCATTTTCAATAGAGTTTGTAATAGGGACTATTATTTATTGGGGAGAAGTGTCCAAATATTGGTGTACCCTAGGATCATCAAGGGATTTCTCATCTATATACAAGGATTTGGATGTGAATTATTATTATAAGAATAATCATTTTGTAGTAGTGTCCTTTGGAGCCTTATATTACTTTCACTAACATGTGGGATGAGAGGAGGCGTCTAGATTATTGGGATTAGCTTCATGCATTGTTTAATAGGAACTAGGATTTGGACTAGGGATAGCAATAAGGTTAGGATTATGGAAATGAATGAAGTGAGGGATCTTTTCTAATTTGTTTTCCACAATGAGGATATGGATAAAAACTTTGTATATGGGGGTTCTCTAAAATAGTTATAATTCTTTATAAAAGAACTACAAGTAAACCAAAATTATATTTAAAATATCCACAAGTAAATCAAAACACCACATGGAACTTGGCATATATATAAATATCTACATATTCATGAGGATTGTGAACTTTTATTAGTATAAATCCTATGTTTAAAAACATTTCAAAACCCTTACCTTTTCATTGTTCCTTCTCTAGATCCATTAGCCCATATAGCTTGATAAGAGTTGTCCACAAGCTGCATTTCCATCACCAAGACCTGCATGAATCATAAAATACAATTTTTTTATATGAGTAGATAATTAATAAGAAAATAAGCATGCATTTAGTTATGAAAAATACTCTAGAAAAAAATTAAGTTGTCGCACAACTTAATCTTCTCTTTGTTTTGAGAATAGGTTATTCTCTACTGAATAGGGACGACCACGTGAAGGTGGAATTTCGTATGGCCCCTCCCTCCCATCACATCGCTCTCATTTCCCCATACCCAACAAATGATTTTCTTTATATAGAAAACATATAGACATTAATGCATAACTAAGATAGTCATAAAAAAATATGAACATATAAACATCGATAAAGATCCAAATACAAGTCATGAATTTATACATCTAATTTTTCTTTGATTTATGTTTTTTTACATCCATAAAACTGGAAATTGGTGTATCATCATCATCCAAGGACATTGTATTTCGTGTGCCCTATCCTTCTATTGTTTGTGTGTGACCATGTACCATATTTCTGGTACGTCGCTGAGAAGGGTTAGCTGGAATCTGTTCAGGGTCATGAACTGGAACAACAAAAATGATCATATCCATATGTTGAAATATAATTGAAATAACTAATTCATTGTTTTGATTAACATTACACTATTTCTCTTTACCTGTCTTTGTAGCTAGGACAGTTGGTGCGTTAATTTCATGTCCACTTGGTTACTCTCACATTTCACCCTCCTAAGCTACATGCTCTTCAATTTTGAGAAGACAATATATAAGTATAAGTCAGGAAATAAATATCTACAATCACAGTAAATATTTCTAATTCTGAAGCATACATACCAGAATGGGTTCTCTTCTCTACACTATTACTGGACATGTGGACCCTTGTATGATGCGGTGTTTTCTTAATACTACTTGATTCACTACTGTGGTAGCATTGTTACTTGAAAACAAACATAAATACTTAGTTAAAAGTGATATAATAAAATATGAATAGACTTTACAGGCATGCTACTGCAGTTTCCTTATTCATTTGATTTACTTGTGTGGCTGGGGAGATAGGAGTCTGGCCCAAGATTTTTCTATATTCAATCACAATTTTAAAACCATGCTTGTAACCAATATTTAGGTCCTCCTCGGTGGCAGCAGTGCCAAACATATTTAACTGCAATGCATAACACCATTAAAAATACCAATAACAAAGCCCGCAGGGGTGTAGACTGATTGGCAAGTGCTGTGTAAATGGAAGGAAATATGTAAAAAGAGGTATGAAGGTCGATTCTCACCCTTATTTACTCGGAGGGCATGCTTCCAGGTTGTGCATTTCTCCCTAGGCTTTATAAGGTAGCCAACAGGATTTGACCCCATGTCACGCGAGTACGATATTGCCATTTTTACTGATTCCCCTTGCTACAAATTTTTTTTTACCAATAACAAAAACACATATTTGTTCACTACTATTAAATAAATACTAACCACAGTTAATCATTTAAATCTTACTATTCAGGATTTTAGTTTTCCATAGCCACCTTGGCCTAGTTTATGTTGGCTGTGTTTTTCCACTCTACCCTTTGTTGCTTTGGAGGTGTCTAGTAGCCTACATATGGAATTTATGAAAAAAATTAGATATAGCAATTGTTACTTAAAACAGGAAAGAAAAATATAAATGCTCATATTTCACTGATAATATGACATGTGTTGTACCTTTCTTGACCAGCTCGTGGTTGTCGTCCTTTTTTTTCAAACAAGTTCTCCTTTGCATCCTCTATTAGAAACTTCTACTCTTTCTTGGGAACCATGGGAGGGCGCTCGTTCTTAAGGTCTATTTGCAATTTATCCCTATAATGGGCCCTGGTGTATTTTAAATTCTCTATGGCTATCTTTGTAACCACTTTCTTGTTGAAAGTGTTGCCGAACAAGTTTACCATGTGATCTATTAAATCATCTTTCTTTTTTCTATCTTGGCCATTCCACCATGTGCGAATGGTGGGGCCAAACGACTCCAATGCTTTGTCATGTAAATTTCTATAGAAAACATTGTTTCCTACAAAAATGTGTTATCCATTAATTTATAATAATCTCAACAAATGTCCATTTCAATTTCATGAAATAAATGACTCACTTAATGGGACAATTACCTGCAATCTTCTGAATCTTTATCAGAACACATGTGTCATCCACCAGAAAGGTGACATCTAGTGATCCGGTGCTTTTAATTCATTTTTCTCCATGCACAACAGTATCCTATGAAGCTACCCTATGTTGCTCTCTGAAGTCATCATGTGGAGTCCCAGGCTCCAGCTCATCATGCTCCAGCATGTCATTCCGGTCAAAATCACCCCACTCATCAATGGATTCGAGGGGAACCTCACAAGGCTCAAAAATACTCACTTGCACTTTGCTATGTCAACCTTTTTGTTTCATTGGACAATCACTGCTACCTACAACAGTTGTAGGATCGACAGTTTCCCCATTCACAGGGTTTAAAAACTCCTACAAACGGAAAACTTTTCTTTATTAGATCATATACAAAATATAAAACTAAAAAACAGATATGAAATTGTCATAGCTAATAAAAATATGGAAATATGCCACTTACCCCAAAATTAGTTATTGTAGTTTTTAGGTCTACAATTCTTTCCCTGTCCTCCTATGTCAAAGGCCTTTTGCTAATCAAACCTAGATATTCCATGTTAGGCTTGTTCAAGGACTTCGTTACAGTTTTCATTGGGTTTTTCAAATAAAATATTTCATCCTCATCCATATCCTCCATGGGAGCCTTCCCACATTGACCATGCCACAATACATTGATGAATAAAATTAATGAGATGAACTTTAACAATTGAGAAATTTATTTGTTGTAGTCATAAGTTGTTACTGTATTTAACATTTACCTAGTGAGGCATTATGGGTGCCTTTCCATGGTAAATTTATGAAATTCATGAAATTTATGAAATTCACCTCTAACATTAAAAAAATGAAATATTGCAGTAATATCAGAAAAACAATAACAAAATTTTAGAAATTTAGTTGTTGTAGTCATAAGTTGTTACTTTATTTAACATTTACCTAGTGAGGCACTATGGGTGCCTTTGCACGGTCACCCTGGAGAGATGTAGCCAGTGAAACTCAGACACGGTCACCCTGGATAGAAGTTGACACAATAAATCAATCAACAAAAGTTATTAAATTCACCTGCAACATTTAAAAAATGAAATATTGGAGTAATATAAAAAAAAACAAAATAATGAAATTTCATAAATTTAGTTGTTGTAGTCATAAGTTGTTACTATATTTAACATTTACTTGTTGAGGCACAACGAGTGCCTTTCCACAGTCACCCTAAAGAGATGTAGCGCATGAAACTCAGACACGGTCACCCTGGACAGAAGTTGACACAATAAATCAATCAACAAAAGTTATGAAATCCACCTTTAACATTTAAAAAATGAAATATTGGAGTAATAACAGAAAAAAAATAATGAAATTTCAGAAATTTAGTTGTTGTACTCATCAGTTGTTACTATATTTAACATTTACCTGTTGAGGCACAGTGGGTTCCTTTCCACGGTCACACTGGAGAGATGTAGCGGGTGAAAGTCGGACACGGTCACCCTGGACATAAGTTGACACAATAAATCAATCAACAAAAGTTATGAAATTCAATTGTAACATTGAAAAAATGAAATATTAGAGTAATATTAGAAAAAAAATAATGAAACTTCAGAAATTTAGTTTTTGTAGTCAGAAGTTGTTACTGTATTTAACATTTATCTGCTGAGGCATAGTGGGTGCCTTTCCACGGTCACCATGGAGAGATGTAGCGGGTGACTTTCTACCACGATCACTCTAGACATATGTTGACACAATAAATCAATCAATAAAAGTTATGAAATTCACTTGTAACATTAAGAAAATGAAATATTCCATTAATAACATAAAAACAAATAATGAAATTTCTGAAATTTAGTTGTTGTAGTCAGAATTTTTTATTGTATTTAACATTTACTTGCTGAGGTGAAGTGGGTGCCTTTCCATGGTCATCCTCTCCATCTATTCGATTTAAGTTGTAATCGATCAACAACTCTTCACCTGGAACTATTGTTTTTGTTGCACATACAAATATACGATTTCCTTCGCATGCGTCAAATATGCAATTCGGTTTCTTAGTTGTTGCCACTAGCTGTGTACTATTTATAAAGCCCGCAATGTTTCCAGTATCTTTTGGCCTTCCATCAATATACATAGTTTCCCCTTTATTTTGATTGTTATCTAGTAGTTGTATATAGTTTGCGACAACTCCCTATCTACGCATAGTTTGCGTATATCAGACCAACATCAACTAGTGATTGTATTTGTATAATGGTCCGACATACTCCATCAATTCAGTTATAGTTCCATATCCGACCTTTATTCCATCCATGGAAAATAACCCCAATCCATGTAAGGATGAAGGAGCAATGCGATACATCCTCCCACCGATGAAGAAATTTGTGTCCATTTCAAGTAGCTCCTTAGGTGCCCATCGTTGCACTAGATGTTTATACCTCAAGGAAAGCTCAATGTCACCTATGCTCTCAACATAATAATTACACTATCCTCCATTGGCAATAAAATATTGCATTCAGGTACAAAATATTTTCCTTACCTTTTCCAACCTAGTTGATCTAGAACCGATAGATCTAGTACAACATGTCTCACTTTCAACATCTCTTACTATATCTTGATCATCACTCGAGAAAGATAGATCTGAGAGATACCTATTTGGTGGTATGTACACTTGTTCAAACAAGAAGATAATTTATCATGCCAATATATGTTTTTGGTACCAACACAGTTGCATATAGTTGCATAAAGTTGAAATTACCACACCTATCCATCATATAGTTGCATAAAGTTCAAATTGCCACACCTAGTTGCATATAGTTGCATAAGTTGCATGTAGTTGCATATAGTTGTAATATAGTTGCATAAGTTACATATAGTTGAATAAGTTAATGAAATATAGTTTCATAAGTTGCAATAAAGTTGCGTAAAGTTGCATAAGTTCCATAAAGTTTCTTAAGTTTCATAAGTTTCATGTTTCATAGTTCAATATAGTTGCATATAGTTCCAAAAATATTTAGCCTCTGTGTGGGATCTTTCGTGCCATATAGTTTTTTCATAATAAGAATGGTTCTCAAGGTTTGTAGCATGTCTAGGGAAAGAAAACAAGAACATTAAGATCACAATGAAAGTTCTCAAATTCAAGGGCCGTGAACTAGGCCCCAAATAACCATGTAGATATTATTTAAGAGATATTTGACCTTCTAGTGGGATATGGGTGCCATTAGGATTTGTTTTGCACCATATTTGTAATTCAAGGTTTACATCATCACCAAGGTAAGAAAATGAAGGCCTTCTTCCCTAAATGAAGCTTTTGTATGCTTAATGGCCATGAAAATTGCCTCTATTTGGGAAAATGTGCACCATTAGTATGTTTTGAATAAAAATAATGGGTTTCAAACCTATACCATGGCCAAGGGAGGAAATAAAGGGCCTTAAGCCCTAAATAAATCTTCTTGATATTAATGGCCATGAACAAGGCCTCAAACCGCCATACATATCATCTCTAAGGGATGTATGGAATTTGGGTGGGATATGGTTACCATTCAAAAGTTTTGGGGACAATGTATAGAAACGAACATAAGGGGCTTAGGACCTATTTGAATCTTATCAGGGATGATATTTGTGATGCAGTCCTTAAACAACCACACAAGATCTATGTAGGGTATATTTTCAACCATTGGTACATTTTGATAATAAGAGTAGGTCTCAAGGTTTGTACCATGTCTAGGAGAGGAAACATGTACCTTAGGTCCAATAGAATATTCTTCACTTCAAGGTCTATGAATTAACCACTGAATAATCATGTAGATAATGTTAAGGGTTATTTGGCCTCGATGTGGGATTTGGACATCATTAGTATTTTTTCACATCACATATGGTAGTTTAGTCTTGTACCATCATCAAGGGAAGGAGAAAATGGAATTAGGATTTAAATGAGCCTTATGTGATTAATGACCAAGATCAAGGCCTCCAATTAGGAATATCGGCAACATTAGTATGCTTTAAATAATAATAATGGCTATTAGGACACCATCTGGGCACCATTCATAGGTTTTATGCATCATAGTTGGCTCTCAAGGCCTTTAAGAAGGAACTTATAACCATTAGGAGGATATAGTTGCATTCATAATTTGCATTAGGAGGATATAGGTCACACATTCATAAGTTGCATATAGTTTCACAAGTCGCATATACTAGTTGCATAGTTGCATAAGTTGCATTGTTGCATAAAGTTGCATGTTGCATAAAGTTGCATAAAGTTGCATAAGTTTCATTGTTGCATAAAGTTGCGTAAAGTTGCATAAAGTTGCATAAGGTTGTGTAAGTTGCATTGTTGCATAAAGTTTCATGTTGTGTAATGTTGTGTAAAGTTGCATAAAGTTGCGTAAAGTTGTGTAAAATTGCATAAGTTGCATTGTTGCATAAAGTTGCATGTTGTACAAAGTTGTGTAAAGTTGCATAAGTTCCATAAATTTGCTTAAGTTGCATAAGTTGCATGTTGCATAGTTGCATATTTGCATATAGTTTCATATAAAATTATTGCAATATAGTTGCATATAGTTGCATAAGTTGCATATAGTTGCATATATTTGCATAAGTTGCAATATAGTTGCATAAGTTGCATATAGTTTCATAAGTTGAAATATAGTTGCATATAGTTGCATAAGTTGCATACGTTGCAATATAGTTGCATATAGTTGCATAAGATGCCATACAGTTTCATTTGACCACTCACCAATATTTGAGAATATAGTTGCAATATAGTTTCAATATGAAAAATGCCTCCATTTGGGAATATGTGCACCATTAGTATGTTGCGTAAAGTTGCATAAGCTATATAAAGTTGCTTAAGTTGCATAAGTTGCATGGTTCATAGTTGCATATAGTTACATAGTCGCATATGAAATTGTTGCAATATAGTTGCATATAGTTGCATAAGTTGCAATATAGTTGCATAAGTTGCATATAGTTGCATAATATGCAATATAGTTGCATTTGACCACTCACCAATATTTGAGAATATAGTTGCAATATAGTTGCAATATGAAAAATTCCTCTATTTGGGAATATGTGCACCATTAGTATGTTTTGAATAAAAAGAATGGGTTTCAAGACCTATACCATGGCCAAGGGCGGAAATAAAGGGCCTTATTCCCTAAATAATTCTTTGTGATCTTAATGGCCATGAACAAGGCCCCAAACCACCATATATATCCTCTCTAAGGGATATATGGAATTTGGGTAGGATATGGTAACCATTCACAAGTTTTGGGCATAATGTATAGCAAAGAACATAAGGTGCTTAGGCGCTATTTGAATCTTATCAGGGATGATAATTGTGATGCAATCCTTAAACAACCACACAAGATCTATGTAGGGTATCTTTGGAGCCATTGGTACGTTTTCATAACAAGAATATGTCTCAATTTGTGTACCATGGAGAAGAGAGGAAACATGTAACTTATGTGCTTAATGATAAGGGAACGAGAAAAGGGAATTAGAAAAGGTATTCTAACATTATTTTGTTCCTTATGTGCTTAATGACCAAGATTTTGTTAGGGTATTTTGGGTATTTTGTAGGGTATGTGCTTAATGACAGTGCAAAACATGACAGAAGAAAGTGGAATTGCATGGTGAAAAACTTTGTTGGTTAATCTAAAGACATAAAATAAAGAGCACAGAGAAAAATAGTCATACAAGACACACACGACAAACAGATATTCTGGGACAAACACCAGTCTGCTTTATTCATTGTTTTGGTTCTTACAAATAATACAATTTACAATTTTTCATTTTGGGCATTTTCTTTGTCCTCCTAAAATCAAGGAACAAACTTGGAAGTTTCATGTACATTCCATTTTAAAGCTGAAAATTTCCTAATGTTACAATGTCAAAAGTGATTGCTGGGATTTTTCCAACACTCTCCCACTTGGCAATCACTTTGAACAAGTGTCAATGCCAATCACCTCTGTACACAAGACAAATTTCTCTCCATTGACTGCCTTTTTTAGTGCATCAGCTGCATTATTCACTTTGTTAACTTCACCAGACCTTGCTCGTCCATTTTCCTAAAAAGGTGGTGCTTCACATCAATATGCTTATTATTTCCATTGTAAGTTGACTTACTAGCCATTGCAATGGCACTTTGGCTATGAAAACCTATTGGGCATTGCAATGGAACTTTGGCTATCACATTGTATTTCCAAACTATCATGTTGGATACCAATATTGTTGCATAGTCTTAATAATCATAGTTTCTTTAGTAGCTTTTGTCGCAGCAACATGTTCTGCCTCTGAAATAGCTAATGCAATGAAGGACTTCCTCATACTCATCCAACTAGCTGCTTCTCCAAACAAATTAAATACATATTCATTTGTAGATGTCGTTTACTACAGGATGAGGCAAAAATGCAATTATCTTGGAATTCATGATATAAATTCCAAAGTTTTTTAAGGATTGCACCAACATATAGGCTTGTCTATCCATGAGAAAATAAACCAATTCAAGTCCCCCATGTTTTTTCTCAATATTTTCATGTTAAGAGAGTAGTAATCCAAAGGGTCCAAATCTCAAATACCTTTCCACCTTTAGACAATGAATTGAATGTATCATGTCATTCTAATCCTTGAATAGTTTGGTCACTAAGGAGAAGAAATTGAGGAAAAAAATAATGTTAGAATACCTTATCCAATGGAAAGAGAAAAGGGAATAAATGTAACAACCCTCCTAGTTAAGGACGACTACTCTGTCAACAGGTG
>ML776606.1:2947419-2993137 GCA_009831015.1 Picea engelmannii
TGGTGCGGTTGTCAGCAACTCCTTAAGCCTCCGAAAGGCCTCCGCGCATTTCTCTGTCCAAACAAACTTCTTGTTTTTCTTCTGCAATTCCGTGATCGGATTTGCTATCTTCGAAAAACCCTCAACAAACCGTCGATAGTACCTTGCTAATCCCATAAAAATACGCACTTCCGTGACATTCGTAGGTGCAGACCATTCCATAATAGCCTCAATCTTGGCTGGATTCACGACGATACCTTCGCCGGAGATGACATGCCCTAAGTAGTGAATCCTCGATTGGTAAAAATAGCATTTGGACAACTTCCCATACAATTTGTGTTCACATAAACATTGTAGTACCAAGCGCAAGTGCTCGTCATGCTCCTCCGTCGTCCGAGAGTAGATCAAAATATCGTCAATGAATACTTGGACGAACTTGTCCAAGTATTCGCGAAACACACCGTTCATCAAACTCATGAATACCCTTGGGGTGTTTGTCAGTCCAAAAGGCAAAACAGTAAACTCGTAATGTCCAAATCTCGTCTTAAAGGCAGTCTTAGGGACGTCCTCCTCCTTGATCCTTAATTGGTGATATCCGGATCGCAAATCGATCTTGGAGAACACCGTCGCACCCTTCATTTGATCGAATAGATCATCAATTCTAGGTAAGGGATACTGATTCTTGATCGTCGCCTTGTTCAGTTGACGGTAGTCAATGCAAAGCCTCCACGATTCGTCCTTCTTTTGTATGAAAATAACTGGTGCATCCCACGGTGAAACACTAGGACGTATCAGTCCCAGGTCCAACAACTCCTTCAGTTGCATTTTCAATTCTTGCAACTCCGGGGTCGACATCCGATAAGGCATTCTTGCTATCGGTTCGGTTCTCGGTTTCAAGTCTATGGTAAACTCCAGTTCCCTTTCCGGCGGCATCCCAGGCAACTCCTCTGGAAAAATGTCCACAAACTCCTTCACCACCGGAAGGTGTTCTAGACCTTCCGCTACTCCCTTCTCATTGAGCGCGAGGATCGCATAAAGTTTGCACCCCTTGCGCATACTCTTCCGTAACTGTAAGGAAGAGACGAACCGCAGGGAAACTCCCTAGTTTCATCCTACAATCACACGTCTCTATCCTTCATCATCCACCAAGCTCAACCGTTTCGTCTTACAGTTGAGAATCGCCTCATGCGTTTCCAACCAATCCATACCGATCACGATGTCATAAGATCCTAATATCGTGACGTACAAGTTGACTCTCGTGACAAACTCTCCCAGGTTAAGGGCACAACCCGTAACCTTTCCTCCGACCTTCTGTTTGGCTCCCAAATCCATCTCCACGAAGCTAAACTCATCTTGTTCGACTGCCTTTACTTTAATCCTTTTTAGCACTGCACCAGAAATGAAACTCTCAGTAGCTCCTGGGTCTATCAAAATACTAAGGGTCTGGTCAGCGATAGTACCTGTCGTCTTGAGCACAGTCGACTGGTTCTCTGCCTGGCGGTTATTCACCACTGCATGAATCCGATGGGCCTTGCCCATATCTCCCACGGTAGTGGGTCCGGCTGATCCGGATGTCCTGTCCCTCTCCACAGGATAGTCGTGCTGGTAGTGTGACTCCCCACACGTCCAACACCCCTTCTTCGGCCCAGTAGTCCTCGTACTTGAAGTAGAAGAGTACTGCCCACCGACCTAGAACCCTGGTCTGTTCGGCTGAACAGGCCTAAACTACTGCTGCTAGTGCTGTGGTCCTCGATAAGGTGTCCGCTGCTAAGGCGACGGTCGTCGAGGTGTAGTGAACGTGGATCCCCTCTGGAAGCCACGAGGTCCCGGCGTAGGTCTCGCTGGTGTCTGATGTTGCGACGCCCCCGATGAACTCTTCCCTGTGGGTCTCACTAAAGTCCTAGTCTGACCCCCGCTGATAAGCTCCTCCTCTGCTATGAGGGCCTTTTGGACAACATCATGCAAGGTTTGAGGCATCAATATCCTAACCTTTGCACGCAGACTGTCGTTAAGGCCAAACATGAACCTGTTGACTTTGAGCTTCTCTGTGTTAAGGTACAGAGCATACCAGAGCACCTCCATGAATCGTGCCTCGTACTCGGGCACCGTACGACCTCCCTGTCGTAGCGCGTTGAACTCGTTGAGCTAACGCTCAATGAATTCCTCAGAAAGGTACCTCTCTTGGAACCATTCCTCGAACAGTTCCTGTGACACGTCTTCCACGGCCATGTTCAACAGCGGTAGGAGCGTCTTCCACCATAGAAGAGCGCTCCCCTTCAGTTGAAAGACCGCCATGCGGACTTTCATGTTGGATATATAATCGCGAAGTGCGAAGCACATCGCCATATTCTCCAACCATGCCTCGGTGGCTGCGCCGTCCGGGGCACCAAAGAACTTGGGAAATTTTACCTTCTCGAGTTCATGATGAATACTACCTGTGACGGCCGGTGCGCGCGGCAGAACCACAGGGGGTGCTGGTGCCCTGGCCTCGTCTCTGTCCAAACAGTTGATCAGAGCCTCGGACATGCACTGAAAGGATCTCATCATCCCAACAACATCACCAACTGATATATGTTCCTGCCCAAGAACCTGCTCGCCTCCCTAGGGGTTAGATCCCTCAGGCGTGGATGCTGCTGGAGGCATCTCGCCTCCTCCCCTAGCACCCCATTGTATGCCTCCACGGCGTCCTCTAACCATGATTACCTGCATGCACACAATCCACTCGATCAACAACAGTATAATAAAACAATCTCATGTCAACGAAGCCGTAGGGAACCCCCAAGTCGCGGGTCGAACCGGCTCTGATACCATATGTAACAACCCTCCTAGTTAAGGACGACTACTCTGTCAACAGGTGCAAATTTTTTTATTTTATTTTTTGTTTAAAGTGTGTGCGCGCGTGTAGAAGAACAACCCCCTCGACCCTACGTCACCACTCGAACCAACAAGATGCAAGTAAGACGAACACCATCAAGATGACTCGACATATCACAATGACAACAAGAAATAAACGCCCGTGGACATAAGGCGTGTGACTACCAACTGTAAGCAGAAAAGACACCAGGGGTTTAGGCACAGTACTGTCAAAAAATGAAGGAATCCAACAGTAGAGTCACAGTAGTGGAACTGTGCCTTTAAACATCCCAAGACTACTGATACGGCTCAAAGTGTGTCACAAGAGTGGAACTGTGCCTTTAAACAGCCCGAGACTCGTGATACGGCACTGGATTCCTTCCACCGGATTTACACACATACATAATTACTAAGCTACAAGAGGTGTCTATATCCCGCCCGACACGAACCTACTACGCAATACAATACCACCAGGTACTACAAATCAGGGTCAGTCATGACCTCTACGGGAGACGCAGGTCAGGAAGACTCAATCGACAAACCACCAAGGGGACCCGAAGACTTCAATCAAGACCAATTGTTCCATTACTTATCATTATCCGACAAGGACTTTATCCTAGGGTACAACCAATAATTTCAAATTAAGCCAATAATATCATTGCGATCTAAACATCGTCACGAACATTCATTTAACAAATTTTAACATTTCCACTTAAGCATCCTCATTTATAATAAACATTACCATCTCCTAATAATTAACACGGAACAATAATAAAGTCGACATTCCTTACCCTACGCATACAATCAGCCTCCTCACTTGATTAGTACTCTAGCCAATAATAACATTTAACCTTAACAATTATTATTAACATTCACCTGACCGAGAGCATTAACATTAGGCATTACCATCAATGGCAACTAAAAATAATCCAACACAACATTGACATGACAATAATCATTAACATTCAACTAAGCCAATAATAACATTGCAATTTGAACAATTACTCAACATTGCAATTCAACTAGTCTTAACATTCCATTAATTATTATTTATATTGCAATTAAACGATAAGCAAACAATTACTTAGCATTGCACTTCCACTAGACTTAACCTTTCAATACATCATATTAATATTGCAAATGAACAATTACTTAACATCGAAATTCTAACAGCATTCACATTCCATCAATAATATGAACATTGCAATTAATCAACTACTTAATATTGCAATTCAACGAATATTAACATTTCCATCAATAATATTGATATGGTAATCCACAATTACTTAACCTTGCAATTCCACCCAGTGTTGGCACTTTAATTAAATAATATTAAATTGCCATTTAGACCAGTCCTAACTTTGCAAATTAACATATATTAATGTTGCAGTTGGCGCGTCATCAATAATACGGCCTTCTAAATAATAAAGATTTTAATGTAACAAGGTTAAGAAGACTGCTTATGCATCTTCATGATGTAGTATTTTAAACAGTAACAACATTAAATAGATCAGCGTTATGTGGCCGCTTACGCATCATCCCTATATTGCATTTTAGATGACAATAACATTAAATAATCCAGGTTAACATGGCATCATCATTTATTTCATTTTTTAACCCTAATTTAAGTAACAAGGTTAACGTGGCAACTTCAAAACAATTAAGCGAAATCAATCAAATAACAATAACCCTATTTATTAAAACAAAGGTTGAAATAACAATAGTTTTTGAAGGCACAAATGTAATGACAAGAATCATCCCGCCATTTCATAGGCCAATTAAATGTTGCTGCATTCATTGAAGGAATGTATTACTGTTATGCAGGCATCGTTGTGGTTGCAACAATTATAATTAAGTTGGTAGGTAGAGGCACAACTCTATATTCAATGGATCCCAAATTTAGTAAGAACAATAAATATTTATTATATTAAATAAAAGCGTGCAATTTACAACCCTAGATTATTCGATTGGTAGAACAAACTTCTCATTTTAATTAAATACAATTATTAATTGCAAATAACAGCAATTACAACAGAAATAGGAATGATCTACAGCTGAACCCTTTAACAAATAATTGTTATGCATATAACTGTAAATCCTTTTTTTTATATCACTATAGACATCTCTATCTAATTATGCTCAAGAATTTTATTACATAAGATGACACGGCTGGATATAAAAATTAGGGGAAAAGTGCTTGCGCTATTAACTTGGTAAATACACCTTATGTCAAATGTAATGATGAGGATCTTAAAGGCTGAGATCGCAGGGGAGCCCTGGGGAGGAGAGCCCACGAGGGCCTCCACGTGGTCTGTGTAAATAGTTTCACTCCCCAACATTGATAATAAACAAAAAGCAATCAACTAGCTGGGCAGTAGAAGCAGGTCTTTGCCAGCATCACACCATGGACATTTATGTCTCTGACAACTAACCAGAATTTGCGTTCAATAATATTTTAATGTAAGTTTGCATTAAACAGGTGATATTGGAGTTGAAATTTCACAAGTAAATTTGGTGTTCAAAAGTTAAAAGCAAAAACAATCCAACACATTACCCTCCCATAAACCCTCACGATCTGGAGCAGACGTTGTATGCACCTCGCCGTTATAATTATTGCACCCAATGCAATTTCTGATCATTCTAGGCGTGAAAGGCTGGCGTTCTGCTCCAGGACGAGCCGTGTGAGATCTGTCAGGGCATTATGGAAGGGCTCGACCTACCTAGTTTATGTCTGACGCACGGAACAGGGATCTTAATTTTATTCACTAGATTACTTGATAATGTAATAAGTTTCATTACTTAATTTAAAGTAAAGACCAAAACTATACTTTTATTCAATACTTTTAATGACTTTATTTCAGGTCTATCTTATATGGATTGGTATATTGTTTTACCTTGTAACCTTATATATATAATCTAAATCAACAAATCACTATCCATCCATAAATACATATTTACTCTTAAGTTCATATATAATCAATCAAACAATTCGCTGTGAAATCAGTAAATACCAGACCAAAATAAAAATAAAAGAACTACACAGTTCTCTTATATCCTTTAAATTATTGAATAAGAGAATCGGCAAGCAATCGAACACGGAATATAGAAACAGAATCTACAATTTAACCAGTAGAAGACAGAAGCCATTGTGATTTATTCTGTGGAGTTTATAATATTCTTTTCAATTAAAAATTTATTTATTGGTCTGTCTTTCAAATGATTTGTAACGGGGACTCCACGTGATCCATAATCCAGTTCACCGGACAAGCTTTCGTACGTGTATGAAGAAAATCTACAGGAATACCAGGGATGTCATTCCGGGGAGGTAGAAAATAAGAAAAAGAAATCGCAGGTGGAAACGCCCAATGGGAAGGAGAACCCACTGAAGACGCACGCCAATGTATTTGTAAAAAGATAACAACTAGGTGAAAAGAAAACCCACCGAAGAAGCCACAACGGGTAAGTAAAATCGACCAGGTAAGACAAGGAAGCCCACCGAGAGGTAAAAAGGGCCCAGATAAATATAAACACCTGGGGTATCAAAATAAAAACCCTACTGCAAATCAAGCTCCCTGAGTATACAAAATTTTTTTTACGCCCCAGGGTAAAACGAGAAGGCCACGGAGATAATAAAAATTGCCTAATACAAATAACCACGCCCAGGGTAAAAGAGTAAACCCTACTGCCCCAAAATGCCCACAAAGGAAATAACAGAAACCACAATGAAATACATGAACCCTCAACTACACTATTTAAAAATGAAGATCTTCTAAGGTACCCCCCCCTTTTTTTTTTCAGAGTATAAAGGACTGGATACAACACTCCACAACAATACAACCATAATCGCAGCAGTAGATCACTATCCATTCTACTCTACTCAGTTCAGGAACATACCTTGGCCTTATTCGCTTGCCGCAACGACTCCTGTGCTCCTGCCGCTCCCGCTCCTTCTTGCTGACCGCAACGAACTCACCGGTACCTCCCAGCCAAACGATAGGGGTACTCTTCTTCCCCCACAGCCCCCCGAGCCGCAAAGGGGCCACACACAATTAGAGAGTAACTAGCCTCTCAGCTCGCCTCCAAGGCTGAGCTACCACTCTAGTTTGCTGAGAATTCCCAACTCCTACCAGCAATCCGTCCAGTCTCTCTAGTCTCTAGCATAACAATCCCAATCTCAAAAAAAGGTCCTTCCTTTTCCCCCTCTCCCTTTCTTTTATTCAGTCTCAAACCCTAATTCCTCTTTTTCTTAGGTTTTCCCCCCTTTTTCTCTTTTGACTTTCTTATTTTTCTTTTTAGTTTATTTTGTTTATATATTTCACTTTTATTTTTTCTTTTCAAAAACTCAAAGGGCATGTGCGCTCATTTTTTTATTTCCTTTTATTTTCACATGYTTAACTTTATTTGTTTATAATTTGTTTATAATATAAATATACATATATATATTTTTATTTTTCTATTAATAAGCATGCATTCATCATTGTAGTTTATCATTATCCATCATTTAATTTACCATTAATATATCTGTATATTTAGGATAATGAGAGATTAAGGCGATGGCAAACCAGTATAGGGGTAAAGTAAATGTATTACAAAAACGAATAAAGAGGAATTACAAGGAGGGATGACGATATAGTAATGTGAACTAGACAAGTAAAAGGGAGATGGATACGTGAAGATCTAGGCAATGGAGGATAGTTTTATTAAGTAGACAAGGATAATGAGAGGATAATGGTCTGTGTTTTTGTTTTCATTTTTTATTGAATTTTCATTTGTTAAGGCCACACTAAATTTCCCCCCCCCGGTTTCTAGAAGGTCTTAGGCTTAGGGTTTAGATTCTGAGCTAGGCGACGATTGGTTAAGGGAATTGTTTAATGTTTTATTCGGGTGCTGAGGACTTAGGGCTAATTAGGCTGACTCCTTCAACCTCCTTTATCGGGACGTGCCCTTCAGGTCGCACCACATGCGCCAAGTGTGCCACTCGCCTCTGGAATTTCTTTTACCGACGTGCCCTTCAGGATGCACGACGTGCTCCAAGGGTGCCACTCGCCGACTGAGTTTCTTTTGTGTGACGTGCCCTTCAGGATGCACCATGTGCTCCAAGGGTGCCACTCGCCGACTGAACTGATTGTTAGACCTCTATAAACCCTGGAGTCAATACTCCGCCAGGTGAACTAGTAGGAGACTAACGGATCTAAGGAATAAGGCCCCCGCCTTATTGCGCGCCCCTTAGAATCATCGTGAGCGACTGTCGCAGTCGTCCCTCACGGCATCGTGGGTCCTCTCGAACTAGGTAATCGTTAACCTACAGTTCGAGCCACGGCGGGAGTGCTAGCAGGCGGTGGCAGGGCTGCTGTCCACCCCTCTCCCTCAACCTCTCTGCAATCGTGTGTGGCCCCTTTACTCCATATGTGAGTCAAGTCGACAAGCTATCGTCAGCCTACATCACCAATAATCATGTCAAAAATGTCAACATCAATTCATCAAATCAAATGAAACATCATAATAAACATATCAACCCAAAAGCACACTTCCTGACTCAATTCGGAGTCCAAGGGGGTTCTACCGATGCCTCTGCATCCTCAAGGTAAAAAACCCTGCACACTCAATAAAACTGAGTCAATAGCACCTGTCTACATCAAATAATAACACATCATGTCATCTGTCAATCACATCATAATCAAATATAAAAGGTCTAACATAAAAAAAGGGTCTAGATCACTTGCGAGCAAGTGTCCTCAAATAATAAGTGTTCTCAGTGCGCCAGAGCGGGATGTTACAATAAAATAATGTTAGCATACATTTTCTAATGTTAGGGTATTTTGTTCCTTATGTGCTTAAGGGAAGGAGAAAAGGGAATTAGGATTTCAATGAACCTTATGTGCTTAATGACCAAGATGAAGGCCTCCAATTAGGAATATGGGAAACATTGGTATTCTTTAAATAATAATAATGGCTATTAGGACCTCTACCATGGCCAAGGGAGGGAAATAATGGCCTTAGGCCCTAAAAAAATCTTCTCGTCCTTAAAATCAATTAACATGGCCTCAAACCACCACACAGATCCTCTTTAAGGGATCTATGGACTTTGGGTGGGATAAAATCACTATTCAGAAGTTTTGGACATCACGTATGGCACTTTGGATCTTACCCATGGTTAGGGAAATAACATAAGATACTTAGGCCCAATTTCAATCTTCTCATTGATCTCTGCGATGTATTATTTATACAACCACAGAAGACACATATATGGGATATTTCACCTTTGTGTGGGATATTTCATGCCAATAGTACATTTTTCATCATAAGAAAGGATCGTGGGCTTATGCTCTAAGAAAATCTTTCTCGTTCCTAATGGAAAAGACTAAGTCCTTCTATCGGGAATGTGTGCACCATTAATATATTATGGAAAATAAGTTTTTGTATCAAGAGATATGCCATGGATGAGGTAGGAAAACAAGTGACCTAGGCGCTATACAAATATTCTTGATCTCAATTGTTATGAACAAATCCTTGAAGCACCACACAAACCATCTCTTAGGGATCTTTGGTCTGTGGGTGGTATATGGGCACCATTCACAGGTTTTATGCATCATAGTTGGCTCTCAAGGCCTATAATAAGGAACTTAGATCCATTAGGAGGATTTTCACACCATGTAAGGTACTAGGGGCCTTAAGCATGGTTAGGGAAAGAAAAAAATGTGTTAAGGCCCTATTTGAATCTTCTCAGTATCAAGCTTCATGAAATAGTTATTAAACCAATGAACAACCAAGTAAGACTTGTGAAGGGGATATTTGGTCTCTATGGGTACCTTTGGAACCATTAGTATGTATTCATAGTAAGAATGGGTCTTAGGGAATATACCATGGCAAGGGGAGAATAACATAGAGCTTAGGCACAAAATGAAGCTTCTTGAGTGCAAGGGCCATGAACTAGGCCTCAAACAACCACTTAGATCCTTTCTAAGGTATCTTTGGACTATGGGTGGGATATGGGCACTAGTATGATTTTTTCACACCACACATGAGATTCAAGAGCTATGTTATATCCTGGGGATGAAAATAAGGGCCTTGGGACCTAAAAAAGGATTTATTTTCCATGAACAAGGACTCTAACTAGGAATATGTGGACTATTAGTATGTTTTCATAGTACCAATGAGTCTTAGGATATTTACCATGGATGGGGATGAAAACCAAGACCTTGTGACCTAAACAAAGATTCTTAGGCTTAATGGCCATGACCAAATCCTCCGAGGGATCTCTAGGGGATATTTTTCCTATATGTGGGATAACATGGATGTCGTTAAGAGGTTTTTCACATAACAGTTGGGTCTCAAAGCCTTCAAGTGGGATGCTATAGAATTAAGGGATTTTCCTCAAAATTGAAACATCTCAGGGATTAGTAAATATATGCATGTCTATCCTCATACTCTACAAGACTTCTCAATCCATCTGAATATGTACCTTTGTCATTACGTTAGTGATCAACTATCTTGTTTCACAAAAATCAAGCTAAAATTTATGCTTCTCCAATTTCTCACAAACATAATGGTACTACACTTAAATGCTCTTTATTGTTGCTTGAAACCTAGTATTCTTATCCATTTCAATGAAACTTTGGTGATCACATCCTAAAATTGTAGGAATTGGTTGCTCTAACCTAACATATTTTTGCGATTTTCTTAGCCACATCAATTCCTTGCTTGCATGATTTTCTACTACATGTTGGGGTTTTGCCATATGGTATTCTCATATGTTATGTTTATCAGAGTTGTACATTCATTGTCTTGTTTATTAGTTGCTTCTTTATATGAGGAAAAGTCCAAGTGGCCTTCATTGTTTTGTCCTTTTTTCTCCTTCATCCACTCTCTTCGTTTTATCTCATTTTCCTTTGGTATACATGTTAAGCTTATTTCAACTATTTTAGTTATTTTTAAACCATCTATGTGCATTTTAAAAGGATGACTTCGCATTTCATCAATCATTCTATCAATAATTTCATCAATCATTCTATAAATAATTTCTATCAAACATTCCATCAAACAATTAACATGCACACTCAAGAGATAGGAGAAAGAAGTCAAACCATTTCCTCCAGTCGTGTGCCCTCCTCTGGTGCAAAACCATGTTCCCTCCTCTGCAAATCCATGTGACCTAGCCTCCTCCTGCCTACCCTCCTTTTCCTCCTTCGCTCGTCCTCCTCTCCCTTACACTCTACATGAAAATATTGTGCCCTAGCCTCCTCCCGTGCATGCAAATACTTGTTCCCTAGCGCCTGTGCGTAACCCCTGGTGTGCGACTGTGTATAGTGGTGAGTGGTGAGTGCACCGAGAATCTCCAAATCCATGCTTTGGTGGTGTGTATAGTGGTCGTGACTATCACTGTTATGTGAAAACATGTATATAAGTGGCACGTAAGTACTCTATGTGATTTGAATTTCATTTTTTTTATGTTGTTTTATTTTCGTTTTTTATTTATTTATTGTTTTTTTATATATATTATATATATAATATTTATTATATATATATATATATATGGTATAAAATATTTGACATTAAATTATCACATCATGGTATAAAATATCGATCACTATAACCCCCCTTGGACATAATATACTCCTCAATCTCCATGAACCTTGAATTAAATGGTCTCCCCTAACCCAATCACTCCCTCACACATTATGACCAAAAAAATTATATTAACCACTAAACCACTATTGCCACTAAACACTAATCCACTAATATGCTATCACCACTAATTATTATGGTCATGGTCATTGTGTACCCCCTAATCCCTATGAAACTTGGCATGTCTAACCCTTGAAATGATCAACATGTTTCATTAAGAAACCATGAAAACATGAACCGCCTAAGAAACTATAATGCGAAACACACTAGTCCCCTATAAATGCATTAACCCCTTAAGACAATATTATCTCAAACAAATTAACCCTCTCATACACTGAAACCTTAATAAATTATTACTTTGAACACACTACATTATTATTTTGAACCCTTAATACATTATTACTGAACCCTTATCTCAAACAAATTAGGCACCTATGTTTCCAAGGTACCTAGCCATTGAATTGATTATGATGGCTTGCACCAAAACATTCCTTTGAAAGTATTATCTTTCCTGCAAGAGGATGATCTTTTTCATTATGCAATTAGGTATCATATATTTTGTAACTTGATATTTGAAATAGATATTGGAATCTCTAGTCGTACTCTTCAATATGTTCTCCCATAATTTACTTCATTTCATTTAGCTCAATGAAACTTTGTTGTTATATCTTTGGCTTTTGGAATTCAACTAGGCCATGTATATCCACAATCCTTGTAACTCTAAAAATAGGCCATGTATATCCACAATTAGGGCCCATGAATCTTGTATTAGGGACTAAATCCTTAGATCTTCATCGTCAATTCATGGCTTAGGCCCCGAGGATCATTCTTGTTGTGCTCAATATTTGAATTTGGGCCTATAATCATCCTTTTAATTGCAATTCATGTGTCTCATCGTGACCAAATATCCTTAACAATGTTACATGTACCCAGGGAAAGCATGACAAAAATGACCTATTGATAGGAGCCTTTGGCATGACTGGCCAATGTTCTATGATGTAAGTGGCATATTTATAATTATGGAAAGTGATTAACCCTAAAAATGAGGAAAATAGGTTAAGTGACCTAGAAATGGGTTAAGTGACCTAGAAATGGGTTAAGTAATGACCTAGAAGTGGGTTACGTGACCTAGAAGTTGCTTCTAAGGAAGATACTTGGATATGACTAATGACCTTGTGATCTAATGATCATTGGGTGACAACTGTCATGAAGGGTGATGACTAGGACTAGGGGAAACGTTCAATTCAAGTATGGGAATGACTAGGCCCACATCAAGTGAAGGAAGAAAGTTAAGAAGGTACATGTGTTGTCCCATTCCATGTCAAGAACAATGCATCCATTCACTAGGAGCACTAAAACCTGAAAAATTGATGACTCCACTAAATTAGGGTTTATGGTTTACATGATGAATCGATGATGGAAGGAAGTGGGTGTGTGAGTAACATTTGAGTCCAAAAACCCTCCCATATCGTTAAGGCATGGAAATAGTCTATCCATGTCAAATTTCAATGCATTCAGAAATAGTTTGAAAAAATTTCAATGTTGGCCCCATTCGGAGGTCATTGTTGCCTGTGTCTAGTCCTAGTACATAGGACTTAATAAAATTTTTATAATATATTTGGAGAATGATAATTTTGAAGGTGTTGGGCCTATTCCTACACACCACGTCCAGATCACCTCGCATTGACAGTCTTTGTATTGATCAGTTTTAGTTTTGGGTTGTTAGTATTTTCAATTGCACACACCTTTCAATCTAGTAAAAGTTCAATTAATGTCTCTTGTTACTGTAGGGTTATAAAGCCTCATGATCCCAATTCCCATATTCCTCCAACCTTGTGATCTAATGATCATTGGTTGACAAATGTCATGACTAGGGGCAAATTTCAATTCAAGTCTGGGAATGACCAGGCCCACATCAAGTGAAGGAAGAAAATTAAGAAGGTACATGTGTTGTCCCATTCCATGCCAAAAACAACACATCCATTCACTGGGAACAAATTGATGACTCCAATAAATTAGGTTTTATGGTTTACATGATGAATTGATGATGAAAAAAATTGGTCGTGTGTGTCAAATTTGAGTCCATAAACCCTCCCATATCGTTAAGGCATGCAAATATTCTATCCATGTAAAATTTTAATTCAATTAGAAACAGTTTGAAAAAATTTCAACGTTGGCCCCATTCTTAGGTCATTATTTCCCATGTCTAGTCCTAGTACAATTTCCTTGTAAGATTTGTATAATATAATTGGAGAATGATAATTTTGAGAATGCTAATGATGAATTGATGATGGGCATACCTACATCATTGGTATGATTAGGTGTAGTCTCACATAGCTCCTCTTGGTTTCGAGAATAGTTCATTCTCTAATAAATAGTGGAAACCATGTGAAGGTGGAATATCTAATTATGCTCGCCCCCCCTCACATCACTCTCGATTTCCCCATATTACCTAATTTGAAATTCTGAAGAACATGTTTCATATACTATATTATACAAAATAAAAACATATAAAGATCATATAAAATATATAAACACATACCTCTTCTTTTCAGCAATTAAATTTCAGTCATCTTCTTCTTCATCCAGCTCAACATCTATATTAGGATCTGGTTTAGAGTCAATATTTCTGAAAGGCTCATTCCTATCAACATCATCATCAACGTCATTTTTTCTACTATAGTTATCAATATCATCAATGAGATCGTCGTCTCCTACATTTGGATGATCAACTTCTTCAACTTCTTTGTCTGACACATCGACTACATAAGCCACCTGCTCCTAATCTGCATAATCATGATCTTCTTCTTCATTATTATCTTCATCCTCAGCTACATGATTGTACTTTACTGGTCTTCCTCTTGGATCATATCTAACAACGTATGACCAACCTGCTTTACCAGGTACCTCTGAGCAAAATACTTGCTCACATTGACTTGGAAGAACATAAGGCTTTGTACCCAGTTCAAATTCCCTTGTACTAACCATGGTAAATCCATTATCATGCTCAATAATAGTTCTTTCAGGATCATGTTCATGCATTCGTAGTCTGCACCATTTAACCTAAAAAAAAACTATTTTAAAGGAATTAAAATCACACTCAATTATATCCTCCAAATGGGCATAGTACCTATTCTCATTTTCTTTCAGATTTCTATCACTTCTAGAGAAAATCTTGGTGACCTTAAACACTGTAGTTATCCCACAATCCGAGGTTTTCATCTTATCATCCAACATTTTGATACAGAATTTACGACCATAACACCACATATCCCTGTGAAGTTTCAACTACAACATGGACAATAAGTAAAAAATAAATTTTGAATTAATAATCCTCATATAGGACTTACTAAATATATATTTCAATAATTAAAAAAACCAAATACATTGAAAAATTGGGAAAAAACTAGGAAAATGTAGGTAAAAAATTTAACTTGCCTCTTTATCTTTTAAACCAAAGGCTAAATCAACTTCCCTTGATGTAAGATCAGGAAATTGATCTCGATGATTATGCACTTCTTTAATCATCTTTCTCACCTGACGCAGACCCCCAGACCCGCAGGTCAAAATCCGCATAGGATCTTTCCTTTCCGCCCCTGAGAGCTAAATTGGCTCCTATATTTCCCTTTTGGGAAATCAACACCCACAACAAACCTTGAGGAAATTTCCTCTTTTATTTATGGATACCAGACTTCACGAATTCACGAATCTTGTGGTCAAGCACCTTACCTCTTCCACCTTCAAAACCCGAAATAGTAACACTTGGCCTTTTCTGATGTCGATTTCGTCTTTTTGACTTTCACGAACTCGAGAGTTGTGATGACATGCAACTCTACTCTCGACCCCTAGAGTCCCAAACTTCTGACTTCCAATTTACCGAAACACACATGTCCTATCCTTCCATTTCTCTTTCAAGGTTTTGGGGTTTCAAACACCGAAATGCGCTTTCACTAAGTTCTCGGGGCTCCCGAACCTTCGAACCTCAAAATTCCAAAATGACGTCTCTTGAAATCCTTTCGAGCTTTCGCGTACCAGGATTTTGATAAGTCAAGATCAAACCCTATATCCTCTCCACCTTCCTGTCTCCAAACTTCTGAAATACCGAAACGATATTTCTCCCCCTCTAATTTTGCGACCCTCGATAGGAAGTGTCCTGCCCTTCCACGTGTCGCCTTCTCCTTGTTTTGGGTTTTTGGGTATCGGGAGTTTGGAACTCTCGAACCACATTCTCTCTTTGCAATCCCCAATTTACTGAATTCCGATAATTCTCTTCCATGACCTCTAATTTCAGGTTTTCTCCTCAACTGTGTCCCGATCTCTCTCCCTCGAGACTTTCGAAACCCCGAACTCCGAAGTTCCAAAAACATAAACTTGATTCCACACACAAAACTTCCTTTTCGCATTTTGGGGATTTGATCATCCAAGGATTTGTCTTACACTTTGGATTTTCGAACCCCAAAATGCCAAAATGATATGACGTCCCAATAAGACAAGATCAACGACCCCTTATCCACCTTGCAACTCCTATAGATCCTATGGCTCTCGCTATTTTGGGAATTCTCCTCGGAGAATTCTAACCATCCAATCTCTCTTTCAAAGATATTTGGTTCTAAATTGACCCTACGATTCTCTTCTGGAACCTATCTTCTACATAATGGATAAAGTTCCCTTCTGTTCTTCTAGGACCTTGAAGATGCTAACAATCCTAAGATTTCTTTCACCAACTTAAATTTCGTATGAGATTTCTGCACGCACTCCTTGCGGCACTTCTTCAAATATGTCTAAGTATTTGAGTTCTTTTGACTCTATGCAACTCTTTGCAACAACAGTCTTACAATCCTCTCCTTGATTGATAAGTTTCTGAACTTCCAACCAGCTTGTGCACACCTTGCACGGATTTTGTGCTTGACATGCACTTCTGTGGAAAATGAGAACAACGGTATCGCTCCTAAGCTTTCAGAGATGAACTTTGAATTCGTCAACGCACTCCTTGCGGACATTTCACTGCACTCCTTGAAGGAACTTTTTCTCAAAAAGAGAAACAATTGAAACTCATTTCCTTACTCTCTTAGACTTCAAGTACTTAACATGAAATCATACATACATAGCATAAAAGAAAATGTACAACAAAAAGAGTAAAACAACCATAAACATAGCATTCAACATGTATACACAGAAAGTATTAGAACACCATGAGTTTGAATCAAAGCTTCATATATTAATCTCAGAACTTATGTACATGGGTTCTTCTACACAACTTTTTGCTTCTTCTCTTCTCTATGCTCTATAATACATGATGTCCCAAATGATACAAGATGCGGGTGTCTATATTCGGTTTTCTCTCCAGCTCCTAAAACTGTCTAATCTACAATTCAAAACTACCTAATTACATTAACTGCCTATAAATGCCTCTACACCTTATAGATGAAAGCATATTGCTCAAGATCTGTTTTACAATATGGAAGTACACCTTTCTTAACTATTACATTAAATTCTGCGCATCCAAACTTTCAAAACAATTCAAACATTTTCAACATGTGCCAAAAATGTGCGACGGTGTTTGTCCCATACTTGCTTGCTGTTGGCGATACTCCTGCATCATACTCCCTCAATTAAAAAAATTTCATGGGTTCCTGTTCATGAGCTCTTGCATGGTCTGCCTATGTTTCTACATTTCTGCTTCATTCTCCCAGCTAGCATCTTCAACTAGATGTCCCTTCCATTTGATCAAGTATTCAAAATACTCTTTTCTCCTGGTCTTCTTGCTGGCTCTTTTGTCAAGTATACCTTCCATCTGTGGCTTTTCAGCTACAAGAATTTGTTTATCCCACTGAACCTCTGTCTATTCTATGTCTTCTTCATATCTATAAGGGTACAAATCCGAGATGTTGAATATCGGTGAAATTCTGATCCCATCAGGTAATTCAATCTCATATGCATTTGCCCAAAATTTCTTCAAGACCTTCCATGGTCCAATCTTTTTCATTTTTAGTTTTTTATATGTTCCTGTTGGGAACCTTTCCTTTCACAGATGTGCAAGAATCAGATCACCAACTTCAAATTGAAGTTCTCTCCAGTGTTGATCTGCTTTGTGCTTATACTCCTGGCTCGAATTCTGCAATCACTCCTTCACTTGACTGTGAAGTTCTTTCATTTCCTCTGCAAAGTCTTCTGCACTAGCACTCCTAGTTTCATCCTATTATGAACCTTTGAGTTCAAAAATCCTCTTGGTTGCATTCCATAAACAATCTGAAATGGACTTTTCCCTGTGCTTCTATTGATCAAATCATTATAAGCAAATTCTATTTGTGGTAGAATGTGATCCCACTGACTGTGGTGTTCATTCACTAGGCTCCTTAGAAAATATCCCAAGCTTATGTTCACAACTTCTGTTTTCCCATCCGTATGAGGATGATACGCTGAGCTAAATGAAAAATTTTCCCCCAGATTCTTCCATAAAGTCCTCCAAAAATGTCCCACAAACTTGGTGTCTCAATTTGAAACAATACTCTTTGGTAAGTCGTGAAGTCTGACAACTTCCTTGAAAAACAGGTTCACGATGTGAGTCGAGTCACTGGTTTTATGACATGGTATAAAGTGTGCCATTTTAGAATATCTTTCTACCACCACAAAGATTGAATCAAACCCTATTTGCGTTCTTGGCAGGCCTAACACAAAATCCATGCTCACTACATCCCACAACCTCTCTGGTATGGGTAGTGGCTGATATAATCTTGTGTTCTACTTTCTTCCTTTTGTGTGCTGACAAATTCTACATCTGTCCACGAATATTTTGACATCTGTCCTCATCCATGGCCAAAAATATGAGCCATTTAATTTCAAGAACATTTTGTTATGACCGAAATGTCCAGCCAATCCTCCACTGTGTTTTTCTTTCAACAAATTCTCCCTCATGGAGCATTTTGGAATACATAATTGATTGCCCCTGAATAATAATCCATCCTCGATCATATATTCAGTCCATTGACTTTTGTCCCTGAGAATTGGATTCTCAGATGCTTCATACACCTCTTTGAAATCTGGCTCATCTCTGTACATGTCCCTGAGGTTATCAAAACCCAAAGTTTTCACTCTAAATTCCTGCATTAGCAAACATTTCCTGCTCAAAGCATCAACAACTTTCTTAGCACTCCCAGAAATATATTTAATTACAAAGTAAAATTCTGCATGTATTCGACCCATTTAACATGTCTATGGTTCAACTCCTCCTATTGAGTTACAAATTGTAAGGCATGATTATCACTGTACAAAACGAACTCTTTAGGAACCAAATAGTGCCTCCACTTCTTCAGTGCTTGTATGACCGTGTTGAAACAGACCTTGAATTTTTAATCTTAATGATAAAAATTATTGTATCTTTGAGGCTTCACATCATATAAATTTTCGAAAGTAAAAAATTCATATCCAATGAAACCACAATGCCTTTATGGTTCGTTGTTTGAACAAAGAATAATCAAGAACCCAAATAAATATAAGTTTTCTAGTACCTTTCGAAATAATATTTTAAAACAGACATTGATTCAAATCTTAAGGAATATCCATTTGCATCGGGACATCGGAATTCGGAGTTTTGAATAAATAAATGTTCAACACAAATATAATAGCGAAACGCCGATTCCCTATATTTCGATACATTAATCCATAATTAAAAACATCATTTACTTAAATCTGTTTTGAGAAAGGGTTTTAAAACTTTAAGTTAATCTCATCATGAAATTGCGATTCACGATTTTGCAAGAACAAATAAACTTAACATCGTTTTCTTCGATTTCCCGATCCTCAATCGTAATTAATTCTTAAGTGAGGTTTGACAGTAATCTAATTACTGTTAAGTATGATTAAGAGTGACTAATTATATCGGGAAATCGCGATTCGAGATTTTGTGAACGACATATTTCATATCATCGAATTTCCCGATTCCCCGATCCCCGATTTCCTGATTTTCGAGCTCTTGATTAATGAAATCCCGAAAAGGTAATCTGGATTAATTAAGATAATAAAATGTTTGACTTAAATAATAGATCGCAATTTCAGCAATCGGTGTTTTACGATGATTTACTTTCTCGACATCGAAAGTTCCGAAACCCCGATGAAAGCATTTTCAAACTTAAGATAAGATTAACGATAATAAATCATTCTCAAAAACGAGGTTTAAAGTTTCAAACTTTTAATAAATGATCTGTATATGGTAGGTTTCTATTATATTCGAAAATATTGGAAAATCTCAGGTACAAACATTAAAAGCAATTTATCGGGAATATCTTTGCATTTATTTCATAATAGATGAATAGATCTCGAAGATATTACGATATATTCGAAATAATTTTTCGAAACGTTTACATTATTCCAAAAGCTGAATTCTGCTCTGTTTCAAGTTTTCAAGTGAACACAGACTTTTTCTCTTCTTCTGAGCTGCTCCACCATTGACAGTTTTGTTTGCTTCGGAATCTTGCTGCTAAGTTATGGTGCCCAAAAAGGCTTCAAAGAAAACCGAAGAGCAACCAGAAAGCGATATCATTTCAGATACTACTGCAACTGGAATAATACACAAAGTTAAATCCACAGAGAAAGCAATTGCAAACCAGTTGCCAGGATTACAAAGAAGCTTCTTCTCCTTTGAAGCAAACAAGATACCCTAGGCTCCTAAGGCTTTGGTGAACTTTTTAGAAAAACATGTTCAAGCAACTGAAGCAGATAAAGAAAGTTTTTCTATTCAGAGTTAAAACTTTGTAAATATTTCTATTTTTAGTATTTTGTAATAAATTATAAACGGTTGACATTAGTCTATTGCAACCGAGAGATTAGGAAGTTGGTTAGTTACCAACGGAAATTTTGGATAGAAATGTATAAATATGATTTCGTGAGGCTGAAATAGGGCTTCAAAAATTTTGGACAAAGACAATTTTGTACGATCATCTTTAAGGTTTATTAGAATATCATTCACAACAAGATTCTGGATCTTGTCATTCAGTGACTATGTTTCTGTCCCTCTCTATGTTTCATCTGTTAAATCTTCTTCTTAATGTGCATTTCTAGCAAGTGAATCAGTTTGGAATTATATGCAATTATTGTTTATAGTATCAGATTGGTTTGGATGTTGAATGTGTTGCAGTTTTTCCTCTGGAATTATTTCAATAATTTTAAGACCTGYAACCTTYTGTTCCTTAATATTTTMYTTTGTTWGAAAACCCRYGTTCCTTTCTTTATTGTAATGRAAATATAAGATTCTTTCTTGATTAAAGCCTTATATTTCTCTGTGTTATGTTTTATCGTTTATTACTTCATAATTGTCACTGAACCAGGAAACGACCTTGCTTGTGTCTTCATTTTCTGTTTTAAGTTTTAAAGTTGTTTTACCAACATCTTACCCGAATGTCTGAAGTAAAAAATCTATAAAAAACCCCTTTTTACAAACATATAAAATTTCAATCACCCATGACAGTCCCTAACGGAAGACAACCAAACGTAAAACCCGGTTTACAGGATCAAACCAGCATTGCATTGAACCTATTTAATACCATCTTACAAACTGCAACAAATAGAACCGAGTTAGAACGATCGTGGGCAGCGATTGAACGCGACATAACCATCCAAGAACAACGAGAAGCAAGGCAGAGACATTTGAGAAACTAACTCTGATCTAGTTTTCTTTGTTTCTTTGTTTTAAAAGTGATTATCATTTTCGGATGCCTAGACGGTGTGTTTTATAGCCTTAAAACACAAACTCTGGAACAGCAGACCACATAAAATTCTTTGTCATAGATGGAGTACCTAACTTTCGTTTCATTCAGTTTGTCACTGAAGTATGCGATTGGCTTGTCATCTTGACTCAAAACCGCTCCAATTGCAAATCCACTAGCATCACATTTGACCTGAAATGTCTTATTGAAATCCGGTAACATCGGAATTGGCTGTTCAATAATACTCGTTTTCAACAAATTGAAACTTTTCTCTGCTTCTTTTTTCCAGTGAAAATATTTGTGTCTTTTCTTCACTGTGTCCATCATTGGTGTGCTAATTCCACTGAAATTCCTAATAAATTTCCTGTAGAAACTAGCCAATCCATGAAAACTTCTAACTTCAATTATACTCTTTAGCGATGGCCAATTCTTAATCACCTCCACTTTATCTGGATCTATTTTCAACTTATTTGAAGAAACAACAAATCCAAAATAAATGAGCTTTGTCTTCATGAATGATGACTTCTTCATGTTTATCAACAACTTCTCTTGCTGTAATATTTTCATCACTATAGCCAAATGCTTCAAGTGCTCTGTTTCTGTTCTACTAAAAATCAGTATATCGTCAAGATATACAATGATGAATTTTCCTATAAACTCCTTTAAGACTTCGTTCATAAACCTCATGAAAGTACTAGGCACATTTGTTAAACCAAATGGCATAACAAGCCATTCATACAACCCCTCATTGTTCTTGAATGTTGTCTTCCATTCATTACTGTCTCTCATATGAATCTGATGATATCCACTTTTCAAATCAATATTTGAAAAAAAAAATTCTCCACTTAAGAAATCCATCAAATCATCCATCCTTGGCAATGGAAATCTATACCTGATGATAATCTTGTTAATTTCCCTTGAGTCTATACACATCCTCCAGCCTCCATCTTTCTTTGGGCTAAGAACTATTGGAACAACACATGGACTCAAGATCTCTCTAACCAATCCCTTGTCCATTAAGTATTGGACTTGTATTTTGACCTCTTCATTCTCCCACGGCGTCAATCTATACGCTGCTTTGTTTGGTAAACTAGCTCTAGGTATAAGATCAATGTGATGACTTATAATCCTGATAGGTAGCAACGAATGAGGTAGTTCGTCCACTACTATATCAACAAATTCTTCCAGTAGCTATTGGATTTCCTCTGGTAAATCATCCACTCTTCTGCTGGTTAAAACAATTATAGGCTTCCTAACCACAATGAATTGTGTAGCTTCTTTCTTCTTAACCTCCTTTAGAAGTTTCTTCCCACTCATGAGAACTACAGTGTTCCTTACCTCTGTTTTCACTTCTTTATCCTTAATTGGCAACAAAATTTTAGTTCTTCCATTCTTCTCCAGGGTGTATGTGTTCTTTCTCCCATCATGAATCACATTCCTGGCATATTGCCACGGTCTACCTAGCAATAGATGAAAAACATCCATGGGAATGACATCACATAGTAATTCATCCTTATATCCTCATATTTTAATTTTAACTAAACATTGTTTAGTGACATTTACCTGATGCCCTTTTTGTAGCCACGAAACTCTGTATGGGATTGGATGTTCAATAGTCTCCAGCTCTAGTTTTTCTACCATCTCTATAGAAACAAGATTGTCTATGCTACTACTGTCCATGATGACTTTGCATACCCCGTCTTTGGTCTTGCAAGCAGTTCGAAAAAATCTTTTCCTTTGGATTGGATTTTCCACCTCCTTCTCTAGTGTTAAGAGAACTTTTCTCATCATCAATGACCTTCCACCTTCAACATATTCTACCTCAACATTTCTCCCTTGAGCTTCAGAAATGTGAGTTTCACCACCTTATTTCTTCTTATCCGGACATTCATAGGATTTGTGTCCATTCTTTCCATAGGTAAAGCATTTTATTTCTCCACCTTTGCCTCTTCCTCTTCCTCTAGTTTGAGGAAAATTATTTTTGTCTGCATACTACCCTCTTTGTGAGCTTCCCCCTCTCTCAGTTTGAGTTTGAGGTTTCTTCCACTCTTCTTTAGGTTTTTGGTTTCTATCTTGGACAATTTGTTTTCCTTTAGTTTGACTTTTGCCTCGACCTCTTTGACCTTCTTTTCGGCTCATCTTCTCTTCAGCCTTCAGATCCATCTGGTAAGCATCTTCCATCGCTCAGATGGTCATCATGCTCATCTCATCCTGAATGTCATATCTTAGACCATTCATGTACCTAACAACCTTTTCATCATCACTTTCGCAATGACTTTCTCTGATGTTTATCCTGTAGAACTCTTCAGTGTATTCTTTCATTGTCATCAATTTCTATCTCAAGTTTTGCATTCTCTGAAACAGAGTAATTTGATAATCCTTGGGTATGAATTTTTCCTTCATCTTCGCAACCATTCTATCCCAGCTCTTGATTTTATGCTTTCCTTTGCAGCATCTGTCAGCTTGTAGTTCATCCCACCATAATGTTGCATGTCCCTTAAGTCTTGTGACAACATCTTTGACCTTCTTGTCTTCCTCAACATCCTCATAGTAAAAATAATTGTGCAGAGTTCTAATCCAGTATAGAAGCTCTTCAACATCCAGGTTTCCTTCATATACTGGAATGTTCATTTTTTCCCTGGCACCTATCCTTGCAACAACCCTGAATAGGTGTTCTTCTGTTGTGTCTTCAGCTAAAACTTCTTCTCCTCCATGTCCAACTTCATCTTCAATGATGTATCCAACATCAAATGCATGCCTCTATGATATTTCCATGGCATCTATCCTAGTACGCATTTCACACATCTCTCTTTCTCCTGACGGCTTAGGTAATTGCCTACCCCTCCTTATTGGCATTTCCCTTTCATCTGGTGGATTGGGTGTTTTCCTATCTCTTCTTCTTGGCGGCATGGTTGAAAATATTTCTTGCTCCCTCTATATGAAATATACAAATAGAGAAGGGCTCTAATACCACAACTGATGCAGACCCCCAGACCCGCAGGTCGGAATCTGCACATGATCTTTCCTTTATGCCCCTAAGAGCTCAATTGGCTCATCTATTTCCCTTTTGGGAAATCAACACGCACAACAAACCTTGAGGAAATTTCCTCTTTTATTTTGGGATACCAGACTTCACGAATTTGCGAATCCTATGGTCAAGAACCTTACCTCTTCGACCTCTGGAACCCAAAATACTAACACTTGGCCTTTTCTGATGTCGATTTCGACTTTTCAAATTTTGCAAACTCGAGAGTTGTGATGATGTGCAACTCTACTCTTGACCCTTGGAGTCCCAAACTTCCAACGTCTGATTTACCGAAACACACATGTCCCGGCCTTTCGTTTCTCTTTCGCAGTTTCGGGGTTTCAAACACCGAAATGCGCTTTCATGAGGTCCTCGGGGATCCCGAACCTTCGAACCCTAAGATGCTGAAATGACATCTCCTGAAATCCTTTCGGGCTTTCACATACCGGGAGTTCGATACTTCAAGCTCGAAACCTATATCCTCTCCACCTTCTGGTCTCCGAACTTTCGAAATATCGAAACGATATTTCTCCCCCTCTGCTTTTGTGACCCTCTATAGGAAGTCTCCTGCCCTTCCACGTGTCGCCTTCTCTTTGTTTCAAGTTTCCGGGTATCAGGAGTTTGAAACTCTTGAACCATCTTCTGTCTTCACAATCGTCGATTTCTTGAATTTCGATAATTCTCTACCGCGACCTCTAATTTTAGGTTTTCTCCTCATCTATGTCCCGATCTTTCTCCCTCGAGACTTCTAAAACCCTGAACTCTGAAGTTCCAAAAATTTAAACTTGCTTCCACACACAAAAAATTCCTTTTCGCGTTTCGGGGATTTGATCAGCCAAGGATTTGGCTTACACTTCGGATTTTCAAACCCCGAAATGCCAAAATGATCTGACGTCCCAATAAGACAAGATCAATGGCCCCTTATCCTCCTTGTAGCTCCTATATATCCTATGGCTATCGCTTTTTCAGGAATTCTTCTCTGAGAATTCTAACCATCCAATCTCTCTTTCAAAGATCTCTGGTTCTAAATTGACCCTGCGATTCTCTTCTGGAACCTATCTTTTGCACAATGGCTAAAGTGACCTTCTGCTCTTCCAACACCTTGAAGACACTTACACTCCTAAGCTTTCTTTCGCCAACTTAAATTTCCTATGAGATTTCTGCATGCACTCCTTGTGACACTTCTTCAAATACGTCTAAGTATTTGAGCTCTTTTGACTCTATGCAACTCTTTGTGACAACAGTCTTTCAATCATCTCCTTGATTGATAAGTTTTTGAACTTCCAACTAGCCCGCATACACCCTGAATGGCTTATGTGCTTGATGTGCACTTCTGCAGAAAATGAGAACAACGGTATCCCTCCTGAGCTTTCAGAGATGAACTCTGAACTTGTCAATGCACTCCTTTTAGACGTTTCACTGCACTCCTTGTAGGAACTTTTACTCAAGAAGAGAAACAATTGAAACTCATTTCCTTACTCTCTCAGACTTCAAGTACTTAACATGAAATCATACATACATAGCATAAAAGAAAATGTACAATAGAAAGAGTAAAACAACCATAAGCATAACATTCAGCATGTATACACATAAAGTATTAGAACACCATGAGTCTGAATCAAAGCTTCATATATTAATCTCAGAACTTATGTACATGGGTTCTTCTACACAGCTCTCTGCTTCTTCTCTTCTTTATGCTCTATAATACATGATGTCCCAAATGATACAAGGTGAGGGTGTTTATACTTGGTTTTCCCACCATCTCCTAAAACTGTCTAATCTACAATTCAAAACTACCTAATTACATTAACTGTCTATAAATTCATCTACACCTTACAGATGAGAGCGGATCGCTCAAGATCTGTTTTACAATATGGAAGTACACCTTTCTTAACTATTACATTAAAGTCTGGGCATCCAAACTTTCAAAACAATTCAAACATTTTCAACATGTGCCGAAAATGTGTGATGATGTTTGTCCCATGCTTGCTTACTGTTGGCAATGCTCTTGCATCATCACCCCTTCACATGATAACCTACCAAAGTATTCTTGTAAAGCATCCCACTCTCGAACAAATATATGATAGCATAACAATTTAATATAATTAATTACTTATTGTTAATAAATGAATAATTTAATAAATGTGTAATATATTAAATCTATGTCAACATCTAATAATTACCTTTCACAGTCCTCATTTTACCTTTCCCCAATAGGACCTCCCCTTCAAATTTGTTGATGGAGTCGAGATTCCAAATGCAAGGCACATTGATATTTTCTGCTAATTTAGGTAGATATTGACTAATATACACCATCCATTGATATACCATATATGCCTCAACCATAGAACCCTCCAGACATTCTCTTTGTTTAACAAAAGCCTTCAGTGATGTGAACTACCTCTCCACCATCCACATCAACCTTGTGTGTACTGGTACACATAATTCAATCTCCTCAACTTGGTGTATGAGGTAGTGCTCTTGTGCATTGAAGAATGTTGGAGATATATACTATTTCATATGACACATTAGTCGAGGAATTTCTCTCTTCCAATACCTTATATCTTCTTTATGGATTTCTTTTGATGATAGCCACCTACAAATGTCGATGCAATAAAATAATATCAAGGCATACATAAATTTGCAGATAAAAGATAACATGTCAATAAGTTCCACTACAAATCACATAAGAAGTACATTTTCCTTATTAAACAACACTTACCTCATGTATTTTACAAGTACATAAATAATTTGTTTTATGTTGTTGTCAAAGTCATCTGGGAGAGATAAAGGTAGAACATACTAACAACTGTAACAAAAAACAAATAATTATTATTTGTTTCCAAAAAATGTGTACCAATAAGGAAATATATTATAACCTACTAATTACCTTAATGAATGTATGCCATTCATGTGTTTTAACCCCACCAAAATCACCTTTTCTAGTTAAGATATTTTGTATGTTCGACGAAAACCCTGTTGGAAACCTAATTTTTCTAATGACCTCTTTTACAATATTGCTCTATTGCTCCATCAATAACCAAGGAAGACTAGTATTTTGTTCATGAACATCTGCATTAGAATTAATAATAACACTTTGCAATGCGTGATTACCTTCTTGGATGTCACAACAAATCTTTGCAATTCTCTCTTTGTCAGTCCTTCGATCCAATATTCACCATACAAATTTTGTTATGTTCTTCTCGATATGCATTGTATCAAACAAATGAACTATTTTTAGGTGCTCATAGTATGACAATCTACTTAATTGCATCGGGTAACTTTTCATTCCTCGTGGAAGCCCATTCGTGCATTAACGACATTCATGAAACTTAAACAAATTGAAATTAACACTAATTAATGACACAAAATGAAACTAATACTAATGACATTAACCAAATATTTATATAATAGGTCATACATAAATAATTTGCATACCTTGATGATTTCTAATATATTCCAACTTCCATAGATGAGGTGTCATTCTTCATGTTTTTTTTCTGTTTTCTTCTTTACCATTGAATTTTTCTTTGTTCGTAGTTTGATAACTATGGTTCTTAGGCAGAAAGTGCCTATACTCATCAAACACTTCCTTTGCTAAACTCCTTGAACGAGCAGATTTTATCCTCGGACCACAAACTAGGCATGCAAATTTTCCCTTTGTTTGAAGGCCTACAAGATATATGAATAAATGTAGCGTCAAATTAGAGTTACAATTTAAAATAATGCATGATTTTTTCAATAAATATATATAATATTAAATCACAAAATAAAGTAACAATATACCACAAAAATGTACTGTTAACCTGGGAGCATCATGAATTGTCCATGATAGTATTGCATGGAATTGAAATCGTTTTTTCCCTATTGGTCTAGATATGTCATACATAGTGATGCCAACCCATAACTTCAACAACTCATCGATGAGAGGATCAATATATGCGTTCATATATTTAACCTGGTACCTACCTAATTGGTTCAACATACTGCATGATTAATTATACTTATCTAGATGTCATGATATATAAAAGAAATAATTACCATGAATGAAACAAAGAAATTAAATGTTTTTTCATACTTTAAAGAAAATAAAAGATAATTTAATACCTGAAACAATCATTGCCAACATTGTGTGCTCTCTCTTGATTGAAATCCAAGGTGAAAGGTCATTGTTTATAACAAAAATAGGCCACACCGAGTATGTAGAACGAAGTTCTCCAAATGGGTTGACACCACTAGGTACCAACGAAAGTCTAACATTACGAGGTTCTTCATTAAAAATCGGTCACTTTTCTTTGATGTAGTTCAATGCAAACCATCTGCAGCAATTTGAAGAACATTGTCTCGACTTTTGTTCTTTTCATGGAAATCCATAAACTGTGCTATACTTTGGCACTTGAACAACTGTTGGAAATGCAGAATTATCAGAATATAACGAAGAACTTTGCAAGGCACCTTCTTTGACGCTTTATTGGTTCGATATATACTTATTTGACATTCTGGGCACTCATTTTATAATGCATATTGTCCATAATATACAATATTATCATTAGGACATGCATCAATAGCCTAATAGTCCATTCCAATTCCTTTCATAATCATGTATATTTCTCGATATGTGCGTGGAAAAATATTTGACATCGGTAATAGAACATAACCTAACAATCTACAAAATTATAAACAATAAGTCAATGTAAAAAATATTAATCATCAATATATCATCCAATATACTAATTTAAAAATTAGAAAACAATAGAAATATAGGAAAAAATTTAACCTTTTAAGTATTTGTGAACATCTAGGCATAAATAATTAACAAATTAAATACCTTAGTATCTGTGTGAGACATGTGTTTGATAAACCATTCAAAACCTTTAGGTTCACCAACAACAATATAGCAGATAAAATATTTGTTTTTGAGCCTTTATAAAGAGGTTGACATGACTTCTCGAGTAGAGGATCAACATCATGACTATCATCCTGGTTGTCCAAATCCATTGGAGCAAATGTGTCTTGGATCAATCTATGTATATCATCTTCCTGATTTGAATCACTAACGTTATCTCCATCCATATCATCATTAACAACTTGATCAACAACTTCAATATTCTGATCTCGAAGTTCATCTCCTTGTAAAGTAGTATTTCTACTAGTACTTGGCAAATAACTCTCTGGAGGTCAACATTTTGGGGGCATCATCTATATATTTAAAAACAACGTAGAAAAGTTAGTGTGTATAGAAAATATAAAAATCTCTATAAGAAATATTACTAAAATTTATGACATACTGATTTTTACAGAGAATACATTAAATATTGAATCCTCTTACCAAGGGACGATATTCATAACCCCCTTCGGCGTGCCCCTTCTCCCTACAATGTCTTTGGGCTGTTGTTATTAAACGTCCTCTATTTTTCAAGCCTCTGCAATCATAGCAAGGGAAATAACATTTTCCATCACCCCTCGCCTCTAATTCCACTCTTAACTGAGCAAGCTTCCTATCATTTTCGTTCATTGTGACAAATCCTTGTCGTGACAAGTAATTGTCTTACTTACACCATACCAAACATTAAGTTGTAATTTTTTTATATTTTAGCTACTCCTTTCGATTATGATATGTTTATTTATAGTGACTGGCTACATCTTTATAATAAGGTCAACATCTTTATAATAAGGTGATCATATGTGTAGAGGATCAACATCATGACGACATAGATAACATCTTTATAATAAGGTCATATGTGTACAAATGTTTTATCTATATAATAATGACATATATACCTAACATAATTTTAGGGTTAGTGTTTATGTATCTTATTAATCCCTACTAAAGCAAGGAATATAGCAATCGATTTCAAGTCAAAATCATTTTGACTTTTCTAAATTTCCAAAAAATTTAACAATTTTTTATAATGTTTTTCAATAAATATTTTTTAATGAGAATTTTATATATAAATAAAAATATTTTTTTATTTTTAAATATTCAAAATTCTATTTTTTGATTGGTCAAAATTTTTGAAGTGACTAATTTCCCCTGGTTGGAGGTGACAATTAACCACAAAACTAAAAAAATTAAATTATTTGTTTTTTAAAAAATCCACAAATAGCCATGTATTAATTAAAAGTACAAATAATGATTGATGTTACCGACATTCTATGTGTAGTAAATGTAAGAATAAACTTTGGATTTTGAGACTTTGTTTCCTCTCCCAATGAGTTCATGAGTGCACCTTCTCTACCATCCAGATGTACACACTCGATCACGTCAACCACAACGTTTAGCCTTGGGTTTTGTTTTGCATGCTTAAATAATGAACATTATCATACTTTGTTTTGCAAAATGTACAGACCCGATCACGTCAACCACAATATTTAGTCTTGGGTTTTGTTTTGCATGCTTAAATAATGGATGATCTCTCATACATTAATAATTATATGTAATATAAGTAGGCTATCTTCTCACTAATGCCAACCTACCCATTATTTATTAAATATATTGAGGATGGAAAAGAATTTATGCGGAAGAGGGAAATGTTATTAATATTTCTCTTAATATATATGCGGAAGAGGGAAATGTTGAGGATAGAAAAGAATTTATGCGGAAGAGGGAAATATTACAATATATTGCAGCTATTACCCTTGTTGTTATAAACATGAGTTTCCTCCCTATATTAAATATACCATAACTTATCATTTATAAATATAACAATCAACTTCAATATTTTATTCATGGAGATTTCTTCCTTCATTTAATTGAATTAGTAAGTGCTACCTGCCAACCATTAGGTGTGCAAGTATCCCAACCCTTATTGTCACTATTATATTATTTTCAATTTATGCAAGTGTGATCCCTTTTGGGTACTTGGGATGTAACAAGTGGTATCAAAGCTTCGGTCAATCTTTGTTGGTGTTTTTTTGTTAGGTCTTAAAAATAAAAGAGATGAGAAAATGACAATAAATTACTATCATTTCACCGATCAAGGTTGAGTTTCAAGAGAAATTACATATCTTTATCAATGAAAAGAGAGAGATATTATAGCTACAATTGAAGGGAAAAGGGTATGTGGATTCCATAAACCTAAAATATTATGGAATCCACATACCCTTTTCCATATAATATACTAACTAGATCAAAAAACCAAAGACATGAAATATGGTACTACACATATTATAATATATTATCAAGGAAAAAACAAGCTAAATGAAATTTTGACATTTGAAAAAAAAATTACAAGTTAAATGAGTACATCAATAAAAAATAACATACTAACCTTGCAAGTTCAAAATCTGAGCTATGTAGATCGAGAATTGGATTTGTTAAGCTGGTGGGTGACGGAAAAAAAAAAAAAAAAAAACAAAAGCCAAGAACAATGTCGCACCTATAACAATTGTGTTGCAAAGTCTCTTAAAGTCACCTATATATAGATAAAATAATCAACTAGAGATTAACACCAACCAATGAGATAGGAAAAATTTTCATCGCTATTGCCACGAAAGTTTGTCGCATAGAGATGAAAATCCCGACTAGGTTAAAAAAAGATTTTTGTGGATATTGCGATGAAAATTCATGGCAATATCGACGGAAATATTTCCCTATTTAAAAAAATGATGAAACTAGTGGAAGCGAAAAAAAAAAATTGTGGAATAATCCACCCATATGTAGTAGTGTCCAATCTCTGAGATTGGAAGGAGAAGTTTCTTTGGTATGTTTTTGTATATGGTTATTTTATATTACTATTACTTCTTTTTATGGGGCACTTAAGGTTTCAAGAGATTGTACATATTTTCAATATCCCGAATAAATAAATCATTGCTATGACATCAAGTTTACTAAAGCTTACATATAATTCTATTTTATGTCGTTATAATAGAACCGATATTGAGAATATGTAAATTGCTTTTTCCTGTATGTGTCTTTTGGGAGTGTTTCTTGTGTTGGTATTTTTAAAGGCTTCTTTGTTCGCATATCCACATTTTTTCTCTATGTCCACACTTGGTCATGATATTTGAAAGGAGTATGATTATAGTTGGTTACGACATTGCATAAGAGTATGATAATGGTTTAGGATAGATAAATATATAATGTATGTGGAAATGGATTGTCTTATAAAGAAACTTGTTATAAAATTCAATGTAGAAGAGTTGGTTGAAGTTATAAGTTCTTCTTTAATTTAATTTAAAATGGATCTAATCATAACCACATATTCATTAATTGATTAACTAAAGTTTTAATTCTTGATTAACATAGGGACTGGGAGTCGACATTACTCTCAGACCAAAAATCCTTTCTTCAAAAGTATGTAATAGAATCAAATTTACAGGAGTATGGTCCTTAATATCATGAACAAGAAAAAAAAAACTCCCTCCAAAATGAGTGCTTCCTTTGATACCTGATCATCCTTGTAGTTGAGTTCTATGTAGAATTGAGTGAAGGACACCTCGTCAAAAATATTTTATTTCCTTAATCCTATTGAAAATACACCCCAAATACCAATTAGAATGATGGTCAACCAAACAGATGGGGGATTCGCATAACAATACTTAGACACATATCAATGAAGGAATTTTTAATCATTGTTGATTGAGTAAATTCTTGGTCAAATTGGTTTATTAGCATTCGAGTTTTTTTTCTTGCGCAAGCTTAATGGTCAAGGGATTACTAGTTTTATCAACTAAAACTATTGATAGCTATTAGTTAAGTGGTGAATATGCACCTTGCACCTTATGTTGAGATGGAAGGGGTGGTTGGTCATAGTAGTCTCACCTTATAGTTTGCCTTGTAGGGAACAAGAACCCTCTGGTCATTCATGCAATTTAATTAGAGTGATGTCATCTTGTGTCTTGTTGATCTGTTGCTTGGAGCGTGGGTGTAGTCCTCTTGTCAGTAACTCGGCTCATAGCGAGTTGAATTCATCTAGAGTCCTTGGTACAAATAGGGTATGTAGCACCTAGGTTATTGTTGCACCTATCACCAAGGGTGACAAGATCACTGATGAGGGAATCATGGCATGCCCTATTGGATAGAGGCGAATGATAACTTGGTTGGATCATGCGTTTCCAGTAGTGGGCGTTTTTGCTTGTTATAGTTTTTGTTGGCATTGCGATTGTAACAAATTCACGGGTTGGGTTTCGTGCACCATCAAGTTTCTAGTTAACTGGTTGTCTAGGATGTTGTGTCAGAAGGGGATGTTGTCCCTTACCTTGTAGGAATGGTCATGTTTGTGTCGGACGGTAGTCGTTTCTCTATGACGCTTTATGCATGTTTCGCTAGTTTCTCATGTGCAAGTGCACGGAGTCGTAGTTGTCTATTTCCTATTCTATGGGCATTTTTTCATGGTCAAATTGTGTGGTTCAATTGTTGTCGTCATTGGCCTCTTGCCTAAAAAAAAAAAACTTTTTCACTTTTTCTTCGCTTGTAGTCGTAACGAAGGGGTCATTACAAATTTATTGATGTAACTACACATAATCGAATAAACATATTTGTATAAACATGATATAATTACTACAAGTATTAGATTCCAGATATCAGGAACTCCATATTCAAGCTAAGCTCCTTGTTATGACAACATTATCTATGTTTCCCTATTCATTTCATAACTTATTAACACTGCCCGAAAACATAGTAATAAATACATAGTCTTACTAGCTCTATGCCCACATGTGTAACTAAACCTTAAGTATGAACACAGTTTATTTGCTTATGTTTCTTTAATAGTTGATATTGCATGATTGGTTAAGATTAGCATTGATTTGAGTGAACCATTACACAAGACAAGTGAAAGCTATCTACTTGTATCATGACCATATAAGGTTTCTCTCTACAACAGTCTATGTTTCCCTATTCAACACTATCTAAGGTCTATCTTAACCTTCAAGGTATTACACAGATCAGTCTAAGATTAGTAATGGAAATCAGACTCTTATGTTATTCAGATACCAATAGCAATGATAAATAAATGGAATTAGAACGTAGTTTATATCCCGGGGTAATGAAAAAGCTAACACACTTAGTTTGTACTAGTGATATTGCATGTGTTATGTGTAATTGAGTAAGCATAACTAATATGAGTACATACAACAACTTAGTTATCATTCTACATGATCTATCTAAACTAATCCCTACTATATATGGAATCAGATTTCATCATGTTCATGTTACATAGTGCTAGAACCATTACTATTGATATCTAACATATGTATTAATGTTATATAACAAAGTAGTTGCAACTAATACATGTACTATGTGTATCACTTTTTTCTATGAGTATTACTCTCCTTATTAGGATTACTAAGTAGGTTATGGTTATATTAGTAATATACACCCTTTTATAACTATAGCTAAGTTGACTATAATATTTATACATATACAAGTATTATCCATAATATATATGGTATTCAAGCTCTAAGCTTAAGCAATAGGTGAAATACAAGCAATATCATATATAAGCTTTACGTATATCATGGTCATACTATGTTACTTTATCACCTAGAATCACTCTAATGAATACATGGTTCTTACTCTATGTATGATGTACATGGATAGTGTGTCTCCCTAATATTTGATATGATGAAGATGTGGTGTTAGTTAGTGTTAGTATTAGTTTTAATTTTTTAGTGTTAGTATTAGTTTAGAAGGTTGACAAGGCAGTATTTGGCCATGTCCATGTACAGGGACAGGCTCAAATTCAAGATTGTCCCTCTACATGGACAAGGCTGAATACGACCCTGTCAACCTTCTATAATAATACTAACACTCTGTAAGCTTAATTTCAACATGCATGTTCAATTGCAAGTAGCATGTAACATTATTTGATTCATAACTCTAACAATCTTACTTCTATAAAATAATTGATAAAATCATAACTCTTAATTTCAAGTAGTGTGTAAGATTGTTTGATTCATAACTCGGCAAGTTTAATTGCAAGTAGCATATAAATATGGAGTAGTATAAATATTAGGTTTTTTATTTTTTTTCCACTATGTTTTTTATGCGTTTACTTCTATAAAAGAATTATTTTTTCTAGTGTTTTTTTTATCACTTTATTTATATAAAAGAATTGATAAAATCATAAATCCATAAGTTTTTTTATTCATAACTCTATAAGTTTAATTTCAAGTAGAATGTAAGATTTTTTGATCCATAATTCAATAAATTTAATTTCAAGTAGCTAGTATAAATATTAGGTTTTTGATCTTTTTCCCACTGTGTATTTTATCAGTTTACTTTTATAAAAAATTAGTTTTTCCCGAGTCAGGTCCTCTTTTGATAAAAAGACTCCTTAGCCTTACTTTTTATATATTAGGACAAGTGTTCCTAAAAATAAGAAGTGCATTTTTGGAGAAAAAGAATCCATTGCCCTACGTCAGCTTGCAAGCAAGTCAAAATCTGTCATGCATTTTTTTTATAGCTTTTGGTTTTTACAATGAATGAAATGTATCTAAGTGTTTAGTGAAAATGAATTTATATCAATAATTTATATATAAATATTAAATAATTTTATAGTATTTTTAAAATAATATATGATAGAGTAAGTTTAAATTATATATATATATTTGAATCAATTCAAATTCATTGAAAAATTATTTTTAAAAGTATGATTTTTTAAAATACAAATTATTTATATTAAAAATATTAAAAAATAGTTTTTAAAATATTAGATTTATTTTAAAAATTGATATATTTCAAACTAAAATAAAAGAATATTTATTATTATATATTGCTTCTCTTTTATATTGAACTTGAAAATGTGCTCCTCGTCATTATAAAATAAAATAAAAAAACATGTTTCAAAGTGCACTTGAGATGCGCTCTCCATGTACATGGACACTGTCGAATTCTGTACATGTAGAGGGTCGAATATGTCCCTATCCATGTATGGGGACAGGATCAAATTTGGCCTTGTCCCTGTACATGTATAGGGCCAAATATGGCTCTGTCCATGTACATGGACATGCCGAAATTCGAGTATGTCCAATGGGGATGTAGCCTATATTCGACCCTGCGGGCAGGCAATCCAGTTAATTTATAGTTTTAAATAGTTTTAAAGTTTTATATTTTTAGTTTTACTAGTTTAGAAGGTTGATAGGGCCATATTCGAAGATGTCCATATACAGGGACATGCCCGAATTTGGGCATGTCTCTGTACATGGACAAGTTCATATTCGGGCATGTCCATGTACAATCTCTTGTTTACAAAATTAATAGTAAAATTGGTGTAAATAAATCCAGTATACCTGAACCATTTATTTATGATTTAAAACCAAAATAAACCATTCACTATAGTTATGAGAATTGCATTATCACTCACTATGATAACAAAGTTACGGGGTTTAAATATATTTTACAACATAATTACGATGTTTGATTTTTCATTTTTCTAGTTTATTTCTAAGGTCATCCCAAAGTTCTTTTGTTAGAGGATTTCATATAAAATTACAAAATGATGAACATCCATTTAAATTGAATCAAACAAATAAAAGTTCTCACATACGAGCCATTGATAGGAAGAAAATAAAACATGTTACAATTGAAACAGATATCCAAGACTTTCCTAGTATTAGCATTGTTGTTAGAAATTGTTTTAATTTTTTTTTTAAAGTGTTATAGCGTTAGTTTTACTAGTTTATAAGGTTCACACGGCCATACTTGTTCATGTTCATGTATAGGGACAAGCCCATATAGCTCTTATATGAATGATATTCACATGATTAAAATTGAGAATGAATCTCAAGGGCCCTAATGAAATTCAGAATAAGATTTAGAGGATGCAGTTCCCAACAATTTCTCAAAACAAGCTTAATAGTTATAGGTGAGTACGTGTTTAGGAAATTTATCTCCCTCCCTTGTAACACTAGTTTATGGATTCTTCATATAATCATAGTTTCATGCAATGAATTCCTACTAAGTCAACTTAGGGATTATGGTTTACTAAATTGTGTTTTTTCTATGAAAATAATAGTTTTCATAGCACCACATAAGAATGAATACAAAAATATAGAGAATTTAAAACAATAAGGACAACTATATTGGAAATTCAATGGCATATATATGACTCATTATATGACAGGCATAACCATACTAAACATTTAGATTAAAGAAAAATAGATCTATAAACTAAATAACATCCATACTAGATATTAATAGAAGTTATATAGCACATTAATAACAAATATAGTATACATTAATAACATATGTACTTTTCCTATATAGTAAGATGTAATATTCACTGAAAATCATAGTTGTTCAATTATTGCAGAAAACCAACCTTGTTAAGCCCTAAATAGTGGCTCATTACCCCTGAATTGGGGCATATTACATTAGTAATGTTATTTTATTTATGTCTTCTTTAGTCCATTAGTTGCAATTATACCTCCTAGTCTCCTATATATACTAAGGCAACATTTTCATATGGAATCATTTGGTAATTGAACATTTATGTGGGCATAAGAAGGTTTCCCCCTTGAAGAGGCTTATTATCTGAATTTATCTCTTTTTAAATGTGTTGGGTACTTATTCTGAGGTTTTTTCTATGCTATATTGATATTTGGTTCCTAACATATGGTATTAGAGCTCAAGGTCTTGGGGTTTTGCTGCTACATCAGAGACACCTTGGAATTTTCTCTATAACTTGTTTTCTACAATGATTCAAAAGGAACGTATTGGAGGATATTTGTTAGAAGGATCAAGGTAGGTTGGGTTAAAATTTCATCTCCTGAGGCCTTATACTTTCGAAGATACAATTTTCTAAGATAGGGTTCTGGAATCATCATGAATTGAGTCATTGTGGAATTTTCCCTATAATTTTTTTTATGTAACATTTCAGACCCTGAACTCTGGAGGCTATTCACAAAAATTAGTAAGGTATTTGTGGTAACGATTTCAGATTTTGGTTCATCTTACATTTGTATATACACCATATGGAAGATAGGGTATCTAACTAGTCTGAACCAGGTGTTTCGGGGAAAACAATCATAACTTCTTCTTAGAGAATCCAAATTGAGTGAGACCAATTTCATTATATAGTGGATAGACCATGTTATTTATGGTATGAGTTTCAGAATTTTGTATCAATTATTTTGTGTGGGGTACGCTATACAAGTGAGATCTCCTGGAAAAAAAAATAAAAAATCAACAAGTTGTGGGGAAGTTACCATAAATTCCACTTGGCACATCCAATTTAGATCAGAACTGTGGCACTACACAAAAGAAATATCAGATACCTACAAAAAATAAAATTTCATACTCAGAAGGGCCAAAATTTTGGAGATACAATAAAAGGAAGATTGTTTAGCAGAATCACCTCAAAATCAATGTTTAAAGTGATACTTGGCCAACATGCCACCAAAAAAGGGAAATTCTACACCAAATAAGCCTCTAGAGAATCCTACTTGGACTCTTGTTTAAGGTGAAGAAATCCATAGGGACATAAATTATTTACACAAGAAGAAAGTAACAAGATATGAACTACAAGATATGGAAGCTAAGTTGGAGGCAAAGATGGATGGTTTAAAAGAGGAGATCATGGAAGGATTGAAAAATATTGTAATAGAGAGGACACCTGAAAGTGAAAATGCATCCCATGAAATTCATGATGAGGACACAAGGAAGGTAAATCAATAATTGAGAAACTCCAACTTTGGGTTGAAGACCAACCACATTCCTAAGATCGATATGAGGAAGTTTGAGGGAAAGGACCCTATCACATGGATACTTCATATGGAGAAATTATTTGATCTACATAATGTGCCACATAGACAAAAGGTAGGAATTTCTTCTTTATATTTAGAACCCAATCAATTTGTATGTTATCAATGGATTTGTTCTCATAAATCACTCGTCAATTGGACAATTTTCATGGAAGAAATTATAGCACACTATGAGGATACAAGGAGCAATACCTTCTTTAGCCAATTGATAAATATCAAGAAAACGGGTTCAGTTACAGAGCACATTGAGAACTTCCAATGATTGAATATAAAGGTAACATATATTACACATGAGCACTTGATTGATGTATTCATAGGAACTTTAAGATATAACATTCAACATGAGATTCACCTTTGGGAACCCAAATCATTGGAGAATGCATTTAGGGTGGCAAGAAATGTTGAATGTAAAAGTATGGCTATGGCTACTAGAAGGACCAATCCTAACATCTATAGAGAGAATAATGTTCCTTCTTCTAAAACACCTCAACTTACAAGGTTGACACCTCAACAATTGGAGGAATTAAAAGAAAAAGTTTCATGCTTTAATTGTGACAGCAAGTACAGTAAGGTACATAAGTGTGGAAAGAATAAATTATTCTACATAGATTGTGAAGAGGAAGAAGAACAAGAACAAGAACCATCTCAAGATGAAAACGTAGAAGCAATTTTGTCTGAAGATTTGACTCCCACAATATTGTGTAATGAATTGGTTGGAATTAACACTCCTCAAACCCTCAAGATCGAAGGATATATCAAAAATAAAAAGGTGATAGTCCTAATTGATTATGGCAGTACTCATAATTTCATTCACTATAAATTAGCCAAAGATCTCAATTGCTTTGTATATCCAGCACCAGAATTTCAAGTAATCATTGCAGATGGAGGAACTATCAATTTCTCAGGAAAATGAAATAAGATCAATATTTCTATGGGGGAATATGTAATGAATAGTCCAATGATTTCCATACCCATGGGTGGTGTTGATTTTGTACTAGGAATCCAATGGTTAGAATCATTAGGACCATTGGATTTTAATTTTGAAGAAATTTTCATGAAATTTTCATTGGAAGGAAAAGAAATTGAGTTAAGAGGTATCACAGGGAAACCCATTAAGGTGATAAGCTCTAATTTCATGAAACAATTATTGAAAAAGGGGCATCAAGGTGTTATTTCACAACTATGCTCACTAGATGTTCAAACATCTAAGCCATCTATTTCTCTAGATATCCAAGGGATCATTAATAAGCATCCCAAAGTATTTGAAGATATTCCCAAAGGTGTTCCACCCACTCAAAATCATGATCATGATATTCACCTAATTCCTGGGAGTGTTCCTCCTAACATCAGACCATACAGATACCCGTATGCCTAGAAGAGTGAAATTGAGTGAATGGTTGAAGAAATGTTAGAGGTTGGCATTATTATACCTACCCAAAGTTCCTACTCTGCATTGGTGGTAATGGTATTCAAGACAGACGACTAATGGCATATGTGTCCAAATTATAGAGATCTCAACAAGATCACTATTAAAGATACATTTCCCATTCCCGTCATTGATGAATTGTTAGATGAACTACATGGAGCAATCAATTTCACAAAGTTGGATCTTTGTTCAGGGTATCATCAGATTAGAATGAAGGAATAAGATATCCCAAAAACAACATTCCAAACTCATGAAGGCTATTCTGAATTTTTGGTCATCTGTTTTGGCCTTACAAATGCACCTTCCACATTCCAAGGGTTGATGAATTCTATTTTCAAGCCCTTCCTTCAAAAATTTGTGTTAGTATTTTTTCATGATATACTAATCTATAGCAAGTCTTGGGAGGATCATGTGTGACATGTTGATAAGGTGCTACAACTACTAAAGGAGCAACAACTATATGCCAAACCATCAAAATGTTTCTTTGGAGTGAAGGAGGTAGAGTATTTGGGTCATATTGTATCTCATGAAGGTGTCAAGGTAGACCCTAACAAGACTAAGGCCATGATGGATTGGATGATTCCCAAAACATTGAAGAATCTTAGAGGATTTTTAGGTTTGACAGGTTACTACCGCAAGTTTGTTTGACACTATGGAAGAATAAAAGCACCTTTAATGGAACTAAATAAGAAGGATGCATTTTCATGGACTCCAGAGGAAAATAAATCTTTTGAACAACTTAAAGAGGTGATGTGAAAATATCCTCTCTTGAACACTCCAACGTTCACAAAAACCTTTATTGTGGAATGTGATGCCTCGGGAAATGTATTTTTTGCTATCCTAATGAAATAAGGAAGGCCCCTGGATTTTGAAATTTTACCACTCAAGGGAAAGGACTTACACAAACCCATTTATGAGAATGAAATGATGGAAATACTACATTCATTGAAGAAATGGCATCCTTACCTAATAGGTAGACACTTTAAGATCAAAATAGATCATGATAGTCTTAAATACTTCTTGGAACAAAGACTATCTTCAAAAGAACAAGAAAAATGGGTAGCCAATATATTGGGTTATGATTTTGAAATTGTCTATAAAAAAGGGAAGAAAAATGTTGTGGCAGATTCACTCTCAAGGAAGGATGAAGATGTTGAGGCCTTTCTCTGTGTTATCTTGATCATTTAACCTGATTGGATAATAGAATCAAGGGAGGAATGGAAGAATGATGAAAACGTGTGGACTCTCATTCAAATGTTGCAGTATGATTCCAGTACATCAGATACATTTACATGGAAAAATGATTCACTATGGTACAAATATCACTTATATTTATGTAAGAACTCTCAACTCAAACAAAATGTACTATTGGAATTGCACACCTCTCCAGTAGGAGGGAAATCGAGAGTCTTAAAAACCTACCATAGGGTCAAGAAGTATTTTTTTTGAGATGGCCTTAAAACTGATGTTCAAAGGTTTGTGGAAGAATGTTTGGTTTGCCAGAAAAATAAGGTGGAAAAAATTAAGACCCCAGGTCTTTTACAACCATTAATCATCCTAAGTTAGCGCTGGGAAGAAGTTTCCATGGATTTCCTTGAAAGGTTATCAAAGTCTGAAGGAAAGAGTTTCATCATGGTGATTGTTGATAGAATTACCAAGTACTCACACTTTTGTGCACTCTATCATCCCTTCAAATCTAGTACAATTTCCACCATATTCATGGAGATAGTTAAAAAGCTACATGGAAGCCCAAAGATTATTGTAAGTGACAGAGATCCCATCTTCACTGGACATTTTTGGACATAATTATTTTCTTGTTTGGGTACTCAATTGGCTCATAGTTCATCCTATCATCCTTAATCTAATGGAAAAACCGAGATAGTGAACACATGTCTAGAAGGCTACCTTCGTTGCTTTGTCTTTGATAAACAAACACAATGGTTGAAATGGTTACCATTGGAAGAATGGTTGTATAACACTTCTTTTCATACTACAGCAAAAATGACACCATTTATGGCACTCTATGGATACCACCCTCCTTCCATCACTTATTCTCTAAAATAAAAATCTAAGGTTCAAGCTGTAACAACCTCCTCGTTACGACGACCCAACTCTAGTAACTAGTGCAATTTTATTTTTTTGGTGTGTGTTTAAAAAGTGTGTGTGCGCATGTAAAAGGAAACAAACAATGCATTTGACTCTGTGTTGCCACCTGACAATGAATAAGACACAACCATGATGAACATAAAAAGACGACAAGGACGCGCGACAAGTAACTGCATGCATAAACGACGATCACACGACGATAAGTAGAACTGACTACCCGTCCATCCTACCCTGCAATGGTTAGGACCTCCAAGACACATAAGCAACGATCAAGCCCAGGTTCCCATCGATTTTAACCATTTAAGGTCTTAGGGCTGGCGACTTTTCTGAGGAACATGGAGGTGTCTACAACCCTCCCGACACAGGCAAACAATCCCACTAAGCTAAGGACTATCATCATACCAACCCAAGGAAATCAACATAACAATATAGTAACATAACCCTTCAATTGCGAGCGAGAATTAGAAATCAAATCCAACACCGTGCATGGCATGCACCCAAAATCTACACATTTAAACATTTCTTCAATCCAAATGGAATTACAAGCACGCAAGGTATCCGATATACGTAAACTATCTAACAGTGACCACCTCGAGGCACCATTCCTCTTTATTTCCAGGTGTGCTATTTGATCAATTGATCATTAAATAACAAATAACAAATATAATAATCTGCGATATCAATACCATAAATGATGACCACCTGATCATGTACATCCCCTTGAATATTAGTATTAACACAAGATATTGCACAACATTGCCTTAATAACGACCTTACCTCATATTGACCTCCCATTACATCCCAGTACCCTACATTAACATTTCACCATCATTTCATTCCATTTCATTTCATAACTAAAAAGAAATTGAAAATTGCGTTGCATTCCATTATCTCACAACTCCATCATTTACATTAATGTTCATTAGCAACTCCCCGCATTACAATTCATTATAGTTCCAACGTAAATTATCGCAACTATGCTACTACCCATTACCATACCAATTATATCATTAATAACAATAAATATCAGTGACATTCCATCTAATTTACATCATCCCTTCATTTAAATGTTACCCTAACATTGCCCTAAAATAGCAATACATTTCATGCTTAAATTAAATAGCAATTAATAAATAACAATGGAATTGCATAACCATTAAATAGAAACTGATTAATTAACAATTGAATAACAATTATATATTGATCACTACAGTTAAGCAATATTAGTATTATCATTATATTACCAAAAGCATACATTTAAATGTTACCCTAACATTGCCCTAAAATAGCAATACATTTCATGCTTAAATTAAATAGCAATTAATAAATAACAATGGAATTGCATAACAATTAAACAAAAGCTAATTAATTGACAATTGAAGAGCAATTATATATGGATCATTACAGTTAAGCAATAATAGTATTATCATCATATTACCATAAGCATACATTTAAATGATACCCTAACAATGCCCTAAAATAGCAATACATTTCATGCTTAAATTAAATAGCATTTAATAAATAGCAATGGAATTGCATAACCATTAAATAGAAACCGATTAATTAACAATTGACTAACAATTATATATTGATCATTACATTTTTAGTTAACAATCCAACAACTCTAGCAACATTAACCTGTCACAATATCCGCCATGCATTTTATCACTGTAATCTGCAATAATTAATAATCCCAATCCATCGTGTATGCTATCAACAATACAATAATAAAGAAAAAAAGAAATCAACAATATCGATAACTACGACACACATTATAATACCGTAACGTGTTGAAGGCAGAAATTACCAGGCAAGTTCACCGATACAGGGACTGAAACAAAATGGGCGAGAACTACGATGCAGAAGAAATAAATTAAGGCAGCAGTAGTTTAACTCTGGAAATAATAACTCTAATCTGGCGGTTACATAAAGGCTAAAGTAGATGCTTAGGGAAAACGCTATCTAAGGGAGATAATGGAGAGGGCGAAGGCGTCCAGGCTAACTTAGCTACCTAGGTCCGAATTAACCCTAATTACCAAATCAAAAGTTACTTTACACAACCCCATTACCTGAAAATTTACATTATGCAACACCAATTACCTAAAGGCGTGCATGGTAAGAGATAGTATGTAAATAGTAAAAAGTAAAATCCATTTATGTTCATAAAAAAAAAATCAAAGACAATTAAAACATTTCTACGAGATTATAGAAGGTTTCGACCAAGGTGAAGATATAAGAGTGCTATAATTATATTTAACTTATGAATGAAACAAGGAATTCTTCAATAATTGCATCTATAAAATGGAAACTTAACAGTAATCCACAGAGCTACACTAGACCGGACAGTATTTTTTTTCTATTTTTTTTTTTTAAAGAATGACTATAATTTATAACGAATGACAATAGATTTAAAACGAAATGGCAGGAGCCTATAAACTCCGGGGTAGAACAAATCCTCATGGTGATGTACAAAATACCCGCACTGAATACAAACGCCCACTAGCAAGGAAAGAAATGCCCACCATCATATATAATGCCCATATCAAACAACGTCGACGAAATACAATGCCCACAGAAGGTAAATACACCAACAGAGGGTAAAAACACCCTGGCAGTATAAGAATGCCCAGGGAAAAGTAAAAACACCCCGACAAAATCAAAACGCCCAGGGAATGGAAAAACACCCCAGCAAATAAAAAAAAAGGGTTTCTACCTTCACTAAAGCCAAAAATCATCGCAGAAATAAAGGTTCTATTAGTTACACAATTCAACTTAGAAGTAAGGTAATCTAGCCAACATATCGAGAACAAACTACGTTATCCCTTTATACCTGAGAAGCGGCCCATGTAAAAAAAAAAAGGAAGGATAAAATAACCATGAAGAGCAAGGTGAACGCCGCTACATGGGCCAGGGAGGGTTTTTATCAATCTAACATCGAATCCATTTACACAATAACCATTCTACCTTACAAAATAGAGGAGCGTACCTTGCCTTATCGCCTGCTTGATGACGTCCGTGCGATCCACGTTGCTCCTGCTCCGTGCCCCTCCCGCTTGCCGACCGTAGCAACTACACCGGTACCTCCTAGCCAAATGCTAGGGGTACTCTGCTTCCCCCTCAGCCCCCCGAGTCGCAAAGGTGACACACATAGTCCAGATAGTATACCAGTTTCCGAGCTTGCCTCCAAGGCTAAGCTACCACTCTAATACAGCTGAGGAAATCCACAACTCCTCACAGGCAATCAGTCCCGTTATCCAGTTTGGCAGCATAACAATACCTAATAGTTCCCCCCCCCCC
>ML776606.1:3008189-3036523 GCA_009831015.1 Picea engelmannii
TATGTTAAATTATGTTGTTAAATCTTGTAATTACTTTAAAATATGTATGTGTAGACAATGAGTTTAATGTGAGGGGAGATAATCAAAGAGAGAGTGGGTATCATGAAGATTCTAATGTTGGTGAAGAGAGTGAAGGTGGATTTAGGAGGAGTTTTCAAGAAAAAAAATATTACATGCCTACGTCCATCTATCCTTGAGATGTTGGTGATGATCTTCCCTAGGAAGAGATTACTGAAGCAATGACCCTTGAGCGATGCTCAAGTGTTAAAAACAGACTGGAAAATGATTTTAGGAGCTTGATCTCCCTCGAGAGAGTAAAAAAATCTTGGAGATTGTTTTCCATTCATTGAAAAACTTTATGGATGCATATCAAAACATGGGGCCAACGACTGGCAATTTTATCGATTTGATGAGAAGATGAAAGTCATAGGTGATGGGACTTGATAAATGGGACATAGTAAAAAGTAACATTTCAAAAGAAAATGCAATTTCTATGTTCAATTTGAAAGATGAGCCAAAGTTAAAGATGTTTAAGGTGCAATATTTTAAGCACCCCAAGATAGGAGGACATATTTATAATAGGTTTTTGGCATCATATCGGAAGTTGTCATGGAATGATGAGGTTCCACATTATTTTTCTAGACACTTTTACGCGGAGTTTTTCATGGACATGCATTGTTATTATACTAGCCTAGAAACCAATTATTATGGGGCTAGTAAAGGAAAAACATATGATTGGAAAGCGAAATATCAAAATGTGACATTGCAGAGGCCTCTACGACCTTTAGTATCTCATCCAAGATGATAATTTGCCTCACATTTAGAGTTGTGAGCTTCATCATATGTTGGAAAAGAGGCTAGGAATGCAATTGGGGAAAATTTGGAATCGATATTTTATGGTGTTGATGTTGGTTTGAACCGTCAGAGAGCAGAAGCCAATTCTCGAGCCATTTTTGTTTGTAAAATAGATGAGAAGTTATATACCATGTCAGTAGAAGATATTAAGGAGTATGAATTTTTTTTTCATAATGGTTGGAAGGAGGTCATTCATAATGATGAATTGAACATCGGATTGGTATGTGTTATAGTTAGTAAATTTTTTATGCATTTGAGAATAGTTTACTTATAGTTGTAGATCTAATTACATATCATTGTATCTATAAAAATAATTGAGTTGTTATTGTCATTAATTGCACTTTGGAAATATGTTAAACGAATCTCCAGTAGATATGGGACTTGATTTCATAAGTTTAAATTTGGATGGGTTGAATCAGGTATGTTTTTCCTAATATCCACATATGAGCACTTTAGTTGTCCAACCTCTAATCTTTTGAATAAGATCAACAACATGAAATTTATGTTTTTGTATAAATGTGAACACATTGAATCCTAGATTTAGTTCTTAGTTGTGTTGTTCATAGATCCCTATTCCATCTTTTACTACTTGGGCAGGCTTGTCCCAATTTTCATTGGGAAAGTTTGAAGAGGGTGGGAGTTCAGAGGTATCATTGCACGTTGAAAACAAATTTAGTTGTATATGAAATTTGAAATGTCATTTAAATTATTAATTTAAAAGAAGAATGTCTTAAATTGTAACATCCCGCTCTTGCGCACACTGAGGGAACTTATTCTTTGAGGACACTTTCTTGCAAGTGATCGAAATTATTATACTATTGAGAGTTTGATTATGATTATGAGGCATGATGGATATGATGGCATGTTATTTTGTTATATTGACATAGACAGGTGATATTGACTTGGTTCTCCTGAGTGTGCAGGATTTTAAACCTCGAGGATGTAGAGGCATCGATGAAACCCTTGGACTCTGGATTGAGTTAGGAAGTGGACTATTGGGGTTTGATTGCTGTATATATGACATATGTGCATATGATTAGATGTTATGATTATCGATTGTATTTTTGACATTATTCATTGATGATTCACGTTGATGATAGCTTGCTAACCAGACTCACATGTGGGGTAGAGGGGTCATGCATGACTACCAGATATGTTGAGGGAGAGGTGTGGACAATAGCCCTACCAAAACCTACTAGCACTCCCGTCATGGCTCAAACTGTAGATTAATAATTACCTAGTTCAAGAAGACCCACAATGTTGTTAGGGAAGACTATGATAGTCACTCACGATGATTCTAAGGGGTGCGCAATAAAGTAGGGGTCTTATTCCTTAGAGTCCCTTAGTCTCCCACAAGATCAGCTAGTGGAGTATTGAATGAAGGTTTTTTTTATGTATACCAAGTCAGTCAAGAGGCGAGTGATACCCTTGGGGCACGTAGTGTGTCTTGAAGGGCACGTCACGTAATAAAAATGGATAGAGGCGAGTGACACCCTTCGAGCATGTAGTATGTCCTGAAGGGCACGTCACGCAAGGGAAACAGAATGAGGTGAGTGGAACCCTTCAAGCACCTAGTGCGTCCTGAAGGGCATGTTGCATTGTTAACTAATAAGTGAATAAACCTAAATGGGCTTAGAAAGAATGATGTGATAAAAAAGATTTAAAAACAATTTACGTAATAAAAATGTCACCCAACCTAGGAAATTAAAATCTAGGTTGAAGTGATACTTGAGGTAAAAGAATAATTTATTCATATTTAAACATCGGACTAGAAGGGGGTAAGAAATTCAATTAATTTATTAAAATCAATTACTTAGGGCGATTAAATTCTTAAAAAGGGGGAAATGAGTGTTTGTTACATATGCTAATTAAAATTTATTAATTAAAAAGAAAAACGGGAAAAAGGATAATTTTCTACAGTTGCTAATTTGAGTTTTAGATAAAAAGGGAAAAGAGGGAAACTTAAAATAACTAGGAAACTAAGGGGAAAACATAAAGAAAAAGAGAAACATAAGGAAAAATTAGAATGACTAACTTAGTAAGGAATCTTGCCTTTAAGAACTTTCTAAATTGAACTCAACTAGGAATTTAGTAAGGGCATAAGTCATTAAAAGGTGTAAGGGAATATGGGGACACCTAAGAGAAATTCTAGGAATGCTTTTAGGTGGGTGAGGGAAATAGGAGTAATTAATTTATTAATGAAATTAATTTTTGGTGCAACGAAGTGGATGGGTGACATGTGTACGAGGGAAGATTTTTCTGAATTTAATTATTGAAAAAATAAATTAAATGGGAAATTGGGAAATAAATCACTTAGAAAATCTATATAAAGGAGGGAGAAGGAGGAGGATGGATCTCTTCTTTGATGCGTAACATTACGCTGCATAATTTTTTACTTGATTTACTTATCTTGTAGGAGTTGGGATACCCATCTTGGGTATGAGTGGTAGCTCGACCTTTCGCGGTGAGCTAGTTGCTAGTGTTCTTTGGGTTAGATTGTGTGGCCCCTTTGCGGCTTGGGGGAATAAGGGGGAAGAAGAGTATCCCTACTATTGGTTGGGAGGTACCGGTGAAGTCAAATTGGTTGAAAAGAAGGAGTTGCATGGAGCACGTGGGACAACGACTCAGAGATGTCACCTTGGGATATGGTACACATGCTTTTATTTTGAATGGTAGATTACTATTGATATTGCGCTTTCATTTATGTACTTTTATTGTGTAAATAAAAGTTTTTTACTTATCATTTTAATCAAGAACTTAAAATCATCATAGCTTTATGCTTGTTTCATTGATTTGATCTCCTTGGCCATCAATCCTTGATTGTTATGATTGTTTTGTTTGTTTTATTGATTATTTGAAGAATTGTTCTTTATCTTTCATCCTCGTCCCTAGATCATAAGTCCACGCCTGAGAAGTCATCCAGGAGTCGAATCGATGGTTGTCACTTCGGTGCATACCGACCTATAGATTCTGATGCCTTGCTTTTCTGTGCATGGATGATGAGTGAAGGATAAAACATTTCACAGTTGTCTACCCCCACTCATCTTTGCATTGATTAATTCATGACTGAATTTTTTTCCTTGTGCCTTCTAGAGATTGAGTACCTCTGTGTATGGTTTATCTTTGCATATTTTGTTTCCTTATCTCTTCGCTTGTTTTTCTCTATGCTTTCAATGGCTTAACCTTGGAATTTCTTTGTGTTTGGGTTGATAAAATATCTACGATATTTTCAATGAATTTTCCCAATGTTTTAATGGAAAATCTCTATTTTTTTATTGTTAGACCACAACATTCACCCCCGTTCCTCTTGGTTTTGAGCAGCTTGTACCCCACAAATTTTTGATCCAATACCTAGTTCTCATAAAATGAATTTACCCTTGTTAACTGCGTTATTAAAACTGTGAATGATAGTGAATTCAAACCTTGATATGCAACAAATTTACCCTTGATTGAACGTGAATTGAATCTTATTTACCCAGCGCTCGATTGGAAGGATATTTGTGTTTCTAATATGTTAATCTCAACATTCTAATATGGAATGACTACGACAACGTTTTATATGCTAGACAACCAATTTTGCTATCAATGTGATTTTTATTATTATATGTTCAACAAATTTATAAAATAATTATTTAAATAGTGAGTCATATCATTTTACACAACAATATATTATTTAACTTAGCCATAGACTTGAGACAATTATAGAATCAGCCATATGTTGTAGACTGTGAATTAGATCTAGTATATGTTTGACTATGTTGTCTGCATTATTATGTTGTTGCATTACCATTTAAATGTCCAAACGATTTATTATTGCTCTATCTATGATATCATTGTCTGTGAACTAATATATGCATTTTTATTTACTGGTAATTGGTTGGGCATAATTATTGCATTGCATGTTGTGTGACAACCATTTTATTAATAACATGTTGATAGCATAGTGATAACAGATTTTATTAATGGAAATTTATTATAGAATATTGGCAAGTATGTTGGCAATGATTTTGTATTGGGTTACTGTGAAGTAATAGCTTTATGCAAAGAATTTAATAGATATGTATTGTGAAATTAAGGGTTTTAGAGCAGTGATACCCTTTATACCATGGGAGCAAGTCCCGTGTTGATTAATAGACAACCTGCGTTTTTAATAGTGAACCTGCGTTTTAATAGACAATGTGTCATTTATGGAATTGAATGCCTACATTTTGTAATATGAAAGATATAAAAAGTATGTAGAACATAAATAAAATGCTATAAAAGGCATATAAGCAACAATATAACCAGAAAAATCACCACAATAACACTTAAATGATATCAAAATAACACCAGAAAGAGCACTTTGTTTCTGAGAGCAATGTTCACAGGCCTCTTCGAGGGGGAAACCTCCAGTCGAGAAGATCTCTATTATAATAATATCCAATCTAGGTTTCCCATACCCTCGAATCATATTTATACTAAATATTTCTATCAATAGAACCATCTAGAGGAAGATCCTTCTAGAAGCAGAAGCTGGGATTAGCCATTCTTACATTCAACTTATTCTAATTTATTGCAAGGCCTTATTAATATTGACCTTTATTACATATGAATACATTGTTCTACCTATGTGAGGGGTTAGGTCCCTAACATGTCCTCCCCCTTAAAAACAACCTTGTCGTCAAGGCTTGAGATGTGGAAATTGTTGCAGAATGGTAGTTGGTTTCCAAGTGGCATATGTTGGAGTTGTATCTTTCCACTGGACTAACACTTCCTCGATGGTTCGTTGCTTCAAGAGATTCTCATGCTGGTCCAAAACTTCTTGTGCCTGTATCCAAATGGAACCTTCTTTGTCCAACTCGAGAAGGTTAGTTTGAGTTTGACACTTAGTTCCAATCACCTTCTTTAAGCATGAAACACAAAAAACATGATGTAGCTTAGAATGACTGGGAAAAACTAAGTGATAGGCCACATGTCCCACATGCTTGAGAAGTGTATAAGGACCATAAAATTTGGGTGCCATCTTCTGAAAATGGTCAGCCTTGAGGGAAGTTTTCTTGTAAGGTTGCAGTCGAAGAGACACTTGATCCCCTTTTGCAAAATGATGTTTAGAAAGAATTTGATCTTCTTGTTTCTTCATGTGATTCTAGGCCATGAACAAATTCTCTTTGAGGGTATGGAGAATAGCCTCTTGAAATGTAAGCGTTTGGTCAACCACCTGGACCTTCGAGACATTTGGTAAATATGAGAGAACTAACGATGGATTTTGTCCATATACCGCTTCAAAAGGAGTCATGTGGGTAGTTGTATGGTATGAAGTGTTGTACCACCATTCATCTAGGGGTAACCATTGAGCCCACTAATTTTTCTTTTATGATGCAAAACACCCCAAGTATGTTTCCAAACACTTGCTGAAAACTTCAGTTTGATCATCTGTCTGGGATGATAATCTATGCTGAGATGCAATTGGGTGTATCTTGAATAGTTCTTGCCAAAAATTGTTGGTGAAAGTTGGGTCACGATTAGAAACAATAGAATGTAGCATGCCATGAAGCTTGAAGACCTGATCCATAAAAAGTTGATCGTTTGTGGGTGTTTTAAATGGGTGTTGAAGAGCAAAAAAATGAGTATACGTGGAAAGACGATCAATTACCACCATGATGATTGATTCATTGCATGATTTAGGTAATCCTGTAATAAAATCCATAGATATATCCTTCCAAATAGCAGGTGGAATTGGAAGCGGTTGTAGTGTGCCAGGGGATTTGACGGGTTTTCCCTTGTTGCATTGACACACATCACATTCAGCCACAAAATTATGATTGTCTTGTTTCATACAATCCCAGAACAAATAATGTTTGACCCTGTCATAGGTTTCGGTAAAATCAGAGTGCCCATCTATGGGTGTAGCATGAAGCTCAGAAAGCACCGTGGATTTAGGTTTTGATTGTTTATTTAAATACAAACAGCCTTTGTATCGAAGCTCATCATGGAGCCAAGAGTACCCTAGGGAAGTTGGAGAATTGGAATACACTTATTGTATCATATGCGAACTTTTGGGATCATGTAGCAATTCCTAGCAAATGGTTTAGAGCCAATCTGGTACAATGAAGGAGAGAGAAAAAAGGGATCCTTCATCTTCATATTTTCGCAAAAGTGCATTCGCAACCACATTGTATTTTCATTTCTTGTAAATGATCTCATAATCATATCCAAAGATATTAGTCACCCATTTTTGTTGCTATGGGGAGGAAATGCATTGTTCCAGAAAATACTTGAAGCTTTGATGATCTGTCTTAATTTGGAAGCATTTCCCCAATAGATAAGGGTGCCACAAATCAAAGGCATGAAGAATAGACAACATTTCCTTTTCATAGATTGATTTTCCCAAATTTTGTTCAGACATTTGTTTGTTGGTAAATGATAAAGGCAAACACTCTTGCATAAGGACAATGCCAATACCTTTCCCTGAAGCATCACATTCCAGGACAAAGGTCTTTGTGAAATCAAGAAGGGCTAGGACTGGAGTGGTGAACATGGACATATTCAAGGTTTGAAAAGCCTAAGAAATTGTTGGAGTCCAAGTGAAAGAATTATTTTTAAGGAATTAAGTGAGAGGTGCTGCAATCTTTCCATAATTCTTAAAGAAATTGTGATAATAACCTATTAAGCACAGAAATCTTCACAAGATTTTGAGAGTCTTTGTGTGAGGTGATTCTTGCATAGCTTCAATCTTTTTAGGATCCACCCTGACGCCATTCTTTCCAACAAGATGACCCAAGTACTCAACTTTTGAGGTGCCAAAAGCACATTTAGATTGTTTTAGGAAAAGTTGGTGCTGAGAGAGTAGATAGAGAATGTGGTCCACATGAGCAAGACAGTATGTCCAGGTTTTTATATAGATGAGGATATCATCAAAGAAAACTAACACAAAATGATGGAGAAAAGGGCGAAAGACATGATTCATGAGGCTTTGGAAGGTGGAGGGGGCATTACAGAAGCCAAAGGGCATGACCAAAAACTCATAGTGGACCTCATGAGTTCAAAAGGAAGTCTTGGGAATGTTTTCCTCTTTCATATGGATCTGGTGGTAGCCAAAATGAAGATCAAGTTTGGTAAAGAACTAGGCACCACTGAATTCATCCAAGAGGTCATCAATGAAAGGAATGGGAATTTTGTCTTTAATGGTGAGTTTGTTGAGGGAACGAAAGTCAGAAAACATGTGCCAAGAACCTTCTTTATTCAGGACCATGACCACATGAGAAGAGTAGGGGATCGTACTAATGTGGATAATGCCTACGTTAAGCAGTTCTTGAACCATTTTCTCAATTTCATTTTTTTGGGAAAAGAGGTGAGGATAGGGACAGATATTGGGAGGAAGGCTTTCTGGTATAAGGGGAATGGAATGATCATGAACACCATGGGAACGTGGGAGTCCTTGGGGAGTGGAAAATACCAACTGATGTTTAGAGAGGATGGATTGGAGGTTTGGAGGCACAGAGGGTGCCTCAGTTGCCTATATGGCATGGAGTTGGTAAATAACGTGAGAATGATGTTTTTTGAGCAGCCTTTCCATGCGACGGGAACTAATGATCTCAGGTGAACCGATGGTGATGCATTGGAACTTATATTTTTGGCCCTCCTAGTCTAATTGCATGGTTAATTCTTTGAAATCCATGAGAACGGGACCCAAAGTCCTTAGCAGGTCTGCACCTAAGACAATGTTAGAACCGCCCATGTCGATAGAAAACATATGATATTTCAGGTGGTAGTCACCAATTTGGAGATGCACATTTTCACAACGCCCTCCACATTTCATCGAGCCGTGATTAACAGTCATGATTTGGAAATTATTGATTGCGTGGATATAATAAGGAATTTCTTGGGAAATGTGGCGATGAATAAAATTATGGGTGACTCCACTATCAACAAGAATGATGACCTTCCTATGCTTGATGTAATCGATTAGCTTAAAGGATTGGGGAGTAGAGAAGCTAGTGAGAGCATTTAGAGAAATGATCGCTTCTTCTTCGAGAGGGTCTGAGGGGGGAGTTATGTCAATGGTTTCAGGTGACTTAGACACAAGGGGAGTTTCAACATCCTCCTCTGAAATATCCTCCGAGATGCCCATAAAAATATTTTATTCGTTACACTTGTGGCCTAGAAAATATTTTTCATCACAATTATAACAAAGGCCTTTGAGTTGGCATTTATCCATTTCAACCCTGGTCAATTTTTGGATCTTTAGGGGAGGAGAGGGAGTAGTGGGATTTTCCAGCTTAGTACGAGGAATAAAGAAGGGTTTCTGATTTTGAGAAGATATAACCTGTTGTGCTTCTTTATCTCTTTTAGTAGCCTCCACCCAAATCTGAGGCTGGACCATGAGGACATGGGAATGAATATCATCCTTGAGGTCACTAATAAAACATTCTCTAAAAAAGGAATTAGACATTCCCTCTGCCCAAAAATCCAAGTACTCAAAAGAAGCTATAAATTCTTCCACTGCTCCTGATTGTTTCAACTTTTTCAAACGACCTAAATGGTTGGTGTCAATGTCAAAGAGTTCATAAAGCTCTACCAAAAAGTGTGTCCAAGTAATATACCCTTGACGGGAATTTTTTCTCCATTCCCACCATTTCCAATGTTCTTGATCTAGATGGAGAACACCATACCAGAGTTTTCCCAAGTCATTTGTAATGCCATATAAAGAGAAATAATGTTCCATTTTGGTTACATAACCAGTGGGATCCGAGACATCAAATTTGGTCACATCCACCCGTGGAAGGTGTAGGTCACGCTGAAAGTGATGGGGATGAAAATTATGGGAATGAGAGGAAGTTTCAACTTTTATATGTGGAGGTGAGTTGAAAAATGGTTATCTACAACAATATGAAGCTTGGTGCAAATCATCGAAATGACAGAATCAAGTTGGGTAGTCATGTATTGTTTGAGTTCCTTGATTGAGGCAACGATGGAGGACAACATGGTGGTATTGATGGCGACAACATTGACACTGACTCGTTTCACTTCTTGTTTGGTCTCTGTGAAATTACATTGCAAGGTATTGAAGCAAGCTTCCAATTCTTGGCTACAGGTATAGGCCATGATGAGGAGGGAACCAAAATGAGGTGGGTGGGGTCAAATCCATTTCTGAAAAATGATATTTATGAATTTGATAAGGGAGAAGAGATAAATCCAATGGAATAGGTCTCAAATAATGGCGCACAAATTTCCAGACTTTTTTTTGTTTTTTTACACCTGTAGAGTTATACTTCGGTCTGAAGAATATTGCAGTGATGAAATGCCCAAATGCTTAACTAGGAAGAAATGTGTAGTGATTTGGCAACCCGAACACAGTTATGCGACAATAGATCTTGTTTGTTTTAATGTTTTTGTTTTCTTCCCCAAGGGTTAGGTGTTCAAGGGTTCTACAGACAAGGGTTTTCCCTGTGCTATAACTCTTTGACATACGTGCAAGGTCCAACAGTAGTACTCGGCCCAATATCTCAGGTCACTAACTAAGGAGGCTAGACCATGCCCTTATCCATACTACCCGACTACCTAGGTACTAGAGAGTATCTTCCCGAGTGTTGTTCTTGGTGGAAATATAGCAGTCAGGCAACCGATCAGTTTGTCTAAATAGGGGTTCAAGAAATCTAGGTTGATCCATACGTAGTTGTTGTCTGATGCGCTATCACTCAAAGGAGTACCAACGGGGGTTACAAGGGTGGCCAATAGATGTGAGATTAATTACCACTTGTATTTCCTATCTGTATGAATCCCTCAACCATGGGTTTATGCGCGTAATGACATATCTTTGTGGATTAAATATGTTGAAACACATCTCTAGCCCGAGAAGACATTTAAACCACAATTTCTTCCAAGGAAAGTGCTCTGATACCACTTGTAATATGAAAGATCTAAAAATTATGCATAACATAAATAAAATGTTAAGATAAACAACAATATAACCAGAAAAATCACCACAATAACACTGGAATGATATTGAAATAACACCAGAAAAAGAACTTTCATTTTGAGAGCAATGTTCACGGGCCTCTTCGAGGGGGAAACCTCCATTCGAGAAAATCTCTATTACAATAATATCCAAGCTAGTGTTCTCATACCCTCGAATCCTATTTATATTAAATATGTCTAACAATAGAACCATCTAGAGGAAGCTCCTTCTAGAAGTGGAATATTCTATTAGGTCTTCTTACATTTGGCTTATTCTACTTTATTGCAAGGCCTTATTAATATTGACCTTTATTACATCGAAATACATTGTTCCACCTATGTGAGGGGTTATGTCCCTAACATGTTTAATATGACTGCAATTTTGTGAATGACAACGATATGGCTGTGACTATGTAATAGCTGCAGTTGACTTTCTAATTGGTTGGGTGTCATTTTTCTTGTATGTTGTGTAGCTATGAAATCTTAAATGTGAATGTTAGTGAATCCCCTTTTCATACATAGATAACCCTCTTTTTATATTTGACTATGTTATCCTTTAGGACAACGGATCTTGTTTTTTATGGAAGCAATCGTTTTTACTTATTGACTGCATTTTTATGTTTGTTGTCTGTATTATAGTTGCCAATGAATTTTTACATGATTAATGGGTATGTTTTGGATAGCGAACACATACCTTAAAAATACGATGAATGCATCATATTAAAATCTTCAGTTCCATAGTTAGTCATTGTATTAGATTGGTTACAGTTTAAAAGATCTTCATTAGTTAGATATTTTATTTTACTTGTTTCATGGATCAAATTTGTTACATCGATATTAGTTGTTCCATAGATTATAGACTATAATTTCTCTTAGATAACTCGATAAAATTTATTTTATTAAAATGATATACAACCATATCATTATCAGATGTGTTAGACAATCTAGTCATTATCAATAACGACATCGTTATCATATATCGATAGATATCAATATTGGATATAATTATTAGTTAGAAATGTTATACACTAAATACATGCATTGAATGGACAACGAAATTAGGATATGTACAATGAAGGTATACTATATATATATTTAATGGACAGTGAATTCATTGGATAGAAAATATTGCAAACCGCAATAAGAATGATAGGGTTGGAGGAGTTAACCTAGGCTACAAGGAATTACATGTTAGTAAATGACAAGGGTAGTGAGACCTTTATGTTAATAAAATATTATTAGATAATAAATACTTAATGTAGAATGGATTCTCTAGGGAGAATTTATTCGATGGCCAACAACGTCCTTTAATTAATGTAAGGATTGATTTTGTTGCACAAGGAAATTATTGCATTGTACGAATGTCATAGTCGTGTTATCGACTTGTCGATTTGGGTGCTAGGGTTAGTCATTAGGTGTTTAGATAGTCCTTTGAGCTCCTAGCATGTTGAATTTAGCTGGTGTTGAGGGTCCAGTTATGTTATTGCACCACGGTGGTTGTCATGCCTATCACCTGACGATGACATGATTCCTGATGAGGGGATCATTACATGCCCTAATGGATAGAGGAAAATGATAACTTGGTTGGATTCTGTGTTTCCCGTTGTGGGCATTGTTCATTGTGGTTCAGTTGTAATGCATTCATACGTTGGGTTTGGCACCATAGAGGTTCTAGTGACAGGTCGTCGAGGCCATTGTGTCGGGATCGTGGATGTTTTCCTTAGGCTTGTAGGCGATGTCATGTTTTTGTCGGGTGGGTAGTCGTTTCTATCTGTTGATTTACACATGTTTCACCCAGTTTCTATTTGTGATAGTGCACATAGTCGTAGTTGTCTGTTTCCTATTCTGCGTGCTTCTGTTTGTCATCGGGTTGTGGGATTCAATTTTTGTACTCATTGCATTCCTGTCAAAAAAAAAATGTTTTTTTTTTCTTCACTGGTAATCGTAACAATCAGGGTCATTACATAAACAATATATAATTTATTGAATCTTAGGGTATGGTAGGTATAACTTATTCATATTCAGGTTGGCACATAACAAATATTACATATTTCAAAATTTAAAACTACAATGTAATGTGTTAAAATCATTTAAATTTAATTTTCAAATTTTCAAATTTGAGATGTGTTATATAGGGCAATGTGGAGAAGAGAGTGCCTGAGAGTGTGCTTGAACAAAATGTGAAGAAGAGACTATAGGATATTGGGATTGAGGAGCATGCATCCAAACCTAGGAATGAGCCATCTATTCATGATGATTCTTAAATGTATGTTCATTTCACATTGGTGAGTTTTAATTTTCTTTTATGTTGGGACTTTTATATAAAAGTGTTCAAGCTTATTTTTGTTGAATATGCTTATATTTTTTACTTTTTTCAAATTTTTGTTTTCTCAAATTTTTAGTTTAGCCTTTCCTATTCATAGGGTTACTCAACTAGTATCTATATAAATTTTCAACGCTTTGATCAATTATTTTGAAATATATAGAACCTCTGTATAAGCTTATCATTATCTAAAATGGTACATTCAATCTTATTTATGTTTATATCATGATGAAGACCTAATTTTTAACTTGAACATTAGATTATTTGAGAACAGGCTCTATCCCACATCAAAAAATGGGAAGTTTCTAAATTTTCTTATTGAATTCCTTGCCTTCTTGTCCAAGAATGTTGTAGTATGGACATTTGTGTTTTCCTCATACAACAAAGTAAATTCCTTCTTGCGAAGGTATTGTCAAACTCTTAACTAAATTGGTTACTAACCACAAAAACCAACATTCATGTAGATTTACAAACAAGCTGTGTATGTGCATGATCTCACTTATGTTTAGATCATGAAAAAGGCATATTTCAAAGAATATTTGATTATATGTAATATGAATACATCTCAAAGATGAAATATTTAAATGTTTTTTGAAGAATGACTTAATATATTTGGAGATTTGTGTTTTTTTCATGTACATGAAATATTATATGAGAACATTTATTCCATCGCATGAAGATGAGATAAGTATTTTCTCGAAGAATGGTTTTTAAAATGGATATTTGTGAACTTTCATAGATATAAGTAATTTTTTAGAAGAATGGATTAATATGGAGATTTATGAGTCCTTTAATTTGAAAGGAAATTTGAGAGCATTTGATTATATGAAAATATTTATTCCACTACAAAAGAGGAGATAAGTATTTTATTGCTGATGAGAAGTATTTTATTGTTGAGTAAATAAGGTCACCTAGCATGAGAACTTCACCTGAAGGATCACGGACTTGATCCACGAGAATATAAGTATTTTATTGGAGGAATGACTTAATATGGATATTTGTGAACTTTCTATATACACAACTATATTTATTTTCATAGTATTATCTAACTTTGAACACAAAAATTGTGTTACCAAGAACATAATTTTTCTCTTTAAAAATTTGTAAGATTTTAGACAAGATTTTATATTGATTAGCTAATGTATTCTTAGTATGGAGATTAACTATTTTGGAAGTTTTGGAACTTAGTGATGAAAGTTTGGTTTAAAAAAATTCCAAAAAAGAGTAATAAAAAGAGAGCGATAATCTTAAATATGTGGAACTTTCATTGGATATGTTATTATTTCTTATTGTTTATTTAATATTTAAAGTTAAAGTATATATATTAATATGTGTTATTGGTTTTGTTTTATTTTTTTTATTGTTACATATGTTTACATTATATTTGGTGGAAAATATGCTTAAATTATATTTGGTGGAAAGAAGTATGTTGGAGGATGAGACTTAACTCCTTTGGTATGTATGCCAATTTTTATTTAATCACAACTTGTTTTATTTATATAAAATGGTACATGTGTACATTTTGTTTTAAATTTGTAAATATATTTTATTGAAAATTTTTAAATTTTGAATTTGATGAGTGTTTTATTTTGTAGGTATAAAGTGATCTATCTTAAAGCGATGGCTTAGAGACTAGAATTTTGGAGTTAAATGTTTTAATCAAGCCTCTTAGTTTTTTTTATCATCATAAAATGGATGTGGAAGCTATGTATTTGGCAGTATAACTATTCAAACTTTCATTATATATATATATATATATATATATATATATATATATATATATATATATATATATATATATGGAACTCAAAATATCAATTTATTTTTTCATCTTTGATTTCTCTTATGTTGTTTATGATGGTGGAATATATTGCTTATTGTTTCATCTTTGATTTCTCTTATATTGTTTATGATGGTGAAAGGATAATTTATGGTTGATGGTCAACTTATAATTTCAATTTTTATGATGTGGTAAAAGGTTAATTTATGTTTTATGATAGTGTGTTGAAATTAAAAATGTTTTGTTAAATTTTATTTATAAACATCATTGTATTATGTAATGACCTTGTTCATTACAACTACATGTGACACCAAACAAATGTAATTTTTTTCAGTTAAGTAGGAAGGCAATTAACGACGAAAATTAATCAACACGACATGACCACGAACCCAAGCACCCAATCGATAAGTCAACAAGACACAAGGGAATATGATGACAATAACATTCATACAACACATTAAATTCCTTCCACAACAAATTCTATTGCAAGCATACATCATTTAAAGGATGCGATTAGCCATCGATGAAATATTCCTCGAGAATCCATTCTACAATAACATGCTATCTATTAATAAGAATTCAACAATCGACAGATATTTACCCTGACCATTTTAAAAGAAAATAAAGGAATCCAATGTAGATTAAGTTAGCAGTGCGCATGGATACCGTGTGAACCATTCATTGTTACCAATCGTTGTTTATCAATTATGTCACTATCTAACAATAATATCTCTGTCTATTACTATTCGCTGAATATATTTCATGATCTAGTTAGGTATATGTGTGCTAAGATGTTTTAAATCCTGTCTATACCACCATAACATCTTATAAGCAATATTGCTCAATGTATTACTAAATATTTAGGCATCATAATGTATATTTTTTTTGTTAATAGAGAAATATCAATTTACTATCTAAATTTTATTCTTTTTAAATTTGATCCTTGAAGTTTATATTTGGTTCTCCACATTGTGTTCAAAATTTATGATTGATTATTATAAACAACCAAAGATATTTTTGGAAATTATTAAGCCAAATAAAATTTGTTAAAATAAGTATTTTATTTAGTTATTTATAGTTAGTGTGCATTTATCACAATTTTGTAATTTAATTAATTTTCACAACCTCTTAAATTAAGATAATCATAATAATTTGACATTTAACTTCTACCATATTTAATTATGAAAATTACAATTTAAATAATACTAAATCTCATTTCTTTTCATTTTATTTTGTTAAATAACTATGTGAACTTGGAATGATAGGATTAATGATCAACAGAGTAAAAATCATCATAATCCTAAATTACGTTTTAGAGCATTATCATATAGTTACAAATTTAAGTTTGAATTTCTAATAGGTCCATAAGGATTGATCATCCAATGTTTTCCACGATAGACACATCATTTAATTTTTCCATTATTTCGAACATCAAGATTTTGAAATGGGTTCAAACTTCCATCTCATTTAAACTTCAGCCCATCTAACAACCTAATTATTGGCTTTTGTAGTGGTTAAAAAAAAACATGCAAGTAAGATTCTCCACGACCTTTAATGGTGGCCAAGTCATGTCGTCCCTCCAGTCTCATGGATTAAATGCATAAGAAAAGTGCATTCATTGTTTTAGGTTTTCATGTGTTGGTTCATTGGAGTTCATTCGTTGTTACATATACTACACTTTCATACAACAACACGTGCTAAAAAATCAGACATATTAAAGATAGACACGCTATCATTTAATAGGGAAAAAAAATCATTGTCCAGGTATATGAGTGGGCCTAATGCTTAAGAACATGTGTTTCCTCCTAAAAGGTTACATGTTCAAATCCATAGGGGGTAGGATATGTATACCTTCATAGACTTTACCAGTCAAATCGTTGGGCAAAGGGGGGTCCCTTGTCCCACAAACAAAAGGGTCTCATACACCAATTTGGTGTGCTGGCTTGGCCGTGACCTTAAAAATAGATTATTATTATTATTATATAGTTGTCTTAAATCAAGGAATTAACAAAATCTCTATCTAACAGAACAGATAAAAGTCTATAAAGTGAAATCGCTATCAAGAGATAAATTCGTTGTCATCAACAAAGGTTGTCTAGTGAAGATATTGTTGTACCTCAAAACAGTTACCACACAACAATAATAATACAGTCATAAAGACGCAGTTGTTCCTAGCTTCAAAACACAACTACTACCCAGTCTCAACGCATCCACAACTGATGTCTAATTTCACGATAATTCAATGTGTACTTTCGTTGTATATATATATCTCTTTGTATGTAAATTCGCAGTAATATACATATCTAAATTGCAGAGTAAAATAATCAAGTTCTTGTGTATTACATTAAATATAAAATCGCTGCGTTATATAGCCAAGAAAAAGTGTTGTCTATATCGGTGTGTTTGGAGCATGTATAAAACGCTTTAGCATTAAGTATAAAAATGCATACATATATAATTTCGCAGAATCACTATATGTATAAATCACCGTGATACATATATTAAACTCGATGTCCATTCAATGTATAAACGTTTTTTATTAAGTTCATTGTCAACAATAGCTGGGTATCTATTAACTCATAAAAAAAACCATTATCTAATATAAACACAGACAACTTACTAAAAGAAACACAACAATGCCATTTGAAAGGACGCAACCATATATAAAATCCCAACCATATCATTTAAAAATAAAACACAAACATATTATTAAAAGAAACACATCAATCCCGTTTAAAAGAACACAACCATATAGAAAATCACATCCATATAATTTAAAAAGAAAACACAAACATATTATTAAAAGGAATGCAGAGATTTCAAAAAAACACAGAGTTTTTATCATTCCATAACACTAGGGTTTATCATTCAAACATGCATAGTTATATCAATCCGAAAAACACAGAGATTGGGCCTTAGAAACTCAAAGGTTATAATTCAAAAACATAGATAAAATCAGAGTATTAATCAATCCAAACGTAGAGATACTCATACATAAGGAAGGCACAGACATCAAATATTAACCATCAGAGAAAAACACAGAGATAAGTAAGGGATAGACAACTGGGAAAAACTTACCCTTCACTCATCATCCATATACAAAAAATAAGCTAATTTGAATCTATAGGTCATTAAACACCAAAGTCACGACCGTCGATTTCACTCCCGGTCGATTGCTCAAGCACGGACTAATGACTAAAGGGATAAGGGGAAAATAAAAATTTCTTCGTAATAATAAATAAAATAAAAAACAAAAAGTCATAACAATGGTTGGGTTCGCCAAATGAATCAATTCAAAATGTAGCATGCGTAAGGCTGAGATGACTTTAAGTTCATTGATTATAAAATGCTAAGTAAAACATAATCTTTACACAAATAATTACAGTAATGAAAGTGCAGGAACAATATCAATATAGCATTTAAAAATAAATGTATGCGTACCATAGCCAAATGTGACAACTGTCCATCTCCCACTTGTCGACCGATGTGACCTCACCAGTACCTCCCAGCCAACACTATGGATACTCTTCTTCCCCCTGAGCCCCACTAGCCGCAAAGGGGCCACACACCCAATACCAGGGAACTATTGGCACCCAGCTTGCCTCGCAAGGGCGGGCTACCTCTCATTACCCGAGCTGGATATCCAAAACTCCCACAAGATAAGTTCAGTCAAGAAAAAAATTCAGCAGCGTAACGTTACACATAAAGATCCCCTCATACTCCTCCTCCTTCATCCTTTTTATAGAGTTTTTCAAGTAATTAGTTTCCCAAATTCTCATTAAATTCCTTTTTCATTTAATTAATTAGGAAAACCCTCTCCCGTACACATGTCACCCATCCCCTAGTTGCACCAATTTTATTAATTAATTAATTAATTATATTTCCATCACACACCTAAAACCATTCCTAAAACCGTTCCTAGGTATCCCAAAATTCCCTTACACTTCTTAAATGATTTATGCCTTACTAAATTCCTAGTTGAGTTAAAAAATAGCAAGTTCCCAAGGGAAGATTCCTTACTAAGATTTCATCTTTTTCTTTATGTTTCCCCTTTTTCCTTTAGTTTTTTATTTGTTTCAAGTTTCCCTCTTTTCCCTTTTTAACTAAAAATTAATTTAGCAAGTGTAGAAAAACAACCAATTGCCCAAATGTTTTTTCTTTTTATCTAAAATTAAATTAGAAAAAATAGATAACTCAACCATGTCCCTTTTTAATTTTTTAATTCTTCAAGATAAATTGACTTAAATAAATTAATTTGAATTTCTTACCCCCTTCTTCTTACATGTTTATTTATTATTAATTTTTGACCACATGTTCTACTTAGACCTAGGTTTTAATTTCTCTAGGCTCGGTGACATTTTCAATAGGGAAAAAAAAATTCTTTTAATTCTTACTTATCACATCATTCATTTTAGGGCCGATTAAGTTTATTCACTTACTAGTTAAAATCGTGATGTGCTCTTCAGGATGCACTAAGTTCTCCAAGGGTGCTACTCGCCTCTTTTCATTTTCCTTGAGTGACATTCTCTTCAGGATGCACTACATTCTCCAAGGGTGCCACACACCTCTTTCCATATTCCTAGTGCAATGTTCCCTTCAAGATGAATTACATGATCCAAGGGTGCCACTCACCTCTTAACTAGCTTGGTAGACACCAAAAACCCCTGGAGTCAATACTACACTAGGTGATCTTGTGGGAGACTAAGGGCCTCTAAGGAATAAGTCCCATGACTTATTGTGTGCCCCTTAGAATCATCATGAGAGACTATCATAGTCTTTCCTCACAACATCGTGGGTCATATCGAACTAGGTAACCGTTAACCTATAGTTCGAGCCACGATGGAAGGGTTAGTAGGCTATGGTAGGTTTGTGCCCAAACCTCTCCTTCAAAGTCTCTGGTTGTCATGAATGACCCCTCTACTCCACATGAGAGTCTGGTCGACAAACTATCGTCTGCCTGCATCAATCATTGAATCATGTTAACAATAATAATCAATTATCATAACATCTAGTCATATATACATATGTCACATAAACAATATTCAACCCTACAATCCACTCCCTAACTCAATCAGGAGTCCAAGGGGTTTCATAGATGCCTCTGCATCCTCGAGGTCCAAAGTCCTACACACTCTAGAGAAATCAGTCAATAACACTTGTCTATGTCAATAAAACAAAATAACATATCATCCTATCCATAATGCCTCATAATCATAATCAAATGGCCCATAGTATAATAACCGAGATCACTTGCAAGTAAGTGTCCTCAAAGAATAAGTTCGCTCAGTGCATGCAAGATCGAGATTTTATATACAACTCCCCTTGTTTTAAACTTCATCCCGAATTTTCACAATGGAAGCTGTTGGCAACAAAATGGAAATTGTTGGCACATATCATATGCATTCTCTGAGGTCGCCAAGTGCGGACTATAGTTGTCCCACTGGACCTTCACCTAATCTATTGTTCGACATCGTAGCTATTGAAAGCGATGGTCCATGATGCGGATTGGGTCATCCATGAGAACCCCCTCATCCGATACCTTCAAGGTACTCAAGTCAAAACATGTCTAGGATCACTAAAATAATGTCTCGAACAAAGATGTGAAAGACATCATGCATACGCCTCAAGGATTGGGCAAGGATAGTGAATAGGCCACACCCCTCTTTTTTCCACAATCTCCCAAAATCCCATGAACCTAGGAGATAGTTTATCAACCTTTCAAAACTTGATTGAAATCTTATGCAGTTTCATCTGCAAGAATACTTGATCACCACATCGTTACTACGATCGACATGATGCACATCAACATAACTCTTTTGCTAATCCTGCGCTTCCTTGATCTTTTTTCTTATATTTTTCATTTGATATTCCAATTCTTGGATCTCTTTTGGTCCCACCAGGACCATATACTCAATCTGATCCCAACTCAAGGCATCTGACACGGTCACCTATAAAGAAACTCAAAAAGCACCATCATAATGGTGCTTTGATAATTGTCGTTATCGCAAATTCTATAAGTGGGAAGAATCCCTCTCAACGCTTTTGTTGGTCCATCATGTACATGCACAACTTGTCCTCCAAGATTTGGGTTTTTCATTCAGTCTATCGGTCTATCTCTGGGTGATATGCAGTACTAAAGTTAAGTTGGGTTCCCAAGGCCTCTTGGAAAGTAGTCCCAAAATCGTCGAGTAAACATCAATCCTCTATCGGATATAATCCTTTTAAGCACACCATGCAACCTCACAATCTCAGTGATGAAATATCTAGCTATGTCAGGTTCCTGATACATCGCACAAACATGAATAAATGAGAACTCTTCGTCAAAGTGTCGACTACCTCAAAAATTGAGTTGTGTCTCCTTCCCGTTAGTGGCAATGCAATAATGAAATCCATAGAAATGACCTCTTTATAATGGTCATCTTCACTTTGTAAAGTTAGAATCCTTTCACGTATATTCCTCTAAAGAGGCATCACAAAATAGATGTGTTGTATTCGACTCAACACATCCCCGGTCTGTTCATTGTTCCCTTTATGTAAGTAATCTCGAAATTGCACTCAGTATGCAATTTCAAGCAACGTCGTTGTCATGCGTTCAAGTTGCTTTGAGTTAATATGTGTTGTAGTCCACAGTGGTCCATTTAGTTCAAATTTCTATCTAATAAGGTAGTTCTCAAAAATCTCAAGGAATAAACAATGGCTAAAAACTCCAAATCGTGCGTCGCATAATTCTCCTCATGCCTTCTCAAATTTCTCAAGAGGTAAACAATCACTTTGTCATCTTGCATCAAGAATATGCCTAATCCTTCTTTGAATGTGTCAGTACATACCAAGAATTTTGTGTCCATGTCAGGGACCTTTAGTATTGGGATTGTTGTCAACATCTCCTTGATCTTCTGAAATGCTTCTGTGCATTTCTCGAGCCAAACAAATTTCTTGTTCTTCTTCTGCAATTCTGTAATTTCATTTTCTATCTTTGAAAAACCCTCAACGAATTGTGGGTATTATCCCACTAAACCCATGAATCTACACACTTCCGAGACATTCGTCAGTGTAGGACATTCCATAATAGTCTCTACCTTTGTTGGATCCACAATGATACCTTCATCGGAGATGACATGCCCTAAGTAGTGAATCTTGATTGATAAAACAAGCATTTAGACAATTTTCCAATACAATTTGTTCTCTCCCAAACACTATAGTACCAAGCGCAAGTGCTCATCATGCTCTTCCAATGTCCAACAGTAAATCAAAATATCATCAATGAATACATGGATGAACTTGTCCAAGTAGTCATGAAACACTCCGCTCATCAAACTCATAAATACCGCAGGGGTGTTTGTGAGTTCAAAAGATAAAATAGTAAATTCATAATGTCCAAACATGATCTTAAAGGAAGTATTAGGGACGTCGTCCTCCTTGATATGTAACTGGTGATATGATTATCTCAACTTGGTCTTTGAAAACACCATCGTTCCTTTCATCTGATCAAACATATCATCAATCCTTGGAAACATATATTAATTCTTGATCGTTGCCTTTCTTAATTGACGGTAGTCAATTTCAAGTCTCCACAAACCATCCTTATTTTGAATGACAATAATAGGAGTAGCGCACAGTGACACACTAGGATGTATAAGTCCCAGGTCCAACAGCTCCTTCAGTTGCATTTTCAACTATTGTAACTCTGGAGTCAACATCTGCTAAGGCGTTGTTGATATCCGTTCAATCCTTGGTTTTAGGTCTATGGTAAATTCCAATTCCATCTCTGGCAAAATCCTAGGTAAATCCTTAGAGAAGATGTTCGCAACTCTCTCACCATGAGAAAGTGTTCTAGACCTTCCGCTACTCCCTTCTCATTTTAACGCAAGGATCACATAAATATTACATCCCTTGCGCATGCTCTTCCATAGCTACAAGGAAGAGATGAACCCCAGGGAAACTCCCTCGTTTTAACCTACAATCACGCGTCTCTGTCCCTCATCATCGACCAAGCTTAATCATTTCGTCTTACAGTTGAGTATCACCTCATGCGATTCCAACCAGTCCATATTGATCATGACATCATAAGACCCTAATTTCATGACGTACAGGTTGGTCTTGGTGACAACTCTCCCATGTTAAGACTACAACCAATAAACTTCCCTCCAAGCTTTTGTTTGGCTCATGAAGCTAGTTTTACAAAGCTAAACCCATCTTGTTTGATTGAATTTACCGTAATTCATTTAGTGTTGGCCAGAAATGAAACTCTCTATAGCACTAGGATATATCAAAATGCTAAGGTTTTGGTCAGCTACAGTAACTAACGTTTCGAGCACAATCGACTGGTGTTTTTCCTGGCAGTTATTCACCGCTGCATGAAATTGATGGGCCTTGTCCAAATATCCAATGGTAGTGGGTTTGGCTGATCCATATGCTCTAGTTCTCTCCCATAACCATTCCTCAAATAGTTCCCATGACACTTCTTCGATGGCCATGTTCAACAGCAACATGAGCGTTGTACGCCATAAAAGAGCGCCCCCCTTCAGTTGATAGACCATCATGCGGACTTTCATGTTGGAGGTCATAAATGTGAAGTGTGAAGAAGATCACCTTTATCTATAGCCATTCCTTAACAACTGAACCATCTGTGGCACTCGTGTACTTGATAAATTATCCCACTTGAGCTCTTAGGGAAATCTAACGGTACTGGTTGGGGCACGCTGTGGACCCTCAGGGGTACAAGTGCCCTAGCCTCTTCTTAGTAAATGTTGTGAATCAAGGCCTCTAACAATCCCTGGAAGGACCTTGTCATACCATCATCATCCCTTACAACAATCAAATCCATCCCAATGACTTGTTCTTCCCATAGGGGTTAGACTACGAGGGCGGGGGCACTTTTGGAGGCATCACGCCTCCTGTAACGAACCTCCTTGTTACGACCACAACTCTGACAACAGGTGCAATTTTTTTTTTTGTTTAAGGTCTGTGCGTGCGTGTAAAGAGGAAACAGACACACTCGACTCTATGTCGCCGCTCGACGACAAGAAGACGCAACCACGATGAACACCATAAGAAGACATAAGGCGCATGAAAAGTAATTGCAAGCAATAAACGACACAGACAAGGAAGAATCCATAACAGTAGAGTTCACTATTTCTGCACAGGAAAGCAGGGCGTTTAATCTTATTCCTCTGCTCCAGAGAGAGAGAAGGTCAGATAGGCTCCTGGCGGACGGCTCAGGCAGAAACTAGTGACCTTCGTTAGGTGTGTCACAAGAGTGGAAACCCCACCTTTAAAGGGCCTGAGACTCTTGATACGGCACAAGATTCTTTACAGAAAATAAGCACACACACAGACTTATACACTAGGCTACTGTGGAGGTGTCTACGTCCAGCCCGACACAAGTAGACCACGCAACAAATGATCAAAATCAGGTAAAATATTAGTAAGATGAACACTACGCCCTTTACAGAAGGCGCGGGACAAGGTTTCCGATAATGAACGACCAAGTTCAATATTAACAAAATGAACAACTTTCCTCATTACTAAGGCATGATAATTTATGGTACTTAGTTCAAGGTACCTTACATTTTATAAGTCATCATTGACAATCAAATTCAATAGCCTTATGATAAAAACCCTGCCATTACCCTTTTACATGATATCTGACCTAACATTTCATTTCATTTTAAGATGAGATGACCTCACCCTCACATATTTCAATGATGTATTGCCATGACATTACTCCTTACCCATTACAACAACAATAAATTACCCCATTACAACAACAATAAATTACAGTAGGGTACCAGGGTCATTACCTCTCATTGAAAACACCTTGCAACTTAAGATAACAACAACATTACATTTATATGTTATCAATCCCTAACCCTACCCTTTTAATTTGTATTACAAGAACATTATTCTTACACCATTCTAGACGAAATATTATGAAGACATTACCTCCGTACATTACAACAACGATCTAATACACAATTGTTTCCTACCTTCAGGATTATAAAGCAAATTTCTTCTTTAATAATTTAATAAAAGGAATACATCATTCCTTTAAACAATTCAAAACTCACAATTAGGAACCATCATTCTTTTACTGAAATGCAACTTTTTAAGACATTCCCTTCTTTACTAATTAATAAAATAAATACATCCTTTCTTAAAATAATTTAAAACTCAACAATTAGGACACATCCTTTTTTTCTGAAATGACACTTTTAAAGACATTCCCTTCTTTACTTTAATAACAGAAATACATCCTTTCTTAAAATAATTTAAAACTCGACACTTAGGACACGCCATTCTTTTTCTGAAATGATACTTTTAAAGACATTCCCTTCTTTACTTTAATAATTAAATAAAATAAATACATCCTTCCTTCGCAAGCACATATGTACAACAACATTTCTAAATGATCCAAATGTATTTCGATAAAGCAACCTTAACATTAACATTAATGTGCAAGTGATCTAAACGTATAATTCGGTAAGACAATAATTACGAGCCAATAAGGTCTCCATAACGCAAGGATTGTAGTTCCATAATTAATGCAGATTCAAATCCTTTCATTGCAAGCACATATGTACAACAACAATTCTAAATGGTCCAAATGTATATTCGATAAAGCAACATTAACGCTAGCATTTACAATAACCAATGATCTAAATGATATACAGATGTTTAAGTATGAATCCATCCTCATCTTTATGGCTTGACGCACCTTCGAGTCATTTTATTTTGGCAGTGAACCTAAAGTTTTATTTTATTTTGTTAACGCTAAAAAGATGGAGATAAGAAAACCTTTAACCTTACTGTTGATTCATTGCGGGACCAATTGAAATTCAACCAAATATGAAGAGGAAAACAATGAGAGAAGGCGTGAGAAGAGAAGAAGTTTTAGCAGCGATTGTTGAACGGTGGCTATGACGTAAGCTTTCCTTTAGTAAGCGTTAGACAGGAGAAATGAAGGGAGGCGGTTGGGATAGCTATCGCTAAAGGTCTCATCGAGCTACTTAAACTGTATGTAATTGGGTCCTTCCTGCCTGCATTGTTTATCCTTTAATGCCATTTTTGTTGTAAATGGAAATGCTCAAAAGTTTAACAACCGAAACCAAATACGACTTTATCTCCCCACCATTCCCAATGCATAAGAGTATAAAGAAACGTTAACCCTAACAATGACTGAAGGATCGAATAGATACAATGGTTATAACAGGAAAAGTTAAATTTTTATCAACCGAAACTATTACAGCTTTACATAAGTTTTTCTTCACGTTTAAACCAGGAGTCGCCACCAGCGTAGCGATTAAGCTTTTCCCAAAAATTCGGTACGTGTGTCGACCAGAATATTCGATGAGTTGTTCAAGTCAGGAGCATTTAACGTAGTAGGGAGGGGTTCTAAATTTGCAGAACTCGAGGGTGCGTGTCCCGAGAATTCTTTACTGCCCCACCCACTCCACCGACCATACTGAAGGGAAGCTGGGGACTAATAATAGGGTTTTTTTGCGGTACGTTGGAAGGAGTAAACTACTGACAGAAAGGAATTTACGTAAGGGTATAGTATCGGTAGTACCTTTAACTTCTCGAGACAATTGGAAATTCACGCTCCCAGAATAACAGGGGAGATAAATTGGCACCTTTAGCCCCCCTTGTATATTAGTTAAATGATAATTACTTAGCAAGGGAAAGATACCCAGTCACTCGATTGTGGCCTGATCCACTAAACATTCTGGTATTATTTAAAACTACGCCAACGCTAAACAGATCCCATACTTGGGTATACTGTATTTAGTCTGTTATAATTAATGAGGGGAAATTCATCCTTCATAGGGATCGAGACACAATCAGAGAGCTAAATTATACCATACAATATTTGACATGTTCAACCTAACCAACATAATACAGCAAAATCAACAGAACGCCAGAAATTTAACTCACAGGTTGAATATAATTTAACGAGTACCTCATCGGCATCATAATACTGTGGGACAACTAACTAAGCACTTGACCGAACAGTAAAAGACTCATGGTAACAGTAAAGTTCCAATCCCCCAGGTTACGATTACAACAACAAGTTTTCATTGAAAATTTCCCGAATGGATTGCCCACTGTTGGGGCGCCATTCCAACCGCTGGGATCAACGACCCAACGTCCAAGAAAAAAACCAACCCACCATGGCTGAGACAATCAGCAAAACACAGATAAATTTGGACATTTGAAACGTGATTAAACCACAAAACGTAGAAAAAAAAACGCAGAGTTCAACATCCACCAAGCGCTGAGTTTATAACTGTCGGATTTGGTCAGCTAGGGTTATATCCCTAAGGACACGCTGAGAAATATATTTTACCTTAAACCGATATAAAATCACAGAGAGAAGGACTTCGTCCTCAATTACTTTCCGCGTAAATTAACACAGTTAAGAAGGAAATGTTTTGATACCTAACTGTTTTAATATGATTTGGACAAAATTAGGGCTCAAGACCTCCGCCCAAAAAAATCCAAACACCAGGCACTAAGCGAGCCGGAAAACCTTCCACTGATGATCAACGAAATGAACACCTGCAGTTAGGGTGGATCCATCAAAACAAAATCATAAACTGTCGCCTGGTCAGAGCTTCAACTCAGAACAAATCTTGACAGAACAGTCACCCATGAAAGGCTTAAGAAGAGCAGATCCCACCAGGAAACCAGCGCCTATTCATGCTTTAGATGAGGGAAAAACACAACAAAACAATGCTTATGTTTATTTCTTGAAAGAACGTCAACGACAGCCGCCAGGAGATAAACTATAAGCCAACGAAATATAAATTGAAGCACACAGTCTAGATTAATGAACCAAAAATATTTTCATAGTCCCGAATAATAACATCCTAATTTACACAGTCCAGAGTATTAAACCCCTAATTTACACAGTCAGAATAAATTTTACGCCATCCCGAATGAGAATAAAAACATTATGCAGACCTGAGTAATGGAAATAAAATAAAAACATTACCACAGTCTAGAATGTAACATTAACTAATTACATTGTCTTTCATTCTACAGAAGGGCATACCTTTGCCTGTTCGCCTCCTCCGAAGGGTTGTCCACACGCTTTGTGCAATCCTTCCCTGTGCCGACCGTAGAGGACTCACCGGTACCTCCCAGCCAAACGCTAGGGGTACTCTTCTTCCCCTTTAGCCCCCTGAGCCGCAATGGGGCCACACACAGTCGAGACAGTAACCTAGCCTTTCCCTGCTCACCTCCAAGTTTGAGCTACCACTCTAATCCAACTGAGGAAATCCCCAACTCCCACAAGCAATCAATCTAGCTTTCCATTTTGGCAGCATAACAATACCTCCTAGCAACCCCCCTCTTCTTTTCCCCCATCTTCTTTCTTTTATCCTCTTTTTTTGACCTAATCCCATTAGGTTTTCCCCAAAAACCCTAAATCCCCTTTCTTTT
>ML776606.1:3046673-3074306 GCA_009831015.1 Picea engelmannii
ACTCCCTTTAGTTAACTAATTAATTTCCTCTTTTCAAATTTACAACCCCCCTAATTGAATTAATTTATTTAATCTCTTTATTTTACCCTACAAACTTTATGAAGACTCACATTAGCTTAAGTGGGTTTTTTTTTTGTTTGTTTGTTTAATATTATTATTAGCACCTGTATTGTTAGAGCTAGCTTAGCAGGGAATAGATTTCTAATGTTATTTGCATGGAAGAGCTACTGTGAGATAGAATGTCATGGCATTGTCATTAGGAGATGGTTAAGCTTTGATTATCATGTTAGGGTGAAGTAGTACCTTCCTAAAAGATGAATTATCAAGCTTATTACTGGGAATGAGGAAAGGCCTTACATACGCAATTAAGTAAGGAAATACTTTATGAATTCAATTAATGGAGGAATTGTTTTATGTATTAAATTAAGGAAGGAAACTCCTCGAATTAGGTGGAGGTTTCAAATCATCATAGGGGTAATGAATATTTAATGTGTACTCTTGAATTATGTTTTTTTTTTTTGACATAGGGCTCAAATTCTGAATTGGCGACGCCAGGTTAGGGGTATTGTTTTAAGGATTTATTCAGGTGTTGAGGTCTTAGGGATATTTAGGCTGACTCATTTCTCCACATTCTTGCGACGTGCCCTTCAGGACGCACCACGTGCCCTTCAGGATGCACCACGTGCTCCAAGGGTGCCACTCGCCAACTGAGTTTCTTTTGTACGACGTGCCCTTCAGGATGCACCACGTGCTCCAAGGGTGCCACTCGCCAACTGGACTGATTGGTGGACATATATAACCCCTGGAGTCAATACTCCGCCAGGTGAACTTGTGGGAGACTAAGGGTTCTAAGGAATAAGGCCCCCGTCTTATTGCGTGCCCCTTAGAATCATCGTGAGCGACTTTCGTGGTCTTCCCTCACGGCATCGTGGATCCTCTCGAACTAGGTAATCGTTAACCTACAGTTCGGGCCACGACGGGAGTGCTAGCATGCGGTGGCAGGGCTGTTGTCCACCCCTTTCCCTCAACCTCTCTGCAAATCGTGTGTGGCCCCTTTACTCCATATGTGAATCTGGTCGGCAAGCTATCGTCAGCCTGCATCATCAACAATCATGTCAGAAATGTCAACATCAAATCATCAAATCATATGAAACATCATAGCAAACATATCAACCCAAAAGTAGACTCCCCGACTCAGTCCGGAGTCCAAGGGGGTTCCACCGATGCCTCTGCATCCTCAAGGTCAAAAACCCTTCACACTCAATAAAACTGAGTCAATAGCACCTTTCTACATCAAATAGTAACACATCATGTCATCTGTCAATTGCATCTTAATCAAGTATAAATGGTCTAACATCATAACAGTCTAGATCACTTGCGAGCAAGTGTCCTCAAATAATAAGTTTTCTCAGTGTGCTAGAGCAGGATGTCACACCTCCTTACTCGGCACCACGTTGCGAACCTCCATGGCATCCTGAGATCACCGCATGGACACATTAAAGTTTTAATTAATTCTAGGTTAAAACTCCATGGTTTACTACAGTGGAAAGCATGGTGATACACCATAGTAAGGTTGAACCCGCTCTGATACCATATGTAACAACCCTGTTTGTTACGACTACATGCGGCGCCAAGCACATGCATATTTTTTTTGTTAAGAAGGAAGGCAATCAATGACAACAATTAATCAACATAAAACGATGACGAACCCAAGCACCCAATCGACAAGTCAACAAGACACAAGGGAATCTAATGATGATAAAATTCATACAACACATTAAATTCCTTGCGCAACAAATTATATTTCAAACATACATCATTTAAAGGACACGATTAGCCATCGATGAAATATTCCTTGAGAATCCATTCAACAATAACATGCTATCTATTAATAAGAATTCAACGATCGACACATATTTACCCTAACCATTTTAAAAGAAGAGAAAAGAATCTAGCGTAGATTAAGTTAACAGTGGGCATGGATACCATGCGAACCGTTCATTGTTACCGATTGTTGTTTATCAATTATTTCACTATCTAACAATATTATCTCTGTCTATTACTATTCATTGAATATATTTCATGATCTAGTTAGGTATATGTATGCTAAGATGTTTTAAATCTCGTCGATACCACGAGAACATCTTATAAGCAATATTTCTCAATGTATTACTAAACATTTAGGCATCATAATGTATACTTTTTGTTAATAGATAAATATCAATTTACTATCTAAATTGTATTATTGTTTTTAAATTTGATCCTTGAAGTTTATATGTGGTTGTGCACATTGTGGTTCAAAATTTATGATTGATTATTATAAACATCCAAAGATATTTTTGGAAACTATTAAGCCAAACCAAATTTGTTAAAATAAGTATTTTATTTAGTTATTTATAGTTAATGTGCATTGATCTAAATTTTATAATTTAATTACTTTTCATGAGGTCCTCTTAAATTAAGATAATCATAATAATTTGACATTTAATTTCTACCATATTTAATTATGAAAATTACAATTTAAATAATACTATATCTGATTTGTTTTCATTTTATTTTGTTAAATAACTATGTGAACTTGGAATGATAAGGTTAATGAACAACAGATTAAAAATCATCATAATCCTAAATTGCGTTTTAGAGCATTATCATATAATTATAAATTTAATTTTGAATTTCTAATAAGTACATAAGGATTGATCATCAAATATTTTCCATGGTAGACACAACATTTGATTTTTCCATTATTTCGAACATCAAGCTTTTGAAATGATTTCAAGCTTCCATCTCATTTAAAATTCAGCCCATCTAACAACCTAATTCTTTTCTTCTGTAGGGGTTCAAAAAAAACATGCAAGTAAGATCCTCCACGACCTTTAATGGTGGCCAAGGCATGTCCTCCCTCTAGTATCATGGATTCAATGCATAAGAAAAGAACATTCACTATTTCAGGCTTGGACCTGTTGATTCATTGGATTTCCTTCGTTGTTACATATACTACGTTCTCATACATCAACACATGCTAAAAACGTAGATATACTAAAGATAGACACATTTTCATTTAACAAGGAAACAAAATGGTCATCCAGGTATATATCGTTGTCTTAAATCAAAGAATTAGCAACATCTCTATCTAAGGAAACACAGATAAAATTATATAAAGTGAAATCGTTGTCAACAACAAAGGCTATCTAGTGAAGATATTGATGTCCATCATTAAATCACTGTGTAATTATATTTACAAGAAATTAAAACTCTACCAATTTGATATCTGCCAAGAAATCGTTGTGTGTCAATGATATCATGGTCTACATTATTATCGCTAACTTACACCACATATCACACAACAATTACCACACAACAATAATAATACATTCATAAAGACAACTACTACCTGGTCACAACACATACAAAATTGATGTCTAATTTCACTGTCATTCAATGTATAGTTTTGTTGTATATATATACCTTTGTGTATATAAAATCATAGTAATATATATCTAAATTGCAGAGTAAAATAATGAAGTTGTTGTGTAGTACATTAAATATAAAATCGCTACGTTATATCACCCAGAAAAATCGATGTCTAGATTGGTGTGCTTGGAGCATGTCTAAAACGCTTTAGCATTTAGGATAAAAACACATACATATATAATTTCGTAGACTCAATATATGTATAAATTTTTGTCATGCATAGATTAAACTCGCTCTCCATTCAATGTATAAACGTTGTTTATTAAGTTCGCCATCAACAATAGTTGGCTATCTATTAAATCATAATAAAACCATTATCTAAAATAATCTATATAATGAAATAGTTGTCAAAAGAATGATTTCGTTGTCCATTCATTTAAAAAACTAAAAGGCAGACAAATTATTAAAAGAAACACAACAATCCCATTTGAAAGGACACATCCATATAGAAAATCACAACCATATCATTTAAAAATAAAACACACACATATTATTAAAATAAACACATCAATCCCATTTAAAAGAACACATCCATATAGAAAATCGCAGCCATATTATTTAAAAATAAAACACAAACATATTATTAAATGGAATGCGTACATTTCACAAAAACGCAGGGTTTTTATCATAACATAATGTTGGGTTTTATCATTCAAACATGCAGATTTTTATCAATCCAAAAAACGCAAAGATTGGGCATTCAAAACTCAAAGGTTATCATTCACAAACATAGAGAAAACCAGAGTATTAATCAATCCAAACGCAGACATACTCATACATAAGGAAGGTGCAAATATCGTAGATTAACTATAAGAGAAAAATGCAGAGACAAGTAAGGGATAGACAACTCGGAAAACTTTTTCTTTCACTCATCATCCATGCACAAAAAATCAAGGCATTTGAATCTACAGGTATTTAAACACCAAAGTGATGACCATCGATTCGGCTCTTGGCCGACTGCTCAGCGACACGCTGATGACTAAAGGGATAAGGTAAAAACAAAAATTTATTCGTAATCATCAATAAAACAAACACAGTAAGTCATAGCAATAAAGTTGGGCTCGCCAATTGAATCAATTGAAAATTCAACAAGTGTAAGGTTGTGATGAATTTAGGTTCATTGATTATAAAATGTTGAGTAAAACATAATCTTTACACAAAGAAGTACAATAATGAAAGAATAGGAAAAATATTAATCTACCATTCAAAAATAAACACATGTGTATCGTAGCCAAATGCGACGGGTCCAATTCGTTTTCTTGCATGGGCTCCATCTAGCTCCCACTTGCCAACCGATGTGACCTCGCCGGTACCTCCCAACCAACACTATGGGTACTCTTCTTCCTCGTGAGCCCCTCGAGACACAAAGGGGTCACATGCTCAATACCATAGAACTAATAACACCCATATCGCCTCACAAGGTCAAGCTACCAGTCATTAGTCAAGCTGGGTATCCCAACTCCCACAAGATAAGTTCAGTCAAGACAAAAATTCAGCAGCGTAACGTTACACATAAATATCTGCTCATACTCCTCCTCCTCCATCCTTTTTAAAGAGGTTTTCAAGTAATTAGTTTCCCAAATTCTCATTAAATTCCTTTACCATTTAATTAATTAGGAAAAACCTCTCCTGTACACATGTGACCCATCCACTAGTTGCACGAGAAATTCAATTTTAATAATTAATTAATTATTCCTATTTCCCTCACCCACCTAAAAGCATTCCTAAAAATGCTCCTTGGTGTCCCAAAATTCCCTTACACTTCTTAAATGACTTACGTCTTACTAAATTCCTAGTTGAGTTAAACAATAGCAAGTTCCCAAGGCAAGATTCCTTACTAAACTAGACATTCTGTTTTTTCTTTATGTTTCCCCTTTTTCTTTAGTTTCATATTTCTTTTAAGTTTCTCTCTTTTCCCTTTTTAACTAAAAATAAATTTATCAAGTGTAGAAAATCAATCAATTACCCAATTTTTTCTTTTTATCTAAAATTAAATTAGCAAAAATAGATAAAACAACCATGTCCCTTTCTAAATTTTTAATTCTTCAAGATAATTTAACTTAAATAAATATATTTGAATTTCTTACCCACTTCTTCTTACATGTTTATTTATTATTAATTTTTTACCACATGTTCTACATAGACCTAGGTTTTAATTTCTCTAGGCTCGACGACATTTTCAATAGGGAAAAAAATATTTTTAATTATTACTTATCACATCATTCATTTTAGGGCCGACTAGGTTTATTCACTTACCAGTTAAAATCGCGACGTGCCCTTCCAGATGCACTAGGTGCTCCAAGGGTGCCACTCGCCTCTTTATGTTTTCCTTGTGCAACATGCCCTTCATGATGCACTATGTGCTCCAAGCATGCCACTGACCTATTTCCGTATTCATTGCACAATGTTCCCTTCAGGATGCACTACATGGTCCAAGGGTGCCACTCGCCTCTTGACTAACATGGTAGACATAAAAAACCCCTACCTTATTGCATGGCCCTTAGAATCATCGTGAGCGATTGTCGCAGTCTCCCCTCATGACATCATGGGTCTAATCGAACTAGGTAATCATTAACCTACAGTTCGAGCCACAAGGGGAGTGCTAGTAGGCTATGGAAGGGATTCCCCCACACCTCTCCCTCAAAGTCTCTAGTTGTTGTGTGTGACCCCTCTACTCCACATGTGAGTCTAGTCGGCAAGATATTATCAACCTACATCCATCAAAGAATCATGTCAACAATAATAATCAATCATCACAACATCTAATCATATGTACATATGTCACATCAACAATATTCAACCCAACACTCCACTCCCTGACTCGATCTGGAGTCCAAAGGGTTCATCGATGCCTTTTCACTCTCGAGGTCCAAATTCCTGCACACTTAGGAGAACCTAGTCAATAACACATGTCTATGCCAATATAAAAAAAATAACATATCATAATATCCATAATGCCTCATAATCATAATCAAATGATCCATAGTATAATAACTCAGATCACTTGCAAGAAAGTGTCCTCAAAGAATAAGTTCGCTCAATGCACGAAACAACAAGATCTTACATATTATGTCAAGTAGAGTTGATTATGTATACATTGGAGATGATTATGTAGTTATGGGAGATGTGGGAGGCTATCAAATTACAGTTTCTAACATATAATTTAAATTTTGTTTGATTTGGAGATATGGTTGAAAATAGTCAAACAAGTCATCAAATTATAGTTTCCCACTTTGGAGCCCCTTACCCCAAACGACACTTAGAGATGAGGGTTGACGACTAGAGGGTTTCTCAAGTTAGGTTTCAGACTTCTCAATTGCCTCGTATTAATAATATTAGAATCGAAAAAACAACAAACAATATTGTATATTAAAAATATATGAGAGCTTCTTATGAGAGTGAAAACCTAAAAATAAAGTCTAAGTCCATCGTGATGAAAAATTAGTATTAGACTACCAAGGTAAAAGCTAGTTTTTATTGGGTGATATGGGTTTTATTCCATTCCATTCAAGTGATAATAAATTGACTTTAACAATGAAAATTATAAATTTAGTCGTATTGATCATCATATCAATCTAGGCCCCTCCTTTATTTTGATAGGGCATAGACTCCTATCAATCCAAAATTTAGTAAAAACTATGAACTCAAAATTGAAAATTTACAATGAAACAAAAGTCGAGAACTAAACTGGTTATCTCAATCCTTGGTTTCTTTATTGAAAATTCACAATTGAATAACAATCATTTTTTGTTTCTTTTCGAGCTTTCAATATATTTATTCAATAAAATGTGAAATAAAAATATGTATTTTGAAATAAAAACATGATCTAGAACCTATTTATTATGTAAAATTAAAATATACTTTAATATAAGAGATTTTCATTAAAATTTATATTGATAAAAATTGTTTATGTATCGAAGAGGGTAGAAAAGGGTTGATGGATTATCAATCCTCTCCACATTTAAAGTATTCACTAGTGCCATTAATATGACACCTACCATTAATGGAAGTATTCATTAGTCCTCAATTAATTTTTAATTAGGACATGTTAATCATACACTACCTTGAATTCTCAATATACTCCAAATTCAATTAAAAAATTGAAAATCTAAATGCAACAAAACCAAGCCTTAGTAGAGGGTGTTATTTTTTGGTTTTTGTTATGAGGTTACAAAATCAAATTATTTTTCAACTTAAGTTTTTTCAATCAAACTTAATGAAAATTAGCTCATAATTTCAATTTTGTTTTCAATTTTCTTTAATATATTGAAATCTAAATGCACAAATTTAACAATTTAATATAATATCAACACTTTTGGAATCAAAATTCACAATTTCATAATTAAAATTCATACTTTTTAATATTTCTTTAAAATATTTAATTAGGATGATAGTCATACTACCTTGAATTTTGAATGTACTCCAAATTCAATTAAAAAAATGAAAATCTAAATGCAACAAAGAAAACCTTAGTAGATGACCTGTTAGTTTTTATTTTTTTGTTATCAAGTAACAAAATCAAATTCGTTTTCAACTTGTTATCAGGTTACATGTCACTTGTTTAAAGAAATTGTAATTGTATGCCATATTCAATTATTAGTTCATGATTGGTTTTGGACATTTTCCATTTTGTAACTTTTGTTTTTTTTTCTTGATTGAACTTCTTTTCAGTTTATGCACGCCACACATACCAAATGACTATATTGACAACTTATGACATCTGACTGGTATACTTGAAAGTGAACATGAGTATCTCTTTGATGGGTTTCTTGAAAAAAACATCCTTTCAATAGGATGGATCATATTTCATATATAAAACCGTTATCATCAAAATCTTCTAATAACCTCCTCTTTCATTTTGTGCATTGCATCAAATAATATTTCACATTTTCAGTGTTGTCTATAGTTTCAACCATGACAAAGACGTCTCCTACAAATAATTTGATATGTTGAAAAACAAGTAGTTCGTGTTATATTATCACAAAAGTACATCTACAAGTTATTTGAAAAAAATTAACATAAAAATTACTTTCTCTAACAAGATAAAAAACTCTATCACCATCAACTAACACTATAGCTTCATTTGATTCCATATCGTCTGATCTTGCAAGTGGCATTTTCCCTTTTATATTAAGTCATGTATGTCTCCAAGCTTTAACATATTCAACATTTTTGTTTTCGCAAATCTCCATGGAATAATTCAATAAGGCATTACCTTTTGTATATGTGGGACATTATGGAGATCAAAGAATTGCTCCATCTGAAGTATCCATGGGATTGGGTCCTCGCCATCAAACTTCCTCATATCAATCTTAGGAACGTGGTTGGTCTTCAAACCAAAGTTGGAGTTTCTCCATTCTTGATTCACCTCCCTTGTGTCCTCATCATGATTTTCATTGGATGCATTTTCACTTTCAGATGTCTTCTCTGTTATGAAATTTTTCAATACTTCCATGATCTCCCCTTTTAAACCATCCATCTTAGTATCCAACATAGCTTCCATTGAATCCATCTTATTTTTTAGTTCATTTATGTCCCTAATCATTTCTTCACCTTCATCAAGAGTCCAAGTAGGATTTTTTGGAGGCTTATCTGGTGTAGAAGTTCTATTTTTTGGTGGCATGTTGGCCAAGTATCACTTTTGAACCTTGATTTTGAGGTGGTTCTGCTAGACAATATTTCTTTTGTTGTATCTCCCAAGTTTCATCCCTTCTGGGTATGAAACTTTCTTTTATGTAGTTCTCTGATATTTCTTCTCTGTAATCCCACAAGTCTGATCAAAATTGGATGTGCCAAGTGGAATTTACGGTAACTTCCCCACAACTTGTTGATTTTTGGCCTTTCCAGGAGATCTCACTTGTATAGCATGCCCCATACAAAATAATCGATATACAATTCTGAAACTCGCACCAGAAATACTACAGACTGTTCATGATCCAATGAAACTAGTACCACTCAATTTGGATACTCTAGAAAGAAGTTATGTTTTTTTTACCTGGAACACCTTCTTGAGACTAGTCAATAGGACTAATCAGATACCCTATCTTACACAGGGTGTATCTACAAATTTACGATGACCTGGAAGCTGAAAGTTTTACCACAAATACCTTACTAAATTTTGTAAATAGCCTCTAGAGTTTAGGGTCTTAAACGTTAACGAAAATTTTTTATAGCGAAAATTCCGCAATGACTCAGTTCAGGATGATTCCAAAACCCTATCTTGTACATGTTGTATCTCCGAAAGAATAGGGCCTCGGGAGATTAATTTTTAACCCAACATACTTTGATCTATCTACTAAATATCCTCAAAGTCGTTCCTTCAAAAACATTTTAGAAAAAAATTTATAGTGAAAATTACAAGGTGTCTCAGATGTAGCAGTGAAACCCCATGACCTGGAGCTCTGATACCATATGTTAAGAACCAAATATCAATATAGCATAGAAAAACCTTAGAAAAAGTACTCAATGTGTTGAAAAAGAGATAATTTCAGATAATAAGCCTCTTCTACGGGGCAACCTCCTTTTACCCCACTTAAATGTTCAAGTACAAGATTATTCAAAATGAAAATGTCTCCTTGGAATATATAGGAGACTAGGAGGTATAATTACAACTAATGGCCTAAATCTGACATAAATAAAATAACATTACTAATATAATATACCCCAATTAAGGGGTAATGAGTCAATATTAGGGCTTAACACATATTGTCTGAGCTTGCAAGTGGCATTTTCCCTTTTATATTAAGTCAGGTATGTCTCCAAGCTTTAACATATTCTACATTTTTGTTTTCGCAAATCTCCATGGATTCAGTGTCCTCTATGCAAACTGAAAAAAAACAAGACTCATTTCTTCTATCAAATGTAAAAAAAATTGATAACATTTTGTTTTAAGAGAATTCATTTTTTGTGTCCCGTGTATTGTAATGGCTTCATATGGGATTTACCTATTTACATCTTGGATTCCAACATACCAAAAAAACTTGCACAAGACAAGAACTTGTTAACATGAAATCTCTCAAGAAAATGTTTGAATATCATATAAATTTGAACACATAAATAAAAATATCATGTGTACATATGTAACATGTATATATAGACACACTTGTGCGCATCCCTTGATGGATTATTTTCATGGCTTACCTCCATTTTGCACCATTCAACAAATTGATCAATAGATTAAAATCGATCGACATGAGGGTTCATCTAATACATTCTAAGTGTCATTTTACACATGCCCCTACACCGTCCTCCTCTAATTTTCCATGATCAATCTACAAAAAAATCCAACAATGTGTAATGTTTGATTTCTTATGAAGACGACACAACCTATAGAATGATTGTGAATATATGAACTAACCCGTACACCCATCTAACCATATCCAATGTCGATAAAATATGAACCCATGTTCTTTCAATGAATCATAAAATTTATGTAACGACCCCATCGTTACAACTACAAGCAAAGGAGAAGGTGCAATTTTTTTTTTTTATAGGCAAGAAGGCAACGACGACAAGAGTTAACCACACAACTAGATGAAACATGTGTAAAACAACAAGGAGAAACGACTACCCTCCCGACATAACATGACATCGCCTACAAGCTAAGGGACAACATCCCCATCTTGACACAATGTGACCTCGCCTATAAACTAACGGAAAAAATCCCCATCCCAACACAACATCCTCGACGTCTAGTTAACTAGGACCTCGATGGTGCACAACCAAGCACATGAAGGCATTACCACCTAAACACCCAACAACTACAATGGAAAAATCCCACAATGAGTAGTACATACCTCGGCCAAGTTATCCCTCGCCTCTATCCTGTAGGGTGTGCACAATGATCCCCTCATCAAGAATCATGTCATTGCCAGGTGATGGGCCTGACTACAACCATGGCGCAAAAACATAACTTGACCCTCGACCCCAGCTAAGATTAACATGCTAGGATATCAAGGACTAACTAAGAACCTGACGACTATACTTAGCACCCAATTACAAGTCGGCTGGATGAATAGGACACTCAAGCAACACCACAAATTCCTTGTGCAAGACAATCAATATGTGCACCTTGAATACAGTTATTAAGGTACATAACTTTTTAAATGAAAATTTTCAATAAAGGATAGTGGAAATATCGTAGATAAGGTTAACATATGACCAATAAATTAGTGATACAAAGTAGTGGTATAGTATCCATGTCAATATATAACCCATAAACATTTGTAAAAGGATAATGGCTAACATAAAAAGGCTAATGCAAATTGTTCCAAGATATTACATCTGTATCTCATAACATAATCATCATTAAGACAAAATGTTTGTTGGTATAACCTATATCTCATTCCATTGTGTAAAGGTCTATCGATGTCTATAAAAATAAAGGTATAAATATGTTATCATTGTATAAATAAACATGCTATCCAAGATATAAAAATGTTGGCAATGCAGAGACTAATTATAAATACAATCATGTGGGCAATATTCAATAAGGCATATCTTACCCAAATTTGAACAACCATAAAAACACCAAAAAATTCACACACCAATAATACGTTTAGCCACGCTGTCAGATATTGTTTAGAGCTAAGATTTGGACATAAAAATATCACTGCCAGATATAAAATTGTTTGATCTGCCAAATCACCGTCAACAACCATGTTATTAATTGGCTGACCAAACACAGAAGTTAACACGTTATTCACTAGGAAAAACACGGTTGGGTAAAACCCTGTCCAAATGGAAAATCACAGTGTAATTAGAGGTCGTTGATACAAGAAAATAAAATGGAGACTATCATTTATTCATTGTCCTTAAACTCTCCCTATAATTGTTGTCTCTTAAAGACCTGTTGTCCCTTAAGGTAAGAAGAGTTCGTTGTCTAAAATTGAAATGGATATGCTCTGCTAAAAAAAACGGGACTAACAAGATTGCGAATGGTAAAAATTGGGGTCTTACACAATGGAATTAAGATGACATTGTTGAGTTTCATACGTTGTTTCAATCGTTGTTATGCAACCAGAATAAAAATGCGATCATTGAGTTTAAATTACTATTAAAATCACTTCCATGCGACATTTAAAAATGCAGGTAAAGATACTATCAACATTTTTGCTAGTTAATTTACTAATGGGAATATGCAGTACACTCACAACTCAGTAAAAGTAAACAAAACTCCCACCAATATGCCCCACCACCCAGCAAGGCACAGGCCTTTGATGGAGAAGAAAAACCTTCCAGGGAAATAAAATCGCAGGGCAAATCCGCCCTTAAAGTAGAAAAGAAAAGCAGTCCTACGAAGTGGAAAATTGCCAGATTAACAAGGGACAATCGCAGTCACAATCGGTGGCCAAAAACACAGAGATTTTTTTTTTCCATCAATCAATAAATTGCAGGTTTGATTATTCACATCAAGACACAAGACAACACTCTACCTGGAACAATCAACAGTGCTAGACAACTGGGTAGAAACATCTGTCGGTCATCATCATCGCACAAAAAGAAAGGGCATTAGGATCTATAGGTCTATTAACACCAAACTGACGACTATCGATTCGGCTCCTGGATGACTTCCTAGGAGAGGACTGATGAGCTAGGGCCCAGGGAAAAGTAAGAAGTGCAAACTCATTACAAAATCAGTAAAACCATAGGCTTGTCATGACATGCAGGGATCGAAAGACAAGGGAATCAATCAACAGGGAGCTTAAGGCTATGGGGGAGATTCAGTTATCAATTAAAATTCTAGGTCAATCCTTTTCGTTACCCAATTAAAATATAGAACTAAAATCTTAAAGTATACGAATAATCTCCCATGAAGAGTTAAAGGAAGTGTACCTTCCCCCGAGTCACCCACTCTCAATCGTTATCTTGCGCGCTCCATTCCGTTCCTTCCTGTCGATCGATGAGACTTCACTGGTACCTCCCAGCTAACACTCGGGGTATTCTTCTTCCCTCTTATCCCCTAGAGACGCAAAGGGGCCACACACACTAACCAGAGAATCAACTAGCTCCCACCTCACCTCACAAGGCCGAGATACAACTGCTCACCGAGTTGGGTATCCTAACTCCCACAACCTAAGTCATTCAAGTCTAAAACTCTACAATGTAACGTTACTCATAACAGAAGAGTTACATCATCCTCCTCCTCCCTCCTTTATATACATTTTCTAAGTCAATTACTTTCACAAAATCCCCTTTTAATTTATTGTTCAATAATTTAATTCATAATAATCCTCCCCATACATGTGTCACCCATCCCCTTCATTGCACAATAAATTAATTTCCTTAGTTATTTAATTACCCCTATTTCCCTTACCCACCTAAAATCATTCCTAGAATTGCTCCTAGGTGTCCCCGTATTCCCTTACAAGTTTTAATGACTTTCCTCATTACTAATTTACTAGTTGAGTTTAATTTAGAAAGTTCTTAAATGCTAGATAGCTTACTAAGTTAGACTTTCTTCTTTTTCCTTGTGTTTCCCCTTTCTTTTTATGTTTCCTGCTTTTTCCTAGTTTTCTCATTCCTTTAAATTTCCCTCTTTCCCTTTTCATTTAAAACTCAAATTGGCAGGTGTAGAAAATTAACTTTTTTCCCTTTTTCCTTTTTAATTTATAAATTTTAAGTTAACATAAGAGACAAAACAATTATTTCCCCTTTCCCCTCTTTTAAATTTTATCCCCCAAAAGATAATTTTTTTTTTTATGATTTAATGAATTGCTTACCCCTTTCTCGTCACATGGTGAATGCTGATTATCGTTATTATTTATTTATTTTTATTGTTATTGTTATATAAGTATATATTTTTATTTTTATCACAAGTATCTCTTAGACCTAGACTTTAATTTCCTAGGCTGGGTGACATTTTATTAGGGAATTTGTTTTAAATATTTCTCATCACAACATTCATTCTAAGGCCATATAGGTTTATTCATTTATTATTTAGCAACGCAACATGCCCTTCAGGATGCACTGGGTTCTCTAAGGGTGCCACTCGCCCCATTTTGTTTCCCTTGTGTGATGTGCCCTTCAGGAGGCATTACGTGTTCCAAGGGCGCCATTCGCCTCTTTCCATTTTTATTTCACGATGTGCCCTTCGGGACACACTACATGTTCCAAGGGTTCCACTCGCCTCTTGAATGATATGGTAGACATATAAAACCCCTGGAGTCAATACTCCTCCAGGTGATCTTGTGGGAGACTAAGGACCTCTAAGGAATAAGACCCCTGCCTTATTGTGTGCACCTTAGAATCATCGTGAGCGATTGTCATAGCCTTCCCTCACAACATCATGGGTATTCTCGAACTAGGTAGTCGTTAACCTACAATTAGAGACACATTGAGAATTCTAGTAGGTTGTGGTAGGGCTGTTGTCCACACCTCTCCCTCAACCTCTCTGGTAGTCGTGCGTGACCCCTCTACACCACATGTGAGTCTGGTCGGCAAGCTATTGTCAGCTTGCATCATCAACTAATCATGTCAGAAATATATCCATAATCATATCATCTAATCAGATGAAAAAATATCGTATATACAATAGTCAAACCCCAATAGTCCACTGCTTGACTCGATCTGGATTCCAAGGGGTTCCATCGATGCCTCTTCATCCTAGAGGTCCAAAATCTTGCACACTCAGTAAAACCGAGTCAATAGCACCTCTCTATGTCAATGCATCAAAACAACATGTCATCAACCCATAACACCTCATACTCAAAATCAAATGCTTAATACTGCAATAATCTGGATTACTTGCAAGGAAGTTTCCTTCAAGAATAAGTTCACTCAGTGTGCACAACAGTGGGATGTTACATACACCCCCTCTTGGTCTAAACTTTGTCCCAAAGTTTCACAGTATATAAGTGCTAAAATAATGTGTACCATTGTGTCATAAGTCTATCTATCAAATAAAAATGGAAATTGTTGGCGCATATCATATGTTTCTTCCCAGGTCGTCAAGTGCGGACTATAGTTGTCCCACTGGACCTTCAGTTGATCTATTGTTCGACGTCATAGTTGTCGAATGCAATGACCCGGGATGCGGATTGGCTCAGCTGTGACTTCCCCCTCTTCCGATACCTGCAAGGAACTCATGTCAATAACATGTGTAGGATCACTAATATAATGTCTCAAAACAGACATGTGAAAAACATGGTGCATATGCCTCAAAGAATCAGGCAAGGATAGTCTATAGGCCATGGGCCCCTTCCTATCCACAATCTCAAAAGGTCCCATGAACCTAGGAGAGAGTTTATCTCCCCTTCCAAACTTGATCAAAATATTATGTGGTTTTACCCGCAATAAGACTCGATCGCCAACCTTGTAACTATAGTCAACATAGTGTGCATCGGAATAACTCTTATGTTGATCATGTGCTTCTTTAATCTTTTGTCTTATTGTTTTCATTTTCTCTTCCATTTCTTGAATAATTTCTAATCCCACCATGACCCTATCCTTAATTTGATCCCAAGTCAAAGGTGTATGAAAAGGTTGCTCATAAAGAAACTTGAAAGGCACCATCTTAATGGTGCCTTGGTAACTGTTGTTATAAGAGAATTCTACTAGTGGAAATAATTCATCCAAACGCTTTTGTTGGTCCATCACGTACATGCACAACATGTACTCCAAGGTTTGGTTTGTTCATTCGATCTACTCGTCAGACTCCGGGTGATACGTAGTATTGAAGTTAAGTTGGGTTCCCAAGGCCTCTTGGAAACTCATCCAAAATCGTCCAGTAAACACCGATCCTCGATCAGATATACTCCTCTTAGGCACGCCATGCAGCCTTACAATCTCACTGATGAAAACTCTAGCTATCTCAGGTGCCCGATACGTCGTACGCACAGGAATAAAGTGAGCACTCTTTGTCAGAGTGTCTACTACTACCAAAATCGAGTGATGTCTCTGTGACGTCAGTGGGAATCCAACATTAAAATCCATTGAAATAACCTCCCATTTCGATTCTGTAATAGCATGTGGATGTAGTAATCCTGTTGGATGTCTATGTTTAGCCTTTACCTGCTGACATTCTAGACATCTAGCCACATAGTTGACTATGTCTGCCTTCATTCCTTTCTAGAAGAATAAGGGTTTAAGGTCCACCCTCATCTTGGTGACTCCAATATGAGCCATGTATACTACTCTATCAACCTCGTTTAGGATCAAGCTCCTTAACTCGTCGTTCGATGGTATGTAAATCCAATTTTTAAACCTCAATAATCCAACGTCGTCAAATGTAAATCCTTCAAATATTGGTACCATCATTGTGTTTTGTCTGATAAAACCCTCGGCCTATTTGTACCAGTCATTGTCAAGCTATAAAGTTAGAATCTTTTCACATAGATTCGTCTAAAGAGGCAACACCAAAACGATGAGTGGTCTCCAACTCAATGCATTTGCCACATGGTTTACAGTTCATTTTATGTAAGTAATCTCGAAGTCGTACTCTCTAAGCAATTCTGACCAATGTCATTGGCGCGTGTTGAAGTTTCTTTGTGTAAAGATGTGTTTTAGTCCACAATGGTCCATCCTTAGATCAAGTTTTCATCCAACAAGGTAGTGTCTCCAAACCTTCAAGGCATATACAATGCCTAACAACTCCAAATCGTGTGTCGCATAGTTTTCCTCATGCCTTCTCAGTTTCCTAGAGTTGTAAGTGATCACTCGATCATCTTGCATCAGGACTCCGCCTAAGACTTCCTTGGATGCGTCAGTGCATAACAAGAAGTCTGCATCCATGTCAGGGACCTTTAGTATTAGTGTTGTTGTCAACAACTCTTTGAGCCTCCCAAATGCTTCTGTGCATTTCTCGGTCCAAACAAACTTCTTGTTCTTCTTCTACAACTCCGTGATTAGATTTTCTGTCTTCAAAAGTCGCTCGACAAACTGTCAATGGTATATTTCTAAACCCATGAAGCTACACACTTCTGGTCATTCATCGATGCAGGCAATTCCATAATAGCCTCGACCTTTATTGGATCCATAACGATACCTTCGTCAGAGATGACATGCCCTAAGTAGTGAATCCTCGATTGATAAAACAAGAAATTGGACAAATTCCCATATAAATTGTTCTCTCGCAAACACTGTACTACCAAGCGCAAGTGTTCATCATGCTACTCCATCATTTGAGAGTAAATAAAAATATCGTCAATGAATACTTGGACGAACTTGTCCAAGTACTCCTGGAACACCCCATTCATCAAACTCATAAATATCCCTGGGGCATTTGTCAGTCCAAATGATAAAACAATAAACTCGTAATGAACAAACCTCATCTTAAAGGTTGTCTTAGGGACGTCATCCTCCTTGATCTGCAACTACTGATACCATGATCGCAAATCCATCTTTGAGAACACCATCGCTCCCTTCATTTGATCAAACAGATCACCAATCCTCGACAATGGATATTGATTCTTGATCGTTGTCTTGTTCAATTGAAGGTAGTCAATGGAGAGCCTCCATGACCCATCCTTCTTTCATATGAAAATAACAGGCGCACCCCACGGTGACACACTTGGACATATCAGTCCAAGGTCGAGCAATTCTTTCAGTTGCATTCTCAACTCCTGTAACTTCGAGGTCGACATCCGATAAGGGATTCTAGATATCGGTTCATTCCCCAGTTTTAGGTCTATAGTAAACTCCAATTCCCTCTCCGACGACATCCTGAGTAACTCCTCTGGGAAGAAATTCATAAACTCTCTCACCACAGGAAGGTGTTCTAGACCATCTGCTACTCCCTTATCATTTAATGAAAGGATCACATAAATCTTACATCCCTTGCACATGCTCTTCGGTAGCTGCAATGAAGATATGACCCTTAGGTAAACTGCCTAGTTGCATACTATAAGAACACATCTCTGTCCCTCATCATCGACCAAGATTAATCATTTCATCTTACAGTTAAGTATCACCTCATGCGGTTCCAACCAGTCCATATCGATCACGATGTCATAAGATCCTAAGATTGTGATGTACAAGTTGGCCCTGGTGAACTCTCCCAGGTTAAGGGTACAACCTGTAACCTTTCCTCCAACCTTTTGTTTGGATCCTGAAGCCATCTCTATAAAGATAAACTAATCCTGTTTGACTTCCTTTACCTTAATCCTTTTTAGCATTGTACAAGAAATGAAACTCTAAGTAGCACCGGGATATATAAAAATACTAAAGGTTCGATCAGCGATGGTACCTGACGTCTCGAGCACAATCGACTGGTGCTCTACTTGGTAGTTATTCACCGCTGAATGAATCCAATGGGCCTTTCCCATATCTCCCATAGTAGTGGGTCTAACTAATCGCGATGCTCTAGTCCTATCCACTGGGTAGTCGTGCTGGTAGCGTGGATCCCCACATGTCCAACACCCCTTCTTCGATCTAGTACTCCTGGTACCCGAAGTAGAAGATGACAACCCACCAGCTTCGAATCCTAGTCTGTTTTGCTGAACAGGCCTGAACTACTCCTTGTGTAGTTGATGTTGATGATGATGTTTTGGTTCCCGATAAGGTGTCGATTGCTAAGGCATTGGTCACTGAGGTGTAGAGAAAGTGGATCCCCTCTGGAAGCCATGATATCCTAGCATATTTCTAGCTCGTGTTTGAGGATGTTGCACACCAGATGACACCTTCCTTGTTGGTTTCGCTAGAGTCTTGCTCTGACCCCCACTAATAAGCTTCTCCTCTGCTATGAGGGCTTTTTGGACAATATCATGCACGTATGTTTCCATTAAGGCCGAATATGAACCTGTTGACATTAAGTTTCTCAGTATTAATATGTGGAGCATATCTAAGCAACTCCTTAAAATGGGCCTCGTACTCGGGCACTGTCTGGCTACCCTATCGGAAGGCGTTGAACTCGTTGACCTAACACTCAATGAATTCCTATGATAGGTACCTCTATTAGAACCATTCCTATAACGGTTCCCATGAAGCGTCCTAGACGATCATGTTCAGTTGTGGTAGGAGCGTCTTCCACCATAGAAGAGTACTCCCCCTTGAGTTTTAAGACCTCCATGTGGACCTTCATGTTGGAGGTATAGTTGTAAAGTGAAAAGCACATTGCCATATTCTCCAACCATGCCTCAGCGGTTGTGCTATCTAAGGCACCAAAGAACTTGGGAAATTTGGCCTTCTTGAGTTCACAGTGAATGCTACCAGTATCAACCGGAGTGTGCAGTTGACCCTCAGGGGGTGTCTATGCCCTAGCCTCATCTCTGTCCCAATAGATGACCAGTGCCTCAAACATGTGCTGAAAAGATCTCATCATTCCAGCCATATCACCCACCGCTATCTTCTCCTGCCTGACAACATGTTCATCTCCCTGGGGGTTAGACCCCTCAAGCATGGATTCTACTTGAGGCATCGCACCTCCTCCCCTAGCACCCCATCATTCACCTCCGTGACATCCTCTAACCATGATTACCTGCACGAAACCAGGTCAACTTAAATGGCAACATTATTATTAAAGATCATATCAACGAAAGTCATAGTGTTCTCAAGTCATGGGTTGAATCCACTTTGATAGCATATGTAACGACCCCATTGTTACAACTACAAGCAAAGGCAAAGGTGAATTTTTTTTTTTTATAGGAAAGAAGGCAACAATGACAATAGTTAACCACACAACTGGATGTAACATGTGTAAGAAAACAAGGAGAAATGACTACCTGCCCGACACAACATGACCTCGCCTACAAGCTAAGGGACAACATCCCCATCTCGACACAACGTGACCTCGCCTAAGAGCTAAGGGACAACATCCCCATCCTGAAACAACATCCTGGACGACTAGTTAACTATGACCTCGATGGTACGAAACCAAGCACATGAAGACGTTACCACCCAAACGCCAAACAACTACAACAAACAACACCCACAATGGATAGTATAGACCCCAACCATGTTATCCCTTGCCTCTATCCCATAAGGTGCACAATGATCCCCTCATCAGGAATCATGTCGTCACTAGGTGATGGGTGCGACTACAACCATGGCGCAACAACGTAACTTGACCCTCAACCCCAACTAAGATTTTCATGCTAGGATATCAAGGACTATCTAAGCACCTGATGACTAGCCTTAGCACCCAATGACAAGTTGGCTAGACGACTAGGACACTCAAGCAACACCACAAATTACTTGTGCAACACAATCAATCTGCACACATTGAATAGAATTATTAAGGTACATAACTTTTTAAAGGAAAATTAACAATAACGGATAGTGGCAATATCGTAGGTAAGGTTAACATATGACCAATAAATTAGTGATACAAGGTAGTGGTATATTAACCATATCAATATATAACCCATAAACATTTGTAAAAGGATAATGGCTAACATAAAAAGGTTAATGTGGATTGTTCCAAGATATTCCATCTATATCGCATAACATAATCTTCATTAAGCCAAAAATTTCGTTGGTATAATCTGTATCTCATTTCATTGTCTAAAGGTCTATCGATATCTATAAAAATAAAGGTATAAGGATGATATCGTTGTATAAATAAACATGTTGTCCAAGATATAAAAATGTTCGCAATGCGGAGAGTAATTATAAATACAATTGTGTTGGCAATATTCGATAAGTCATATCTTACCTAAATTTGACGATGAGACATTAAAAATGCCAAAAAATTCAAACACCAATAATACGTTTATCCACACTGTCAGATATTGTTTAGAGCTAATATTTCTCCATAAAATATCGCTGCTAGATATCAAACGGTTCAGTCCACCAAATCATTGTCAACAACCACATTATTAATTGGCTAACCAAACATAGGAGTCAACACTCTATTCGTTGGAAAAAACATGGCTAGGTAAAACGTTGTCCAAATTGAAAATCACAACATAATTAGAGGTCACCGATACAACAAAATAAAACACAGACTATCATTTATTGGTTGTTCTTAAACTCTCCCTATAATTGTTGTCTCTTAAAGCATTGGTTTCCCTTAAGGTAAGAAGGGTTCGCTGTCTAAAATTGAAATGGATGCGCTCTACTAAAAAAAAAGGGATTAACAAGATTGCTAATGGTAAACATCAGGGTCTTGCACAATGGAATTAAGATGACATTGTTGAGTTTAATATGTTGTTTCAATCATTGTTATGCAACCAAAATAAAAATGTGATCATAGATTTTAAATTGCTATTCAGATCGCTGCTATACCACATTTAAAAATGCAATTAAATATTCTATCAACAATTTTGCTAGTTAATTTGCCAGTGGGAATATGCAGTACGCTCGCAACTCGGTAAAATTCTATACCATAAAATTCTAGTATAGTAAAATTTTATACCGTAAAATATAAGCCTGTAAATTAAATAAGCTCGCATTTACCATTACATAAATCACTATACATTATACACAACAGAATGGAATTATATTCATTGTCATTGAATAAATATATAATCGAAGAGATAATTCCTATTTCTTAACAGCCACCCAAAGACTATCATTCTAATCGTTGGTTTTATTAATAAAGGATGCAGAGTTTAACATCAAGGCAGTGAGGTTTTTCAAAGAAAATTGCGATCAATAAAAGTAAACAAAATGCCCACCAGTATGCCTCACCACCCAGCAAGACGCATGCCTTTGATGGAGAAGAAAAACATGCCAGGGAAATAAAATCGCAGGGAAAATATTCCCTTAAAGTAGAAACAAAAAGCAGTCCTACGAAGTGGTAAATCACCAGATTAACGAGGGTAAATCACAGTCATAACCGGTGGCCAAAAATGTAGAGAGAAAACAACTTCTCCATCAATCAATAAATTGCAGGGTTAATTATTCACATCAAGGCGCAAGACAACACTCTACCTGGAACAATCAATAGGGCTAGACGGCTGGGAAGAAACATCTATCTCTCATAATCATCGCACATAAAGGAAGGGAATTAGGATATATAGGATTATTAACACCAAAGTGATGACCGTCGATCCAACTGATGGCCTACTTCCTAGGAGAAGACTAATGAGCTAGGAATGAGGGCAAAGTAAGAAGTGAAAACTCATCACAAAATCAATAAAACCATAGGATGGTCATGACATGCAGGGATTGAAATCCAAGGGAATCAATCAGCATTGAGCTTAAGGCTATGGGGGAGATTCAGTTATCAATTAAAATTCTAGGTCAATCTGTTTCTTTACCCAATTAAAATGCAAAACTAAAAGCGTAAAGTATACTAATAATCTACCATGCAGAATTAAAGGAAGAATACCTTCTCCCGAGTCACCCACTTTGAGTCATTGTCCCGTGCACTCCGTTCCGTTCCCACCTGTCGACCGATGAGACTTCACCGGTACCTCCCAGCCAACGCTAGGGGTATTCTTCCTCCCCCTTATCCCTCCGAGTTGCAAAGGCGCCATGCGCAATAACCAAAGAATCAACTAGCTCCCAAATCGCCTCACAAGGCCGAGCTACCACTCTTCACCAAGATGGGTATCCCAACTCCCACAAGTTAAGTCAGTCAAGTCTAAAATTATGTAGTGTAATGTTACACATAACAGAAGAGGTCCATCATCCTCCTCCTCCCTCCTTTATATAGATTTTCTAAGTCAATTACTTTCACAAAATCCCCTTTTAATATATTTTTCAATAATTTAATTCATAATAATCCTTCCCGTACATGTGTCACCCATCCCCTTCATTGCACCATAAATTAATTTCCTTGATTACTTAATTACCCCTATTTCCCTCACCCACCTAAAATCATTCCCAAAATCACTCCTAGGTGCCCCCATATTCCCTTACAAGTCTTAATGACTTTCCCTCTTACTAATTTACTAGTTGAGCTTAATTTAGAAAGTTCTTGAATAGTAAATACCTTACTACGTTAGACTTTCTGCTTTTTTCTTTTTTTTCCCCTTTCTTTTTATGTTTCCCTCTTTTTCCTAGTTTCCTAATTCTTTTAAATTTCCCTCTTTCCATTTTCATTTAAAAATCAAATTTCTAGGTGTAGAAAATCAAATTTCTTCCAATTATTTCCCCTTTTCCCCCTTTTAAATTTTATCCCCCAAAAGTTTTTTTTTTTTTACAATTTAATGAATTTCTTACCCCTTTCTCGTCACATGGTTAATGATGATTATCATTATCATTTAGTTATTTTTATTTTTATTGTTATATAAATATATATTTTAATTTTTATCACAAGTATCTCTTACACCTAGACTTTAATTTCCTAGGTTGGGTGACATTTTATTAGGGAATTTGTTTTAAATCTTTCTCATCACAATATTTTTTCTAAGGCCATATAGGTTTATTCATTTATTACTTAACAATGCAACGTGCACTTCAGGACGCACTAGGTACTCCAAGGGTGCCACTCACCCCATTCTGTTTCCCTTGCGCGACGTGTCCTTCAGGACACACTGCATGCTCCAAGGGTGCCACTCGCCTCTTTCCATTTTTCTTGTGCGACATGTCCTTCAGGATGCACTACGTGGTCCAAGGGTGCCACTCGCCTCTTGACTAACTTGGTAGACATCTAAAACCTCTCGAGTCAATACTCCACCAGGTGATCTTTTGGGAGACTAAGGGCCTCTAATGAATAAGGCCCATGCCTTACTACATGCCCCTTAGAATCATCGTGAGAGACTATCACAGTCTTCTCTCTTGGCATCATGGGTCTTCTCGAACTAGGTATTCGTTAACCTACAGTTTGAGCCATGACGGGAGTGGTAGTAGGTTGGGGTAGGGATTTTTTCCACACCTCTCCCTCAACCCCTCTGGTAGTCATGCGTGACCCCTCTAATCCACATGTGAGTCTAGTAGGCAAGCTATCGTCAGCCTACATCATCAACTAATCATGTCAGAAATATATCCATAATCATATCAACTAATGAGATGGACAAATATCATATATACAATAATCAAACCCGAATAGTACACTCCTCGACTCGATCCAAAGTCCAAGGGGTTCCATCGATGCCTCTGCATCCTAAAGGTCCAAAATCATGCACACTCAGTAAAACTGAGTCAATAGAACCTCTCTATGTCAATGCAGCAAAACAACATGTCATCAACCCATAACGCCTTATAATCAAAATCAAATGCTTAATAGTACAATAATCTAGATCACTTGCAAGCAAGTGTCCTCAAAGAATAAGTTCGCTCAGTGCACACAAGAGCGGGATGTTACAATTTATCAAAACAATGTTGTACATAATGTGTGTCGTGTTCTCAGTCCTCACTTATATAAAAGTGATATTCTTTAATAACATGTTGATTTTCATTGGTTATTTCTATGTTATCAATAATTCATTGAGGATGTCTATATAGAATGTGGAAAAATATAGTGACTTGATCAAAATGATAATATTCACTCTGTATTTCTTTTTGTGCGGTGTATGTGTAATTCTCTGGAAAATCAACTACAAGCAAAATTGTCCATGGTGGAAACAATTCACAGGATTGTTTGAATTGTAGATCTTACCATCAATCTCTATGTGAATTCTTGGTGTATTTATAAATTGCTTCCTGAAACTTCTTCAAAAAATCTATCACACGGATTTTATCTAGACTTTAAAATCAATCCTTTTGGAAATAACATTTGAAGAATGTGGAGCTGTGTTGTTGATATATTCATATCTCTTCCAATTGATTGTTATATTTGAAAATGATTGATCATTCATATCAATAGGATACTTTGAGTGAAACAAACATAGTTTTCCACAACGATCACATTTCTTTGCACCAACACATTTTTTTTGGTAAAATAATTCATCACCTTCTCTTTCACACATAATTTCAGATATAAAAGCAAAGAATGTGGAAGGAGAAGGTGAACTTGGCCCAATTTTTTATATCACTCTACGTGCAACAATGATATCTTTGCTACAAACAACAGTTGTTTGTACAATGTGGAAAGATAAGGTGAACTTGGCCATAGAATTTCAAACGATCTTTTATATTTCTAGATGAAACAACTGTTGTTTGTATCACTCTACGTGAAAAACTGACATTATCTTTGAGAGATTCCAGAAGATTTTAATATGCTAGTTATATTGTCAAAGACATTTTGTTTCACCTTTTTATCTTTTGTCGACTTTTGAATACCCAATAATGATGTAGCTTCGTTTAAATTTCTTGACTTTATTAGACAGAGTAATAGTTGAACTTGTATTGTTCCTAATGTTTTTTTGAAAAAAGTATTATGCATATTCTTGGTTCGATATCTTATATAATGCTTAGCTTATTTCTTGGCAAATTTTTTGGTATAAACATTTCCTAATATTTCATCATCAATGTCGATAAATTCTTCTACACATTTCAATTTAAAGTTTATATTAAAAAACAAAACGTGAACATAAATTCACTAAACTATATAAAATTGTTCATCTTGTATTATATAAATTTATGTACATACCTATAGGTTATTCGAATTCTTCTTCAATTTTGGTTTGAATGTATTTATCGACATTATGAGACAAATTTGTTGATGTTTTTTGAAAAACATCAAATCGGAATTACAATCAATTATATTAAAAAATATTTTTAAATATGAATTTGTAACATCCCGCTCTGGCGCACTGAGAAAACTTATTATTTGAGGACACTTGCTCGCAAGTGATCTGGACTTTTATGATGTTAGACCATTTATGCTTGATTATGATGTGATTGAAAGACGACATGATGTGTTACTATTTGATGTAGACATGTGCTATTGACTCAGTTTTATTGAGTGTGCAAGGTTTTTGACCTTGAGGATGCAGAGGCATTGGTAGAACCCCCTTGGACTCCAGACTGAGTCAGGGAGTGTTCTTTTTGGGTTGATTTATTTACTGTGATATTTCATTGATTTGTTGGTTTGATGTTGACATTTCTAACATGATTGTTGATGATGTAGGCTGACGATAGCTTGCCGATCAGACTCACATATGGATTAAAGGGGCCACACACAAGTTCCAAAGAGGTTGAGGGAGAGGGGTGGACAGCAACCCTGCCACCACCTACTAGCACTCTCGTCGTGGCTCGAACTATAGGTTAATGATTACCTAGTTTCGAGAGGATCCACGATGCCGTGAGGGCAGACTGCGAAAATCGCTCACGACGATTCTAAGGGGCACGCAATAAGGTGGGGGCCTTATTCCTTAGAACCCTTAGTCTCCCACAAGTTCACCTGGCGGAGTGTTGACTCCAGGGGTTAGATGTCTACCAATCAGTCCAGTTGGCGAGTGGCATCCTTGGATCATGTGGTGCATCCTGAAGGGCACGTCGCACAAAAGAAACAAAAGAATCGAGTGGCACCCTTGGAGCACATGGTGCATCCTGAAGGGCATGTCGCGTAAAGGAAATGAACGAGGTGAGTGGCACCCTTGGAGCACGTGGTGCGTCCTGAAGGGCACGTAGCATTGATGTGGGTGAAGGAAACAAACCTAATTATCCCTAAGACAGTAATGCCTTAATAAATTCTTAAAACGACACCCCTCAACTAATCGTCGTCCAGTTCAAATTCTAAACCTAAGTCAAAAAAAAAAACTTCTCTAAGATAAAAATTTCGTTTAACCTTAAGAAAAAAAAAGGCCCTAACTCTAACTCTAAAAAAAGCCTAACCCTAATTCTAAATGAATAGCTCCTATGAATCTTGACCTAATCCTATACCCAAATATCTTTAGGAATAACAATTAACCCTAACAACCATTAAAATAATTAAGCAAAACATCATTATGAGATTTTAGGCTAGAGTTCGCACCTCAATGCAGTGCAAGGAGAATACAATTTTTAGAACATACCTGAGCTCTAGTTCTTGGATTCATTAGCATTAACTTCATCCAACTACAACCAATATATCAACGTATACATTTTAGTTAACTCAAACAATAAATTTCATTGAAGGCCTCTCCTTCCTTAACCGCAACCTGGAATGAGAGTTAATTAACTTATTGAAAACATAACTCCCTTATGAACGCAATAGTTTTTCAAAAATTAAACTAATTCATAATAAACGAATACCAAAAGCCATAGTTTTGATTGACAGATCGCATGACCTTTAGTGAATAAATTGAAAGCTTAAGGGATTAAACTATATTATTTAAAACTCATACATAAACTCAGATTGAACCAACAGTAATAAAACTTTTAACAAGCGGGAGTATAAAAAAAATATATATGTGAATTTAAAAAAAATAAAAAATGAAAACATGCTTAGCGCTTTTACATTTTGAGTTT
>ML776606.1:3099651-3115347 GCA_009831015.1 Picea engelmannii
TGTTATGCTGCCAAACTTGAGAACAGGACGAATAGCTTGTGAGGAGTTGGGGATTTTCTCAGTTGTATTAGAGTGGTAGCTCAGCCTTGGAGGTGAGATGGGAAGCTGTTATACTATCTGGACTGTGTGTGGCCCCTTTTCGGCTCAGGCGGCTGAGGGGGAAGAAGAGTACCCCTAGCGTTTGGCTGGGAGGTACTGGTGTAGTCGCTACGGTTGGCAAGCGGGAGCGGCACGGAGCGGGAGCAACGCGGAGCGCACAGACGTCATCAAGCGAGCGATAAGGCAAGGTACGCTCCTCTATTTTGTAAGGTAGAATGGTTATTGTGTAAATGGATTCGATGTTAGATTGATAGAAACCCTCCCCGACCCATGTAGCGGCGTTCACCTTGCTCTTCATGGTTATTTTATCCTTCCTTTTTTTTTTTACATTGGCTGCTTCTCAAGTATAAAGGGATAACCTAGTTTGTTCTTGATATGTTGGTTGGATTACCTTACTTCTGAGTTTGAATTGTGTAACTAATAGAACCTTTATTTCTGCGATGATTTTTGGCTTTAGTGAAGGTAGAAACCCTTTTTTTTTATTTGCTGGGGCGTTTTTCCATTCCCTTCGCATTTTGATTTTGCCGGGGCGTTTTTACTTTTCCCTGGGCATTCTTATACTACCAGGGCGTTTTTACCTTCTGTTGGTGTATTTACCTTATGTGGGCATTCTATTTATGTCGGCGTTGTTTGATATGGGCATTATATGTGACTGTGGGCGTTTTCCACATTTATTGGGGGCATTTATTTTGTGGGCATTTCGGGTTATCAGTTGCTGTAAATTCGTTGTATAACTTGCTGTCATTCATTTGTAAAATTATTGTCTTCTCGTTGTCAATTTCGGGCAATTCGTTGGGGCATTTCGTTCTACCTTTCTGTGGGGTTTTTGCAATTTGCCGTGGAGTGATTCTTTACTTGGGCATTCTATTGGTGACTGGGGCGTTTTATATTTTTGTCGGCATCTTCCTTGACTGTGGGCGTATCTACTTGTGATTGAGGCATTATATTATTGTTGGCATTCATCCTTGGGGAGAAATCATTCCCGTGGGCGTGTCTTTCCTTGCCAGTGGGCATTTGTATTCAGTGCAGGTATTTTGCACATCACCATGAGCATTCGTTCTACCCCAGAGTTTATAAGCTGCTACCATTTCGTTTTAAATCTGCTGTCATTCGTTATAAATTACAGTCATTCCTTTTAAAAAAAAAAAATAGAAAAAAAATTCTGTCTGGTCTGGTGTAGCTCTGTGGATTACTGTTAAGTTTCCATTTTATAGATGCAATTATTGAAGAATGCCTTGTTTCATTGATAAGTTAAATATAATTATAGCACTCTTATATCTTCACCTTTGTCGAAACCTTCTATAAGCTCGTAGAAATGTTTTAAATTGTCTTTGATTTTTTTTATGAACATAAATGGATTTTACTTTTTACTATTTACATACTATCTCTTACCATGCACACCTTTAGGTAATTGGTGTTGTGTAATGTAAATGTTCATGTTTTATTTGTCTTGATTTTTATATGAACATAAATGGATTTTACTTTGACTATATACATAATAACTCTTACCATGCACACTTTTAGGTAATTGGTGTTGCGTAATGTAAATTTTCAGGTAATGGGGTTGTGTAAAGTAAATTTTGATTTTGGTAATTGGGGTTATGTAATGTAAAGCTTCCAGTATTATATTAATTATATTATTTGATAGTTTGTAATGATGATTGTGTTCAATTGCTTTTATAACTTTCCCAAAATGTTTTCTTTAACTTACAATTCAAAAATAGAGGTTTCATATTTTATTTGTTGTAGTTTTATGGTGAGGATTGTGTTCAATTGCTTTTAGAACTTTCCCAAAATGTTTTGTTTAACTTACAATTAGAAAATAGAGGTTTGATATTTTATTTGTTGTAGTTTTATGGTTGTCAATAATAAATAAAATGTAACTCTTATTATTAATGCTCTTGGTAAAAGCTATTGTCAATGTCATTTGTTTACGTAATGGTGATGCTTGTACAAGGCAAAAAATGCTATATGAGTGTTGATAAGATATGAATGCAAGATCCTGGTTATTCTCTTTACAATGTTATTTTGGTATGAAAAGAAGGATATGTTCAGTTCCTTGCAGGGCTAAATAAGTTTGTTTTATTTACAACATGAAAAATATAAGGTCCTTGAAGGGACTACAATGAATTAATGCGATAGGGTTGAGGGGAACGTTGCAATTAATTCTATGAACTTATTTTATGGTTGGAATAAGGGTGTTAATTTCCTTACTAGCCTTATTAATGGTGAATGCCTTGTAAGGTAAAGGTTATTCCTGCAAACTTTTTATCACTTAAAAAAGGGGTGTTACCCTTTTATGGCAATGGTTTGTAATGTTAGGGTTGGGATAACACATAAAATATAAGGTGATATTATTGTGCAAAATAAATGGTTGTAATGAAATATGTTTATCATGTCACGACAACGTCATTGTAATCTTAGATGTTATTGATAAGTTATGTGGTGTAGTGTCCTTGATTAAGTACAAGGATTATTTGAGTCAGTAAATGAGGGTCGCTGTTCATTTTGAATGATGTGGTACTAGGTTGATACGCCTTCTGTGTGCTCGATCTGCTTGTATTAGGTGGGATGTAGACACCCCCAGGTAACCTTAGGAGATATGCCTGTGTGTGTGATTTTTCGTGTAAACAATCCAGTGCCGTATCAAGAGTCTCGGGCCCTTTAAAGGCAGGGTTTCCACTCTTGCGACACACCTGACGGAGATTACTATTTTCTACCTGAGCAGTCGGCCAGGAGCCTATCTGACCTTCTCTCTCTCCGTAGCAGTGAACTAAGATTAAACGCCCTGCTTTCCTGAGTAGAATTAGTAAGATCTACTACTATGGATTATTCCCTCTGTGTTCGTGATGTGCTTAACCCAGTAGGTCGTTAAATGTTGTGTTGTGTGCCTTATGTCTATGGTCGTATATTGCTTGTAGTTACTCGATGTGTGCCTTCAGTCTTCTTATGATGAACTTCGTGGTTGCATCTTGTTGGTTGTCGAGTGGCGACATAGAGTCAAGTGTGTCTGTTACTTCTACACGCGCGCACACACCTTAAAAAAAAAAAAAGAAATTGCACCTGCTATCAGAGTTGTTGTCGTAAACGAGGAGGTTGTTACAAAATTCTATACTTTTAATATAAACAAGATGTGCATGCATACCTAGTTGGACTTATTCATGTTGAAAATATTTATTTACATCATCATCATTTATTTCTTCAATATTTGCACGTTCTCATTTATTTCTCCAATAATGCTCTTTCCTTTTTTCATTATGGTGATTTTTGTCTCGAGTGTGATCAAAGTTTCTCTTTCACGAACTTTTGTTTCCCATGAGTATAGTTATCTGTAAATGTTTTTAAAAAAATCAATATTTCAGAATAGTCTCAGAAAAACTTCATTGTCACAAAAATAATTAAAAAATAATATCAATAATTTTATGTTCAACAAAGGCTTCACCTTGAAAAAGTGCTCAACATTTAACTTTCAATATATAAATTGTTATTACAATAAAAGCTTGAACTTCAATTTTTTTTTTTTTTTTTTTTGTAATCAAAACATCAAATACCTTGTTCAAAAAAATGAAAAAGATGATTCAAAACTTTGTTGAGGTGCTCTAGAAAACCATGAAACAAGCGAATGATTTGTGTTAAATGTGTTTTGATGAAAGTGTATTTATAAGATTTTGTGCGAAGTGAAACAATACGACGTGTCTTTTCATTGTTTCTGGACGACGGGATTCTCCTCACCCACCTTTCAGCCGAAAAGAGGTTGTTTTGGCCAGAAAGCTAGGAAACCATTTGTTTTTAATGAATTTTATTAGAATTACATGTTTCGGCTTAAAACAATTTCTTTCAATTGAAATATTCTTTCATCACAAAAAAAGCGAATGAAAGTGTTTGCAGAAACCTCATAATTCCCTCTATCTTACTTGAACTTTGGAGGTTGCAGACTCCTCCATAATTTAGTTCCAAAATTGATACGAACATTTGCAAAATTGAATCAACTTTCTATGGATATAATTTGTTTTCATTTTCATTATTTTATCTAATTTTACTTAATTTTATTTAATTTAAAAAAAAAAAAACACTTCATAATATTTTTAGGTGACATTATGATTTAGTGAAATGAAATATTTGTATCTCTAAAAATACATAGTGAAAAATTTAGGAAAAATTATATTCAGAATCTTTATAGTGTTCTTTTCAAAAGGGTATTTTTATATTGTACATTTAATTAAAAATTGATATAGATACAAGGTGGGGGAAAATATGTGTTTAAAATATGCAACGTTTTCATCTTGGTCAACTTCAAAAAATTCTACAAATTATAATATTCATCTGTTAGATGAAAAATTATAGTCATAATAAAATAGAGTCTCTATAGATTGTTGTAGTATATTTCATTTGTCAAAAACAAAATTTTAATAATAGATACATCGTTTGGGGGGGGGCGATGCGGGGGGGGAGGGGGTGTGGGAGAATAACTCATTATCATTCCTTTTATTTTTAAGGAACATACTATTAAACAATTGTCAAATTGACATATCAAATCTCAATAAACAAAATTTGAAAAATAGTCATGGCAAAGATAACACAATTCTTCAGAAGTTTTGTTTTTACTATGAAGTGAAATTCTAAATAAAACAAATACTTGTGTATACAACTTGTGAAAATATAGCTTTTTTTTCTCATAAAACAAGCAAATTAGACACCCATCTTCATGATTTTACCCTTTCTCAGATTTCAAAAAAACACATGAATGACCTACCTCTTTTGAAATCTTACAGTTTATTGTAGTTGATGGTGACCGATTTATCAGATAGCATGTTGTAAGTACTCCTTTTGCCCACAATTCCTACTGCAACTCGACATTATTGACCATGCTCCTTGCTCTCTCTAGAAGAGTCATATTCATGTGTTCAACAACACCATTTTCCTCAGCATAAATCGTGGTCTTATGTATTTCGATCCCATCTTCCTTGCAATAGTTTTCAAATTCCATAGATGTGAACTCACCTTCATTATATGTCCTTAAAAACTTGATTGACATGTCAATTCTCTTTTCAACCAAATATCTAAATTGCTTAAAAGTATTAAATACAACAAATTTTCTTTTAAGTATATAGACCCAAACCTTTCTAGATTAATCATCGATAAATGCCACAAAATATAACGATCCTCCAAAAGAAACTACAGGGGATGGTCCCCAAACATATGAATGAACGTAATCAATAATACCTTTTCTTATATGTATTCATGTTTCAAACTTTTGTCTACATTGTTTTCCAAAAACACAATACTTGCAGAAATTCAAATTCAGAAACATCAAGCTTGGAAATGACTTACGATCAACCAATACGTTAATCCCTTTCTCACTCATATGAACCAAACAATGATGCCATAAACAAACATATCTACTTGCATCTTCATATGCTATCACTGCTTGATTTACTTATGTCCTTCCTTCAAGCTGATAAAGGTTCCTGATCCTCTTTTACTTTCTGACTACTAAGATTCCTTTGAATACCTTCAGTACTCCACCTTGAGTTGTACACATGTATCCAACAAAATCTAGAACAACCAAATATATCAAGTTATTTATTAGTTTGGTTACATGCATTACATCTATTAATGTTGTTACAAAACCATTATGCATTTTAATCTAGACACTACCAACTCCAACAATTTTACAAGAAAAATCATTTCCCATAAAAACAACACCATCATCAATATATTGGTAAGTTGAGAACCAATTTCTATGAAGACATGTGTCATTGCATGCATCAGAATCTAACAACCAATTTTGATTTTGATGTGAAACATCACAAGTAGACAATACCTCATCAACCATACCTGAACTTGTTTATGCTAAATTAGCTTCCTTCGCTTCTTTTGTGGAGTCCTCTTTGGATGCATTATGTATTCGCGAGCAATCCTTATTGAGATGCATAGATTTGCCACAAAACCAACATTTATTCGTACTCTTCTTACCTTTTGACTTAGACCTTGATGTACCCCTATGATTTTTTCCTCTTTATATAGATCGACCTCTCACCACCATTGTTTCTACAGTTGAGGTTTATTTACCAGATATTTTCCTCATATCTTCAGACAACAAAGATCCCACAATAGTGTCATAATCAATGGCATTTGTTGAGCTAAACCACATAGTTGTGACCAGATGATCCCCAGACTCAAGAAATAAACAGAATATCGTAACCTCCTTGTCCTCATATTCATATGTTACGTCCATACTAAATAATTGAAAAATCATAGTATTGAAAACATTTGATTAGAAATTTATGTACCTTCTTTCATCTTCAAGTTGTACAACTGCCTCTTCAAGAAAATTGTGCTCATCAACGAATTTGTCATATAAAAACTCTCCAGTCTGTTCCACAAACCTGTTTTTGTCTCCTCTTCAACAATGTTAAACAACACTTAATTTGCTAAAAACAAACAAATAGTATTGAGGGCTCTCACATCTAAATACTCTAGTCCCCGTCTGTCATGCTTGTTGGTTTTTTTTTATTTTCAACCAATTCCTTTTGCAATCCTTGTTTCACAAGTAGATCCCAGATCTTAATATTCCATACCACAAAGCTATTATTGTCGTTGAATTTCTTCACCTCAAACTTAGAACTATGCACTTTCTCCATTAAAAGAAAAATCCACAACAACTACTTATAAAACTGAACCTTTTTAAATGTGAAAGAATAATGGTATGAACCCCAAATTATTAATTACAAATTTTAAAAATATATATTTAATATATATTTCACCTTTTAATAAAACCCCTTTTAACACATCCTCTAACGTAAAAAGATCACTTTTTTTTATTAGATCACAATTCTACAGAATAAGACAAAAATAAAAAGTACATGGCACGACCATGTCTTATGAAAAAGACAAAAAAAAAACTTTTAATTTTAATTTATACCATTCATACCATATACCATGCAATTTTTTTCTCTTTCTTTGGATAGACGCTCTTTCTTTGTGGAGGGCAGACAAAATCAACGATGGCAACACCTTTGTTTTCTTTTCTCTTCTTCTTCCTAACTCACAAAGTATTTGTCTTCTTCCTAACTCACAAAGTATTTGTCTCTCATACGTGGGTAGACCACATAGTTTTGCATGCAACCGGAGAAACCCACGACTTTCGTTTTTTCCTTATTTGAGAATTGATTCTCAATGAATGGAATTATTTTCTTCTCAAGCTATGATACCACTTGTTGGGTAGCGGAAGAAAAATAGAGCATAAAAAACGAGAGCATCTGCAATAAATATTAAACATGCATAAAACCAAGAACAACAACCACATAATTTACACAATGATTTATGTGGAAATCCAATGTGGGAAAAAACCACAGGAAATGATATTCGGTATTCTTATTATTCAAGGGAGAATTACAATAACCAATTCCACGCATACAACCATCCTCTCCTCACACACACTCGGCTTCCTACACACTTTGCACTCTCACGTTTATGAGTATTCTCGTATATATAACAACTATCACTCAGTTCTACAAATTGATCATGAATAGATCACATAGTTACATGAACAGTTCATAAATAAATTACACATTTTACACAATCTGTTTACAATGATTGCATGTATCACATTTCTAATTTACCTAAATGCATGTGCATGTGAGCTCATGAGAAAATTAGTTTGAATGTTTCTAACAATGTGGATCTCAATCTTTTGAATTTTGAAATATAGTTAGTTTTATACCATGTTTTACATAGGTTTAGACTTTTACTAAAAGGTAAATACACAATCATAAATTTATAAATATTGATCATTTTTATTTAAAAGAAAAATAAAATTATTGTAATGTAACTCAAATTTACCAATATATTTTTATTTTAATTAGGGTCATTAGAGTTATTTATTCTCTTTCAAGCATTCCTTAACTATAACTATATAATAACTCTATTACTTCTTTTATTTTTTTTGTAAATTACACTTACCATTTCTTCAACATAGGTGCAACTTAAAAATACAAGCATAACTCAATCTTATTCTCCAAGAGAGGGTGAAAGGGTAGCTTAATCACTACCATTCTATTCACCTTGGTAAATCCATTCTATGCGTGCACAAATACCATAGGGAATACTATGGGAAAGAAAATACATGTGATGACCACTTAGGATCAATGTATTGTTCAACCCATAGGTCATATGTGCGATGTTTTCTTTTATACAAGGTTGATTCATGCATAGTTATTTCTAACATGGCACCAGTACGTAAAAGCATTAAATCCCCGAATAGTTGTGACTATAAGGCTGGTACAGGCGGTTTTGTTTCTTGCTGTTTAACGCGCCTATGCTAACCATAACTAGATGAGAAGGAAAGGCTGAACTATAACCCTAAATGTGCTATCACGCACTTACCACAAATATCGATAAGAGGTCTGCAGAGGCATGACTTTCATGACTTAAATAAACCATGCATGCGACATTTATGGTGTCCTGTAGCATAATCCTTTGGGCCACCACTAGACCACCATTCCCATTGTGTTTTTTCCACCTCACTCTATTCACATGGTCTAGGTATAGCTCGTAAATATCAACATTAATATGCTTGGCAGAGGTTTTAAAAGTTTATTGTTTCATTATTTTCATTTCGTCTATGTATTTGCAAAATGTTGCAACTCTAACCCTGGTGTTGTCAAACTCAGTGGCGTGGCCAAAATTTGGGGAGTTGGGTTCGCTCTGGGTGGAAGGAACTAGGAGACCCTCACCAGTCGGATACCACATATGCGAGGTAAGTAACCTTTCAGATGTTTAACTGAACTCTCTGTAAATTCTAAAAGTCACCATGCGCATCAGTTTTCCCCTGAATCCTATTAGTTCTACTAGTCCTAGCTTCTGTGGTCTAAGATATCATTTTAAATTATATTTTTGCATCAGTTTTATTTTTTTAAACCCTTATACCCTGCGACAGACATTTTATTTATGAGTAAACCCATGGGGAGTCTCGGACTGTAATAAATCCATAGGAAGCGAATGTTTCCCCGCAATGCAGTAGCTACTTTAGATATATACATAATGTCATATTTACTGTATCTTTGTTTTTTTTTTTTCTGTTCTGTATTATTTATTTTTACCCAACTCGATAGAGATACTAGTTCTTGGCAGGACCCTTTCATTGATTTTACAGCTTTGGCATAGATTTTTCCATCTCGTTAGTTTTTTGGGTGCCGTGGTTTCCTTGAGTTTTTAATTTAACAGTTATGAAAACATTTACGGTTCTGTACCTCTATTTACATTTTGGAATTTCCAATCTCCAATGCTGAGAGTATACATCCTGGTGCTTGCCCATATTTAACTCGGGTTAAAGGGAGCACGATATGTATATATATAATCATAGAGTTATCCACTATTGTACAGAGAGTCCTCTTCGACTAAATATCCACCTTTAGTATTTGGCATGTAACCCCATTTGTGTTCCAATAACTAAACGATGAAGAGTTAAAGTCGTGAAACAATTCCTCGAAATCCACTAAGTTCCATTTGAGTTATACCTGGGTAAGTTTTTACAAAATTTGCCTCAAGTTCTATGCATTTGAGGGACTGTGCGCAACTTGAATGAGTTTTTAAATAGTAAAACGTAAGTTTAAGAATTTTGACTATGGTGTCCTGTAACCGTGTCATAAGTTTGGGCTGGGAAAGGTAATGTCTCTATGGAAATGCTTTACCGTGTGTAAATTTTTTTTTTCTGAAGTTCTGAGGTTCACTCATCAATTCTCACTTTGTTAGCATAACGCAAACAATTTTTGAATATCCAGAACTCTGTTCTTGATTGTGTTTCTTTTTTCATATGTTTGTGGTTTTTAGCTAAACAGGAGGACAGTATCTCGAAAACCCTATCTGAGATCTGAATCGACAAATCTGTGGAACATGTTCTATACTATGTACTTTTTATCGTTCTGGTTATGCAATAGATGACTTACATGTTTAAATGTTCTATATACTGGAAATTATTTTGAGAAATTATTTTAATGTATTCGGCTCCAAGACTAATGATGGGACACATGTTTCTGTGGCGAGGGTACCCATCAGCTGTTTCAAAATCTACTTCTCCCCTCCGTGTTATGGATGATTCGCTTAGCGTTGATGATGGAGCAAGGAACATACGTCATATTCAAGCTAAGTGACTGTCCACGTGTTTACAAAATGAAAACTGTTGATTTCGTAAATTCATTTTAGAACATTTACTTTTTCTTTGATATTTATTTTTTCATTGATTTGTTTTCATAACTCTGTTAATGTTCTTGGTCTTCTCTTGCAAGACTTGATCTCTCGGGGGCTTGAGGATTTACAATGGCAGCCCACTCGAAAGGTATTCGAGTTCCAACTCACTGCATTGAAAGGATAATACCCATCCAAGTTTTATTACAGTGATAGGTTTCACCCTAGGATGTTATTATCAAATTTTGTTTCATACAAGGTGCATAAAGTAATTGGTTACTTGTATCTTTAAGCCATAAAGGAAAGGACAGAGGGGAAACCCGGTATGAAATATGAATTTCACCATTTAATATTTATGTTGGCATATATTGAGTAGATCTTTAAAAACTCGTCTTGTTCCATCTCTGTAATGTAATAGATAACATATTTTTTTATGTATTTCTATCACTCGACATTTTCTCCTAAGATTTCTAGAATGAAAGATACAATAATCTTCTGCTACACTTAATTTAGTTTCATTTAATGGAAAAATACATGTAATAGTCAAAATATAATTTCTGTGTATTAGATATTCATGTGGCTCTGAAAATCTGTGTGGGAAGCAACCTGTTTACACACACATATATATAGCTATGGTATAGTTTATAATTATCATGGTAATACTTTGTTCTGTTTATATTTACTGCAACTTCTAAAGGTATACATATAATTCATGTAAATCAATACTTACTATTCTTCAATATATAAAATTCTGTAATAAGTCCTTAACATATTCACACTTGAATCTACATTCATATTGCGGTTTTGAGAGTATATAACTTGAATAACAACTTTCACCTAATCACCAACAACTATCATATAGGGTAGCTCTCTAATTCTACTTACTGAATAAATTCAACTGTAAAAACTTTTCGATAATTCATTTCATTCTACCAACACAAGTAGATGTATACTATCAACCATAAAACAATAGGACATTCATCCAGAATTAACTAAAATGTATTATACCAACTATTTAGTCAACAAAACATTCAACCACGGAAGAGTAGATCAACATACGTGAAAAAAGTGATGAAACAAAAAATAGAACAACCAAGTTCCATCCAACCATAGAACAAAATAACTAATCTACTTGCTCCATTCACCCCCTAGCTTGACCATGAATCCATGAGGGTGAAATCCAAACTCCTCCTTAGATATCATCCTCTTTCAGAATCATAAAATTTCTCCTTGCCTCACACTGAGAAACCAATGCTCATAACAACAAGTGATATTCCTCTCCTCAGGATACTAGGTAGCATCCTGCCTCCTCCCATATGCTATATATGAAAAATCATCTTGTGCCTAGGTCTCTTCCCCTTGGTAATTTTCACAGCTTTGTGAATCCTTGATTTTCAGGGGCTGCCAATCGCCAAATTCCTGATTTGGCACCTGTAAAATTCAACACTAAGGTAGTTCAAACATGTTCCCCACTCATGGAGTCATGGTCATCTGATTTCAACCAGACTGTTCCATTTGTCTCTCAACAATAAATATAAAAATTATTTTTTTCTTACAAGTGTCATAGTCAAAGAGTTGGCTCGGAAAATCAAATCTTTGTCCAACAGTCATAATTATAAATTACAACTAACTAAATTATAAATTATAAATTTCCATAAATGGAAATAATTTTCCAAATTCAAATTTACCAAAAACATAAATAAATTCCTAAGTGTATTCAAACTTCAATAATAATTTATTTTTGGGGATATTACTTCCTTTCCCACTTCACTACAAAACTGTCATGAGTGTTCGTTCCTTTTTCGGAGTAGGGTTGGATAATATTTCTGCAAATCTTCCCTCAATTCCCAAGTGGTCTCCTTAGGACTAAAGTGCTTCCATTGCACTTTTACCTGGGCGATGACCCTATTCCGAAGTATTGTTTCTCTCTTGTCCAGAATGCACAGAGGTTTCGCTTGGAACTCGCCTTATGGTTCCACCTGCACCATGTTCCAATCGATCATGTGAGTAGGATCATGAACATAATTTTGTAACAAAGAAACATGAAATACATTATGAATTTTTATATTTGTAGGAAGTGCAAGTTGATATGCCACGGGTCCAATTTGAGCTAAGATCTCGAAAGGGAAACAAAACCTGAGCACCAACTTGGAACAATTTCCTAGATATTATGAACTTCTTCTTGATTTCACTTTTAAATACACGTGGTCCCCAACTTGAAATTCCTGGTGCCTTCTTTTCAGGTCTGCGTAACGTTTATGCCTGTCATGCGCCTCCTTTAAATTGTTTGGTACTTTTCTTACTATATTCTCCATTTCCCGAAGAATTTATAGTCACACCATGAGTCTATAAGCTGGGTTATCCTAGCTAATCAGTGTTGTACATTTTGTATCATAGATTACTTCGAAGGGGCTCATCATAGCGGATGTCCGGTAACCATTATTGTATGAAAATTCTACCAAGTGCAGGTAGTATTCCCACTTACTTGGTTTCGTCCTTACGTACATTTGTAGCATATATTCCATGATTTGGTTTGTTCGTTCAGTTTTCCCTTGCATTTGTGGATTGTATCTTGTGATGAAATTCAAGTTATTATTCAACCCTGCAAACAATTCTTTCCAAAATGTAGATTTAAATTTTATGTCTCTATCCGAAATTACCATTTTAGGAATACCATGCAGTATAAAAATTTCCTTCATGAATATTTTAGCGATGTTAATATCTTTATAAGTAGATTTTATAGGAATGAAATGTGAACACTTGCTAATCTTATCAATTACTACCATAATTGAATCATTTTTTTTTTGAGTTCTAGGCAAACCTGTGATAAAATCCAGCGATATAGTCTCCCATTTCCATTCCTGTATGGGTAGAGGTTGCAACAGTTCAGCTGGGTGTTGTTTTTCATCCTTCACCTATTGACAAACATGGAAATTAGACAAGTATTATGTTGTCTCACCTTTCATATTAGGCCAATAAAATAACTTCCTTAGTGTTGTTACCATTTTTTGGTATCCCGAATGATCAGAATATGGTTTCTTGTGTAGCTCGTCCAAAATTGTTATCTTTAGTTCATCAGATTATGGTATGTATAATATTTTTTTGAATCTTAGTAAACCATTTCTGTCTAAACTTAGATACGTCTTGTCTAAATTTTCTGCATTATTTTGTAAATATGCCACTGTTTTAATGTATTTTTCAACAGTATTACTTGCAGCCTTTATCCTTTACTCAATGTCACTTTCTGCCTTGCTAATGTTTATCTCAAACAACCCATGAATTCTTCTACTTAAAGCATTTTCGACCTGTTTTTCCTTACGCTTGATGTGTCTTACCTCAAAATCGAATTCTCTCAAGAAGTCCAACCATCTTGTTTGCCTTGTGTTAGGGTCTGGTTCACTAAACAAAAATTTCACACCATTGTTATGAGTCAACAACATAAATTTTTTGCCCATTATATAGTCTTGCCACATATTTAATGCATGGATGACAGCAACTAACTCCAAGTCGTGAGTGACATAGTTTCATTCATGCTCTTTTATTTTTTAGGACTTGTAACAAATAACGTGCCCTTCTTGAGTTAGGACACCTCCCAAACCTTTTTTTCATGCATCCACGAAGACTGTGAAGTCTTTATCTAGGTCTGCTACCCTTAGAATTGGTGCAGTTGTTAACAATTCCTTTAACTTATTAAAATTGTTCTGACACTTCTCTCACCAATTGAACTTGGTACCCCTCTTCTATAGGGATGTGATAGGGTATGCAATCTTAGAGAATCCCTCTATAAATATGTGATAGTACCCAGTGATTCCCATGAATGACCGGATGTCTGCTACGTCCTTAGGGATAGGCCAGTTCATGATGGTTCTTATTTTCTCCAGGTCGATTGCAATACCTTCTTCAAATATTACATGTCCTAGGTATTGTATTTTCTTTTCATGAAAGTCACATTTGTTGAATTTAGCATATAGTTTGTGTTTTATTAAAGTTTGTAATATTATCACTAGTACATATTGTAAAAATTCCGACATTTTATTTGCAGCGTTATGGACATAATTGTCCATATTGTCGCAAAATAGAGGAAATTTAAAAAAAAAAAATCATCTTGCCTGATAACGTTGGTCTTTCCACGTTGACGTCTCTCTTGCCACATTGACGTCTCTCTTGCCACATTGTCGTCGCTCTTGCCATGTTTTCCACCTAGTCGTCTCTCTTGCCATGTTTATGACATAGATGTCTATCTTTCCATGTTTGTGAAGATTGTTGTCGCAATTGCGACGTTGTGGAAACTAGGTTTTCCCCCTCCAATGGTCACCTTAGTATGTTGACCAAGTCAAAATACTAATGGTCATCTAGCCTTTTATAACATTGGAATTGTGACGTGATAAAATTTATAAATATGTTTCTTTTGACAGATGTTGTGACAAGTTTTCTATAATAATGACGCTTCAAAAAGGGTTTGTCGGTCTTCTTAGAGAACAAAAAATAGGTATTTGTTTTAGTATAAGTCTGTGGGGAAGAATGTGTTGGAAGATTGGTTGTTTTCATTGATGTCAACCCTAGTCATGCATTTTGGACCGCAAGATTGATGAAGGTATTTGGACATGAAGGAAAATGCACATGCAGATACAAGACCCATGGATTTATAGTATACATCATTTTGTTTCTGGTGGTATGTGGCATGTCACATGGATCCTCATGGTTGAGGAGAAATGAATTTTTTAAGATGACAAAGTGAATTGTACATGTAGGCCCTGAAGATAGTTAAAGAAAAGAATTACAAAATAAGAAAGTGTTAGGTCAGCCCTAATGTTAAAAGGAAGTGACATAAATGGTATAAATAAACATCATTATACGTTCATTTGATACAAGTCAAATTTCAGAGAGAATAAGAAGTAAAAGAAGGGCAGATTTCAAGGGAGGATGAAGTCTTTTGGTGATGTGTTCTAAGGTATGTTATTTTCAGGTCATTTTACCATTTTTTCTATAACTTGTTTTCTAGAATGATTCAGATGGTGAAATCACTATGGCATTGAGAATAAATATCAAGTTACCTCTGGTAAAAATTTCATCTCTTGATTCGCTATAATTATGGAGATACACTATGTGGAAGATAGGGTTTGTGACCAATCCTGAAGCTAGTCAATAAATAGGTGTTCCGGGTAAAATAGTCATAACTGCTTCATACATAATCCAAATGATGTGGAACAACTTCCATTGGAAAGAGTACGCAATGTAGTTTATTGTGTGAAAGTTTGAAAATTGGATGTTAAATATTGAGCATGGGGCATGCTGTACAAGTTGGGTCTTTTGAATAGACCAGAATTGAATAAAGTCTACCATTCTTTCTATAACCTCTTTTTGGGGAGGATTCAAGGAGTGAAAATTGGAGGAGTTTCAGAGAATACA
>ML776606.1:3133973-3146551 GCA_009831015.1 Picea engelmannii
AATTGTGTGTGGCCCCTTTACTCCATATGTGAGTCAAGTCGGCAAGCTATCGTCAACCTGCATCACCAAAATCATGTCAGAATGTCGTCATCAAATCATCAAATCAAATCAACATCATAACAAACAACTCAACCCAAAAGCACACTCCCTGACTCAGTCCGGAGTCCAAGGGGTTCTACTGATGCCTCTGCATCCTCAAGGTCAAAACCCTGCACACTCAATCAAACTGAGTCAATGGCACCCGTCTAATCAAATAGCAACACATCATGTCAATCACATCATAATCAAATATAATAGGTCTAATGTCAACAGTGTCCAGATCACTTGCGAGCAAGTGTCCTCAAATAATAAGTGGTCTCAGTGCGCCAGAGCGGGATGTTACAATTCTGCACACATGCTGCAATCATTGAATTCCACAATGTCTAGCTTACTATGGCCATTTCGTCAAACGCTTTGCATGCATAATCTACAATCCCGTATTTTTCATACATTGTAACAAGAGCACACCCCACAAAAACATCTGACTGAAATTCAATTTTAGCAATGTGAGCATGCAAATCCCTCTCTTGATCGACAACTCCAAGACTCGCACAAACTCCTAGAATGATAGCAAGCATAAATTCCCCAGGCTTGACCCATGTTCGATGCATTAGTCCAAAAATATCCATTGCCTCTTCATAATATCCATTCTTACTATACCCTGCAATCATTATATTCCATGACACTAAATTCCATTCAAGCATTCTCTCAAACACTTGGCGTGCATTCTCCACACATCCACATTTTGCATACATGTTGATAAGGTGATTACTCAGAATGATACCTAGCTCGAACCCACTATCAATAATGTGTTGATGGACTCTTCTACTATCTACCAAAGACTTACTATCAATGCATTTTAATAAAAAATGAGTATAGCTATTAGTGTCCACTTGCATTTTGAATGGGTTCATCAATTGGTTATCCATTGTCAATGCATTCAAGTCCCGACTGTTCCTGTACCAACTCTCATTACTCTTCTATTGGGGTATTTGATACACATCAATGGTTATGAATGACCTGGGAGTGGAACCCATTATTTGCATACAAAGCAACTACATCTTATATAAGAAATAGGGTCTGTTCCACTTCAAAAATTAATGGTTGGTGAAGAAAAATTACATGTTTATCTCACAATTTTAAGCAAATAGATTTGTAATCGATATACACAATTTAGCGAATTGACCCATTTGAATAAATTTATACCATAATTGGTGAAATGGGTGGAATTAACCAATGTCCCCTCGAGGAATCTCAATCAGAGCATTGGTATAAAGCCAAGAACATAATTTGTATCATCCACATTGAATCCACTTGATATATGGATGGAGATCAACAATATGATTGATATATGGATGGAGATCAACAATAAGATATGGTTTTTGGCCTCTGATTGATGATGAAAACAAATTGGAGATGGAGCAACCCTTATAATCATCTTTGTTGTTTTTTTGTAAGGAGACAACCAGTAGACATGTTGTTGGAAACCATTTAGGTTTACACCATAATTTGCCAAAGGAAATTTCAAACATTTCTAGAAGTCTACTATATGAAAATCTATCCACAAATTTGTTGTCTAACTTAGCCCGAAATAGAAATAAGACTGACTAGATCTTGAATGCCCATCTCCAATGAGCACAAATAAAACAAGACATCCCATTCCTTAAATTGGTGGATCAATCCTCTATATGAGGCTATTATTCTATGGTAAATTTTTTCTTTGCAAATGCCAACACACTAGATCCTCATTAAAATGATAATCATCATCCAAAAGAAGAATAGTTTTTGTCATGAGGTCTTTGTGGCCACTGTTTTAAATTTGGAGATGAAGTCAGGCTTAGACACTTCCTCGTCTCACAAACCCAGAAGGAAAATCCAACACAAAAGAATATACAAATCATCTCCAAAATTGTATATAAATACTAGTTAGTAATGGAATTAGCATGAGTCACCAAATTGAACTTACATGTTTTGTATGCTATACGTGGTCCAAACAGGGTGAAAATTGTCTTCAAAATGGTTCTCTTTCAAAAGGATCCCACTGATTAGAAAAACCAAATCTACAGGCTTCCATATGATTCCTTAGTACAAACAGGGTGAATATTGCATCCTCCGTCTCTAAGTAGTAGATATCTTTCAGTGAAAATGAAGGCAAGCATACATCAAGTAAAGTAGGCAAAGTATTAGTTTCAAAAATTACTATGTAGTATGCACTGTAAACTGGATAGCATGCAATTCTTGTGTATCTCGACACAAAGGAAAACTATGAATATTATCAATTGCACTCACTCTAAAACATTACCAATATTCCCCTCATGTACATAGGCCATTGTTGAAATGATGCAAGCAGTGGGCATCTCGCACAACAAATTCCCAACCAACAAGCTTGGAGATGAACTTGATGGTGGTATGTCAGTCATTACACACATGGAGTTTTTTTTTATTTTATTTTTTATATCCAAATAGGTGTCTCAACCATGGTGTTGATGAGACCAAAAGAAATTTGCAAGTTTCTCACTATGAGGATGGAAGGATGGCTATTGTGTGATATCATGTAGAACAAGGTTCCTGTTAGTCCCATTTTGTTATCTCAGTCATAAAACTCTCGATGTACAATTTTACTTCATTCACTATAATTTGATTAGTTGGTTGTGATTGGCTTGTTGTGCTCTAATGTGTGCATGGAACATTTCCCTTTTCTAGGGTAGCTAATGTGGCACATGCACTAAGAATACTAGAAAAGGAAAATTGATTTGGCTTAACTTGTGTTACCAATTGAGAAGTCTGATTCAAACTTCCTTTTCAAAATACAAGCATGGATTCCCTTGCCATGTTCCAGAGCTCCAAGGGATGCACATGCACTTAGCACACTAAAAAACATGAATTGATCAGGCTTTATGCGAGTCCTTGTCATCTTACAAAAGAGTTCAAGGGCTTCATCATAATGCTCATTTTTTGCATAATGTAAGTTTTCAGCATTATGCTCTTAGGATTGGCGAGGCTTGGTCTTGAAGGAAATGAATTGGTCAAATACTTTGGGATCAAAAGGATATGGAAGTCTCGACAAGGTGATAACAAAAAGAATAGAAGATAAAATATGGAAAGGATGTAGATAAAGTGTGATAAGATCTAATGGGAAAGCATGCAAACTAGCAATTTTTGGAACTTGAGGAAAGACCAACTAGAATAAGAAGAAGGAAATGGATGGTGGATATCAACCAACATATATTCTTTTTCCTTAATATTTCTAGGTTTTGTAACAAATGCACCATTATACCCAAACCAAAAAGCTTCTTGTCGGAACTCTCTATCTTCTTACCTAGTAAGGTCGAATGGTAAAGATTATATGTTGGGGATGACGTTAACAAAATCACTTGCCTGAGAGAGAAGAACGAAGGATTAGGATTAGGATTCAAAATCCCCCTGGGTGAGCCACGCTAGTATATTCCAATGGGTTTACTAAGGATTCCATCCACAAATGGGGGAAAGCATCCCATGGGTTTCCCCAAGAGGTTTTCCTTGGAACAATATATTTNTATATATATATATATATATATATATATATATATATATATATATATATATATATATATATATATCCTCACAATGTGTTTTTTATGTATTTAGCATCACGTAGGTACTTCCACATTGGCTCGATGTCTAGCATGTGGAAGTCGTTTGTAAAGTGAATGACCTTTTTAATTAATGTGAGTTTAATTAAGTTAAATGCCTAAGTTCTTGGCATTATTAACTTAAGTGAGTAGATTAACTCCTAGCCGTTAGATCTAAAGTGAAGAAGAGAAATAATCTCAGCTCTTGATCACTTTAGGAGATCTAGGGTTTTGGATTTAGTGTTAACTCAACATAATAAAAGGCAACTTAAGTGATAGGATGAGAGTCAAGACACACAAAGAGTACATTAGAGCAAATGAGGACTCTTTTCTCATATGCTTATGTCATACACAGAGTGAGGAGATCTCATTGATTGGGTGAGGAGGACAGTTCATCCAAGTGTGAGTGGGCGGGGTCAAAGGAAGGAGAAAGGGGAAGCAAGGGAGATAGAAGCCAAGCAGGCTAGGATATTTGTTGATTGTATTTTCATCATATGGGCCATTATCCCAATACATGAGCCCAAGATTTTATTTAATAAAATCAACTCGGATTTTATTTTCCCTTCGAGGTTTTTCCAGGGGTGTTTACCCAAATATCTTTTGCAATGTAATTGATTTCAGTTTTATACATCTGCTGATTTAATTTGTAAGTAACCTAGATGTGCATTTATTTAATAAAGCGATTTTATTGTATCTAAGTGTCGGGTGCTATGTTTAAAAAAATTAACACAATGGAGGGGGGATTCAGCTAGAACAATAGAAAAGGGAGATATAATTTAATATGGGAGAGGTTATATAGGCTCTTAGTTGATGAAACTCTTCTTCTTCTGGTCTACAAATTGGAGTCCTTTACTATCAAGAGAGAAGGATTGCACCACAATCTACTGATAGTGGTCGCTTTGTTTGCAACCCATTTTTTTGTGTAAAATAACCAATGTACATTTGTTGTTCATATTAATAGTTAAACAAGGCATTTTATTCAAAAAAAGCTAGAGATAAAACAATCGCATCAAAGAACACAAGGAAACTCATTTAAAAATGCATGACAAGGTAGTTCATTTATTCCAAATTTTGTCATTAAGATTCTTGCATACGTTTTTGAAAGTTAATTTTCTTTAACTTTAGTTGATTTTTATAATTTATTGGAGACTCTTCTCACATCTATCCTTAGATTTCAGGTGCAAGAACAGACTTAACTATGTGGGAAGAAAATACACTCAATCTGTAAGATAACTTGTTTTTCCATAGTTGGTCACATTATTTTTCCATTACAAAATGTATTTACCCTCAATGCCTTTATATGAGTTGAATTCCCCAACCTACACTCAATTCCTTTATATGATTTGAATTTCCAAGCCTACCAATGGATTTATAAAGTCTTTGGAATTCCTATTCCAAATTGCTTATCAAGATCTGTTAACAAACCAACAAAAAGATCCTTTGTGCAAGTCAAGCCTTGACAATGACTTGAAGATGAAACTAAAAGCCAAGTTAGGGAGAGTCTGAAAACAAAAAATAACCTATCTCAACATTTGTATACATGCATTAGACAACAGGACACTAAGCATGAGATCAGAAATTTGTTGTTTAATGCCAAAACTTGAGGCCTATGATTTAGATACTAGATCACTGGGCACAAGATTATAAAGATATTGTTTAATGCAAAAACATGAGAAGAACCACAGTTTTAGTTATGGATACTTTTCCCTAATACTGAGAAGGTCCTAGATTGAGGACTGTAGCAAGAAAATGTACTATAGTAAGGCTTTTGCCTTCAGCTTCTCAATGACTAGCCAAGGCTATAACAAGTGGAATTCCAAATACTCTCAAAGTCAAGGAAGTTGTCCAACCAACTTGCTTTCTCCAAAAAAATTTCATCAGACACATCACATAAACAAAAGAAGCCATGGTCTAATGGCTGAGACCTCATCCTCCACTCTTACCGAAAGGGGAAATCTATTTTTCTCTAAAGGAGAGAAATTTATGGAAATTACATGAAATTCCAAACTGTCAAAGGAATTTTACCCTAAACAACAAAAAGAAAAATCCAATATAACCAATGTTACTAGAATAAACAATTCGAGAAAACAATTCTTTGTTTTTTTACACATTTTTGTGACCTTTTTCCTATATTTTGCATTTCTTCCAACTTTTATTTTTTGAACCCTTGTCAAGTTATTTCCATACACCACTTTTCCAACATTGACAATAACCCACTCAATGTCTTTGTGCACCATAATGGGGAGAAAGGCATAAAGTATAAGCAAGTCATTCTTGTATAATGATTACCACAACCCTGTAGAATAAGAGTCAAATGCCTCAACAAAAAATAACTCTTTGCATATCCTATCCTTCTAAGCAGTTGAAGTCACCTTTAATATGAGTGCAATTCTCCAAGTAACGTGAGTTAGAATCCTACTTTCACTGTGAGACAAAGGAAGAAAGAGGTGTTTTAGAAATACTCCTAGCCTCTAGCACTGCATTTCAAAAGGAATGTTTTCACATATATAAGATATGTCCTAAACTAGCGTAAGTTTTGATCAATATCAATAGAAGGGCATCTTGTAAGTTGTAACATTAAATGAGCACCAAAATCAGTCAAGGATTATTGGAGTCTATGAAGCAAGGTTGAATAAGTTTTAGCCAAATGTTGGTCCATTCACTCTAAATTTTTCCTAAATTCCACTAAACTCCAATGGAAAGGGCCTTTACTACCAGTCACAAGGCAATGTTGCAGCCTAGGCCACTTTATCCTTATAGTTCCAAGTCTAGTTTTACATTTGTAGGGGACATTAGTTGTGACATCCATAGCAACAATGCAAGCTAGAATTATGTCAAAAATGTTTGATTTTTTCCTTTTCACGAGATGCTTCCTATTATCACTATGTGGCAAGTGTTCTCTTCCACAATCTAGGAATATTACATTGCAATGTAGTCAACTTGCAACACTCTAGAAAGATCCCTCTAGATAAGAAGTCACAAGTGGGGGGTATTTATTCCACCAAAGTCACCTAAGTTTTCGTCAATTTCAATAGTAGGGGAGCTTGTAAGTTGTAACATTGAATAAGCACATAAATGGTTCACTGTGAGAGAAAGGAAGAAAGAGGTGTTGTAGCAATACTCCTAGCACTGCATTTCAAAAAGAATATTTTCACATCAGTAAGATATGTCCTAAATTAGTGTAAGTTTTGGTCAATTTCCATAGCAGGGGCACTTGTAAGTTGTAACATTAAATAAGCACCAAAATGGTTCAAGGATCATTAGAGTTTTTGAAGCAAGGTTGAATAATTTTTACCCACATGTCAGTCCATTCACTCTAAATTTTTCCTAGATTCCATTAATCTCCAATGTAAAGGGCCTTTACTAGTAGTCACAAGCAATGTTTCAAACATCATGTTAGCGAATATATCACCAAGGATCTGGAAAGAAACTTATCTGCATCATCAAGGATAATAATTCAAAATATCAACAAACTTAAAAATATATAAAAATATTCATTTTTTTTCAATTTTTTAAACATCTAAAGAGACCCCCTCCCTCTAGCACTTTTATGGGTAAATATAACAGTGGATAACCCCTTTTTTTCTCAATCCCATGCTTTCCCTCTTCAAACTGAGAAAAAAAATCCCAAACTCTGCTAACTCAACCAATATTTCCAATTCTTTCGATATTTTGCCATTATATTGTGATGTTGGCAATATATCACCAATATTTGCAACACTGGTCACAAGGCAATGTCACAGCCTCGGTCACTATATATTTATAATTCCAAGTCTCATTTTATAATTATAGGTGAGGTTAGTTGTGACATCCATAGCACCAATGCAAGCTAGAATGCATATCCAAAATGTTTTATTTTTTTCTTTTCACAAGTTGCTTACTATTATCACTATGTGGTGAGTGTTCCCTTCCACAATGTGGGAGTATTAGAATGCAATGTAGTCATCTTACAACACTCTAGAAAGATCCCTCTCACTAAGAAGTCACAGGTGGGGGGTACCTATTCTGCCAAAGTCACCCAGGATTTGCACCTGACCCCAACCATTTGCATGGGCATGGGATATTTGTTCAACCAAAGACACCTAATATTTGCACTTAGATCTAATCAATTTCATTGACAAGATGGCCTCTGAAGGGAAAAATGTGTCTCTAAGGAGACTTGAACGTAAATGGGGGGTATAAAACACCCCTACTTTAACATCCAACAAAGCCATCATTGAGGTTTGCTCAAATGTTTACCATGAGGTTAATTTTACAACCCATTCACGCCATTGGTCCAAGTGTTTATCACAACATTTATAATATCTTAACAACATTTTTTTATTAGTGTTTTGTGGGTAGAACCACCCTTAGTTTCTTTCTCCGACCTAAGTACAGGAGAACTAGGACATTTACAAAGAGGATTAGAACTTAAGTATTTTCCTATCTTCAATTTTTTAATGCTTCCTCTTTGAATTAGATGTCTCTGCCAGAAAAACTAAGTCTCATAGTACACATATCAAGAAGCTTAAAAGAAAACTCTTGATCAAGATCAAGATGCTACTTTCTCACAATCCTATCTTGATTATGTGATCCTTTTGACAACTGCCAAATAATTTTGGCATTGAGTGTGTGTGTCCTTCAAAGCCCCAAGCATTATTCTTTCTTATTTGATAATCCTTTCATGTATGGAGGCTATGAGTGTTGGAATCTCTTAACGAAGTCACATGAAGAATTTGTTTTTGTGTTGTGTGCTTGTTGGTTTTCCTATGGCACATTTTTATAGCATGTTAATTTTACAAAGTAATATTTATCCTTTGAACCCCATCATATCCCTCCCCAGTGAACCCCCACCCCAAAAAACAAGAGGTATCATCCCTGGTTTCATGCAATTAAGATCTATTTCAACAGATTGAAATAGGTTGGGACTTTGAAATTTTAAGTATTTATACTAAATCTTATTATGCTACCAAGATGATGAAACGTTATTAAAGATGGACTTTTCAAATCCAAATTAAATAGAAACCCATTGTGCCCATTCCACTAAATATTAAAGACCCAACTCGAAAGTGGGAGATGGTACCAAATGGCAAATAACAGTCTTCTCCAAGCCTCATTAAAGAGCACAATTGCTATATCAAATTTTAATTTAGGACTAGGAAAAGTCTCCAATGATGAGGGAAAATGTCGACTATGATTCTTGGAATGAAATTGAGCTTCTTATGATAATTCTAATTATAAAATGGGACCCACTATTGATCATTAATATAGGAAAATGAGCAATATAGATGCACAATTAGAAAGTAAACAAATTTGTTGAGGAAATAGGAATCCTTCAAATTAAATTTTATAAAACTGGTTTCAACCATAACCCAAGGTAAAAGAATAAATGGGCCAACTATATGGCTGAATTGGGAATCCTCTTACATCCAAAACAAAGATGCCAAATGAACATATATATGGAACCAAATGAGAAGAAATGGTCAAGGAGATTGGAGGTACCTGGCAGTGGGCTTGAGGAAATGGATTATTTATGCCATGATTAAGCAAACTTCTGTCATGATTATATAAGTAATTTAAAACTTGCAAAGGAGTGAAAATGTGGCCAAGGGAAAGGTTGTTTAGTTTGTGACAATCAGATCCTTTTCATTCTTTTAACTTTAAACTCAAGCCTATTAAAAAGGAGTTCGGAAGCAAATCTCATACTAGAGAAAACTAGAAAGATGAATTAGAGGACTGGATGCACTGATGAGAAGTTATAGCAGTTGGAGGAAAATGGCCAAGGAGAATAGTGTTCCACTTACAACCCACTAAAATTTACAAGGCCAAATTTTGTTTTATGTATCTACCATGTCTTTTCATTATGTAGACAGTAGTATTCAAACAAAACATGAAAATGAAAACCACAAATTCCCATTGAGCAAGGATAAATGTCTTTGTTTTGGAAACGAAGATACACAAGGAAGTGTGCATGAAAATGAATGGGATGGGAAATATAGCTCAAATAGCAGAGGTGGAGTGGAAAATTAAATAAGCTTTCATAATCTCATGGTTTAGCTTAGCAAAATGAGATCAAGGAGATATAATGGGGCATAAGAAACAATGGAGTAACTGTCAATTGAAATGCAGGTTGTAGGCAAACTGCAAAACATGCAAACGGAGATGACTGCCATGAATATATATATGTTCAAGAGAGTCAAGGAAGTTAAAATCAAGCTGGATATATTTTTCCAAGTCCTTAGGAGCTTCATCTCAGATCTATCATGTGGGAATAAAGAAAATGAAAGCCACTGGCATGCTAGTTCAAGCTCATCAATCCTTGGTTTATCTACCTAGAAAAGACCAACTTTTGTAATTCAAGTTGGATAGATTTTTTGTGTGTCTGTTCATATTGTGTTGTAATTCATATGAAATCCCTCTATATCTAACTCATGAGACACTAGGATGTGAGGACACACACACACAAAATCTTCTAATCTGTGTTACTTTTGTGTTTCAATGGTATTCCTTTTGTACAACGGTGTACTATTTTACTCTCTCTTTTTCTCTGCTTTCTAGCTAATATGAAGGGTGTAGATAAACCATCTGTCACGGTTCATTTTGGATAGAAAACTGATTTATATGTTTTCCTAATCATTATGAAAAGAGGTAGCAATAGAACATATGCATACTGACGACTGTTGTGGTAGCAAATTATGTAAGGGATCAAAACAACTGACTGAATTTCACCCCCTATTATGCATAAATATTTTAGGGATTTTCAGAAGCACTCTACCAGGAGTTGTGAGATAGAGATATTGGCATCTTGTTTATGATGGAAGAGAGAGCCTTTCTATTTCACTTCTAGAGATCTGAAGATGCACTTTGGTGAAAACAGGACTGTTGTCTTTGGCATTTTCCTTTTGAAAAATATCTATTGGTGAGAACATCTTGATGGGTTGAAATAGTATTTGTAGTTGATGCCAATATCCTCTACAATCAACAACAACATCAACATTAGCATCAACATCAGTATTTCTACATCACCGAGGTTGTCAGCAAAATTTCTATCAGCATCTTTGAAGAAGCAATCTCAACAATTACAAAGAGTTTTTCCAGCAATTAAAAGTTTCCAACAACCATTCCAACAAAAAGTAGTTCAAGAAGTTATCAGCACTTGAATTCCTCAATCCACATCAGCAATTCAAAGCCATCAACATCACAAGCATATCAATATCTGGAGTCTTCAATATCCAAAATTCAGAAGGAAAGTTCAAAGGTTTGGTATATTTTGTATTTTTATTTAAAAAATTAAATTAAATTAAATTAATTTAAATTCCTCTTTTTTTTAAAAATCATTTTAGTTCTATTTCCCACCATTCATTACTTTTTCATTACTCCTACTATCCACTACCCATACCTTACTTCATTTCACTCCTACTCATAACATATCTCATTCCTACAATCCAATAGACATTTTATTTTTATAAATATAACCTCTCATATATTTCATTACGAGATTTGACTAATTCATGTAAAAAGAATGTGCCAGTTCATTTTGCAACAAAGTATTGGTCATAATAGAGAGGAATTGAGGGCTTGAAAAGAGGAGAACATGAACAATTCGAGCCACCATTCAAACCAGAACAGTAGGAAAGATTTTAAGCATAATTGGGCATCTAGGCAGAGGGGAAAATTAATTCAATTATCAAGGAATAGAGGTAATCTCCAACTCAGCCATTTTCCTTCAGATGTCCAAAAACAAATTGGTACTTGGGTATATTTGAAATCATTATTTTGAAAAAGAGGTGTGCATTTTTGTGAAGTCATTTTCTGAAAATGAATTTATGAGTTTTTGAAGACGAAAAGTTGTAAAGGGTTTGTCCATTTTTTAAGTAGATTCTTGTGAATTTATGAAGTGGAAGAGTTGCAAATTTCTAAAGGAAATAAATTGAGCATTTTCTAAAGAAGAGGATTTTATTTGCAAATGAGAATTAAACATTTCAAAACATAAATTACTCAACTAAACCTTTGTTAATGTTTTTCAAACACCAGCAAGCTTTAAAAATTGAATTTTTCTTAGATGGTTGTAAGATTTGAACCCAAGGGGGTAGTAGCTTTAACTGGAATTCATGCAGACTATGGTAAAATTTTAAGAAAGACGGATTGGTTTGATTTCTTTGAAAAAATTTAAGGTCGTAATGAAGAAGTCACTCGAGCATTTTCCTTCAGCTTTGATGGGGAATGTGCCCAAATTGGAAATCTTACCCTACATATCTCTAAACACTCAGTGTCTAAAATAATAGGGCTTCCTCGAACAAGTGAAAAATGGTTTAAAAAAAAATGAATGTATGACAAATATTGGACTCCGTACATGAAACAAAATAGGTTCCAGTTGGATTGGAAAGAAGGGGTGCCAGAAATTGGTTGATGTATCCTTGGAAATATTTAGATTTCATCCAAAAATTCATCACATGTGAAGGGATATATAGTATTATTTTTCTGTACCACATTAGGTTGTTGATGCACTTAAAGGGAGAAAGGACTCTGAATTTTCCTCATTATCTATTGCATAGTCTCACCAAAATAGAAAAGGTAATTCATAAGCAAACCAAGAATATTGAAAGGTCCCTCTATGACCATGGACTAATAAAATTGATTGTGAAAGTGTTGGAAGATTGGTTGTTGTCATTGATGTCAACCCTAGTCATGGGTTTTGGACCACAAGATTGATGAAGGTATTTGGACATGAAGGAAAATGCACATGTAGATACAACACACATGGATGGATAGTATACATCATGTTGTTTCTAGCGGTATGTGGCATGTCATGTGGATCCTCATGGTTGAGGAGAAATGAATTTTTGAAGATGACAAAGTGAATTGAAGAAGGAAGTACATGTAGGCCCTGAAGATAATTAAAGAAAATAATTACAAAATAAGAAAGTGTCAGGTCGGCCCTAATGTTAA
>ML776606.1:3146601-3192641 GCA_009831015.1 Picea engelmannii
TGAAGAAGGAAGTACATGTAGGCCCTGAAGATAATTAAAGAAAATAATTACAAAATAAGAAAGTGTCAGGTCGGCCCTAATGTTAAAAGGAAGTGACATAAATGGTATAAATAAACATCATTATACATTCATTTAATACAAGTTGAATTTTAGAGGAAATAAGAAGAAGAGAAGGCCAAATTTCAAGGGAGGATGAAGTCTTTTGGTGATGTTCTCTAAGGTATGTTATTTTCAGGTCATATTACCATTTTTTATAGAACTTTTTTTTCTAGAATGATCCAGATGGTGAAATCACTAGGGTATTGAGAAGACATATCAAGGTACCTATTGTAAAAATTTCATCTCTTGATTCACTATAATTATGGAGATGCACTCTGTGGAAGATAGGGTTTGTCACCAATCCTGAAGTTAGTCAATAAACATGTGTTTTGGGTAAAAGAATCATATCTTCTTCATCGAGAATCAAAATGAAGTGGGAAAAATTTCATTGGAAAGAGTACATACTGTAGTTTCTTGTGTGCGAGTTTCAGAATCATATGTTAATTATTGAGCGCAGGGTATTCTGTGCAAGTTCACTCTCCTGAATAGACTAGAATTGAATAAAGTCTACCATTCTTTCTATAACCTCTTTTTTCGGGAGGATTAAAGGAGTGAAAATTGGAGGAGTTTCAAATAATACATTGAGTAATATTATCTATAGGATCAAAGTACTCCAAGAATTGAAGAATTGCAGAAATTGAAGAAGTCTCAGGAAGCATTATCAAGTTCTATGTGATGATTGGTTGATGGTGAAGATTTAATGTAAAGTTTTATTATCTCGCATATATTCTTGTGTGGAAGGAAGGGGCAAGGATGTTGAGTTCAAATCTCTCTTAATATTGGAGGATTGTATCTTCCTCTTGGAGGTTTATCCCTCCCTTTACATTTGTAAGCTATGGCTACCTTTGGAAGTCATTACTTCCCTTGAACAATAACTATTGATTATTTCTCATATATTGTGGTGTATTGGTGTAACTCTTATACTATTTTTCATTTCTCATTGGATATAGTTGAATGGTTTAAGTATAAGTTGAAAAAGGTTTTAAATTGTACTTGATACTGATTCACCCCCCTCTCAGTATCAACAATTGGTATCAGAGTAGGTTGCCTTTAGGACAACTTAACCACTAGAAGGAAAATCCTGAGCAAAGATGGATGACCATGAGCACATTTCAAATGGGATTCAAAAATTTGATGGAAGAAATTATGCATACTGGAGTGATAGAGTGAAAAATTACCTAACGACTTTGGGAGTAGAAATTTGGTACTCAATTGTAAATGGCTATGTAATCCCAAATAATGCTCCAACCGATCCAAATGAGAAGAAGCTTATGAGTTGTAATTTAAAATCCAAACATGTTATCCTAGCAGCATTGGCACCAACCATTTCTAGCAAAGTGATTGGATGCAGCACTGCTAAAGAGGTATGGGACAAACTCAATAATATCTACGAAGGTGATCCAAAAGTTAAGTAGGTCAAGCTTCAACGACATAGAGAAGAATTTGAAAATTTGAAGATGAATGAAAAGGAAGATATTGCAACCTATCTTCCTAGAGTTGATGAAGTTGTTAATGCTATCAAATGATTAGGTGAAGATCTCGATGAATCGTTGGTTGTACAAAAAGTGTTGAGTTCACTTATCTTGAAGTATGATGCTAAGGTATTTGCCATTGAAGAAACTAGGGACTTGACCAAACTGACAATGGATGAATTACATGGGACTCTTATGGCATATGAAATGAGAACAGGTATAGAAAGTGACCAGACAAACAATGAAGTAGCCTTTAAAGCCATAAAGAAGACAAAAGACAAGGATAATGACTTGATGAAGAAATAGCAAATTTTGTAGGAAGGTTCCAGAAAGTAAGTGGAAGATACAAAGGTAAGTCTCCTCTCAAATGATTTAATTATGGTAGAATAGGACATATTGTTGAAAAGTGTTACTATAAAAAGAGAAGTCTCAACAATAAAAAGAGCTTCTACTCCAAGGATGTTGACATCTCCTCAGATGAGAGTGATGAAGAAGATAATGATGGAGGAGAAGTCCTTTTCATAACCCAAGAAACCTAGGATGATGATCATAAGAATTCTAAAGAAGAAGAAATAATGTGTGAAGAAGATTCAGATAAAGAAACCAACCTTGATTCCTTTTGGGGATACAAAGACAATGCAGAGAGTGAACAAGAAGATGAGAATCTTGAAAAGTTGAAGCATGTTGAAACTGAAAATAGAAAGCTTAGAAACACAAACATAATACTAAAAGGTGAATTGAGTAGTTGTGAAGAAGAGAATTACAAGCTTGAAAATACCATTAATAGATTGAAGGAGCAATTAGAATATTATGAGAAATTAAAAGCAGAATTCGATCACACAAAAGGGGAGCTACTATTGACAACAAAAAAGTTGAAGAAGTTCGAAAAAAGCATTGAAAAATTAGATGAGATCCTTAGCAGTCAAATATATCCAAATGAAAAGATGGTACTGGGATACAATGACAGTTTGAAGACAACAAAACAAGAGAAGGAAGTTGAAAATGATGAAACCAACACTCCAGAACAAGTTGAACAACATGATATAAAACTAGAATTCAAAAGGAATGAGACATCAATAAGATCCTCTCTCATCAAGTATGAAAGCAATCATTATGAAGGAAAATACAGAAGAATAGATTGTGAACCCATATGGACCACACCACAAGTAATATCACTTATGCCCAGGTATCAAAATTTCTTTCTTGGACATTGTTATACTTATGGAAATTTTGGACACAAGGCAATCAATTGTAGAATCAATGAAAGGAATATCTATGCAAGCTACATGAATGGTGAAAATAGTAGATATGAAAATGTTCGTAGACCTTTCAACATAAATTATAATCCATTTGACCTATTAATGGATCAAAATATTGTATGTTACAAGTGCAATAATCTTGGTCACAAAGCACGAGATTGCAGAGAGATGAAGGAAAATAATCATATGCCAAATGTCTACATACCAACTACAACATGGAAAAGGAAAGAAACTCCAGACAATGAAAATTGTCAAATAGCATTAGTTGTTAAATAATTCAAAGAAGAAGATGAATGGTTCATAGATAGTGGGTGCTCATCTCATATGACCAGAGATAAAATAAAATTTGTCAGCTTGAAGAAAAAGGGTGGAAATGTTTCATTTGGAGATGACTCATCTACCAAAATACTTGGAAAAGGATCTGTAAAGATTGGATGTGAAAATGTAAAAGCAGAAAAAGTCCTATTGGTTGAAGATTTGAAGTATAGTCTCCTCAGTGTCAGCAAAATATGTGATCAAGGATACACTCTTACGTTTGACTCCCGAAAATGTAAAATCAGAGAAAATAACTCAGGAAGATTGGTTGCAACTGCAACAAGACGACCGAACAACATATACATCCTAGACATGAAGAAGAGAGAAAAGAAAAAAGCCACACAAAAGGATTCCAAGGAATAAAAAGTCCCAAAGACCAAAAATAAGGATGAAGTATTATTGAGTGCCACATGTTTAGGGGGAGAAACCCTAAAGAAGAAGGTTACCTTTTGTCATTAAACTCAGGGGGAGAAGCCATACGCTTTTCCATTGATGTCAAAGGGGGAGAGAAATTGGGATTGGGATCATGATGATAGGGGGAGCATGGGTGTTTCCATCAATGACAAAGGGGGACATTGTTGGAAGATTGGTTGTTTTCATTGATGTCAACCCTAGTCATGGGTTTTGGACCGTAATATTGATGAAGGTATTTTGACATGAAGGAAAATGCACATGAAGATACACCCATGGATGGATAGTATACATCATGTTGTTTCTGATGGTATGTGGCACACCATGTGGATCCTCATGGTTGAGGAGAAATGAATTTTTGAAGATGACAAAGTGAATTGAAGAAGGAAGTACATGTAGGCCCTGAAGATAATTAAAGAAAAGAATTGCAAAATAAGAAAGTGTCAATTCATCCCTAATTTTAAAAGGAAGTGACATAAATGGTATAAATAAACATCATTATACATTATTTTGATAAAAGTCAAATTTAAGAGGAAATAAGAAGAAAAGAAGGTCAGATTTCAAGGGAGGATGAAGTCTTTTGGTGATGTGTTCTAAGGTATGTTATTTTCAGGTCATCTTACGATTTTTTCTATAACGTTTTTTTCTAGAATGATTCGGATGGTGAAATTCCTATGGTATTGAGAAGACATATCAATGTACTTCTAGTAAAAATTTCAGCTCTTGATTCACTGTAATTATGGAGATACACTATGTGGAAGATAGGGTTTGTGACCAGTCCTAAAGCTAGTCAGTAAACATGTGTTTCAGGTAAAACATCATAACTTCTTCATCGAGAATACAAATTAAGTGGGACAAATTTAATTGGAAAAAGTGCAGGCTTTAGTTTCTTTTGTGCGATTTTCAGAATTAGATGTTAATTATTGATCGCGGGGCATTCTGTGCAAGTTCACTCTCCTGAATAGACCAGAATTGAATAAAGTCTACCATTCTTTCTATAACCTCTTTTTTGGGGAGGATTCAAGGAGTGAAAATTGGAGGAGTTTCAGAGAATACATTGAGTAATATTATCTATAGGATCAGAGTACTCTAAGAATTGAAGAATTACAGAAATTGAATAAGTCTTAAGAAGCATTATCAGGTTCTATGTGATGATTGGTTGATGATGATAATTTAATGTAAAGTTGTATTATCTCTCATATATTATGGGGTGGAAGGAAGGGGAAAGGATGGAGAGTTCAAATCTCTCTTAATATTGGAGGATTGTATCTTCCTCTTGGAGATTTGTCCCTCCCTTTACAGTTGGAAGCTGTAGCTACCTTTGGAAGTCATTACTTCCCTTGAGCAATAACTATTGATTATTTCTCATATATTGTGCATGGTGTATTGTGGTGTATTGGTGTAACTCTTATACTATTTTTCATTGCTCTTTGAATAAAGTTGAATGGTTTAAGTATAAGTTGAAAAAGGTTTTAAATTGTACTTTATACTAATTCACCCCCCTCTCAGTATTAGCACAAACATGAGTTGGAAAAACAAAGGATAACATGGGTTGAATTCTTGGAAAGAAATGGATTTGAAAAAAAGATGATAATTCAAGGGACATTATTGAATATTCATCAAGAAACATTTCTCAAGTAGTTGCAGAATTACCACAAATTTCACCTGAAACAACAAAAAGAAATAAGAAGAGTAGACATAAAGGCAAGGAAAAAGTGAATGAAGGAGTGGTTGAATCCAAAGTACCAACAAAGATGACCATATCAAAGTCAAAAGAAATGAAATAAAATATAGAATGAAAGAGGAAAAGAGCATTAGAATTTACAAAAATTGTAAGAAAAGCAAGAACCAGATACCTTAGGAAACCAGAAGCAGTATGAATACATTAAAAGTTTGGAAAGAGAGACATTTTCTATCAAAAATATATCCTCAAAAGTTGCCAGTCAAGCAAGAGAGAAAGAATCATTTGATAAACTAATTGGACATTTGTTAAAGGCCATATTGAAAAAGAAAATACATAGAATTTCATTTTATAGACCCATTTATATCCAACAATATTCTTCCCTAATGGAAGAGATACCAACTCCCATATCTCATTTTTCAAAGGAAATATATTCTTATGTTATAACATTATCCCATGCATTCCATGAGCTTATTCATAGTTATACATATCATAAATCGTCATGGGTATCAACACAGTGAAAAGTTTTATTTTTTCTTATGACCATGAGTCTTTTAGAGTGTTCAAGACCATCGACATGTGATCTTCTTTCCTCAATGTTTTTTCTAGCCCACTTAGGACAACAAGTTTCTCCAACAAAAAGTAAGCCTTGCAGGTTGACATTTAGTCTATTGACTGTATGAAGCCTTACAGTTTGACATTTTTCCAGCTCTAACATTTTTATTCATTCAGGGATTGGAAAGATCTTATCAGGGAGGATTCATGCAAGATATGCCAGGAGAGTTACAACACCTCAATAAATGGTCAGTGAAGTTTTTTGTGTTTTCCTAAGCTTATTTTTATGTAGTATTATTTTTCACAAGTGACTTTTCTACTTTTGAGCCCTTACTAAACATAATATATTCTCTTGGATTAATTGGAGGTTACAATATTGAACGAGCCCATTGATGTGTTAGCTTTATGAACCATATATTTTAGTATTTGGGTTTGGGCACATGCCTTTTTTTAGTAGTGTAGTTAGATCAGTTGAATAGTTGATATTTATAGAGGTTTGAATTATTGAAAAAAGGTTGTCCTTATTGAATTGGAGGAGAGAGATTTAGTATGCAATGGAGTAATACATATCTCTATGGATGACTTAGCCATTTGTATTTCTGAAAATGTTTGCAGGTATTCTAAATGGATTGATGAATGTGAGCATGTAAATAATTTTGGCTAAATGGACGCATCTGCAAACTTAGATAACATATCGCGTATATCTTGAATATAGTAATTCAATATATGGATGTTTCTTTTCCTAAGATTCTATTTGAAATCTGTGAGAGCATCTGCAGTTTGGATGTGCACCTTCCTCATAATGTGAAATACACGAAGCCATTTGAACAAATTCACAATATTCTACTTTGGCCTGTCATGTTCTTGGATCATGTTTGAAAAATGACTGATGTTCGATCACTTAATATATCTACTACATAGATTAAATATGTACATGACAATTAACATTGGTTGTTATTTGAAACTAGATTTATTAGTTGTGTATATAATAGTAACATTGGTTTTTATTTGAAACTAATCTTGGAATATATATGTGCTGTATATATGTAGGCCAAATCTGCTATAGTTGTTGAAGTAATTAAATTTGTCTTTTTTCACCCCTTGTTCTGACCGAGTATTGGGATATTGAATTTTACATGGTTTGGCATTTTCAAATGTCTTGGCATGAGAGATTATGAGCTTTATATCTGGAGTCCAAATCTGTTATGGTTGTTTCGAATTGCTACAATTTGCATTCTATGGATTTGCTCTTCTACTCAATGTATATATATAGAACACTTCCATGGTATGTGTGAAGTTGTTGTGCTAGCCAAAGGATACAAACACATAACTTCAATGAATTCAAGTTGTATTATTGATGATATAATTTTCTGCAAAATGTCAAACAAATTGTCAGAGGTTTCAGTGAAGGCTCTGGAATTTTTGTTGCTCAACTATCTCATTGGTATATAGGATCTTGTATTGGATGGAACTTGTTTCGACATACCCAAGAAGGTACAATATTATTTTTATCCTATCTAAAAACATGGACTTACTCTCTAGTATATTTTTTTCATCTTATTACGCATGATTGCACTTGAGCTTTTGGACTTTAGCTCAACAATTGCGAGTTCATGTGATAACACACCCAAGAAATATCCTAGTGATCCTAAACCTCATTAGACAAGACCCCCTTTACCATTGGAAGTCGGTCCTCCTCCTCCACCAACCTTGCCTAAGACCGATGATATAGATTTAAATATTGATATGGCTAGTATCTTAGCAAAGGTTAATGTATTTGTCTCTCTTAGTATTGATATTCTGTTTTTCTTTTTAAATACCTACAACACAGTTGCTCCCATAGAAACCACATCGGAGATGATACCTCTTAATGTCACTCTTTCCACGTTCTAGACGTCTCTCATGCCACCTTCAAGACGCCAGTCTTGCCATGTTCAAGAAGTCTCTCTTGCCATGTTCAAGACTTTTCTCTTGCCATGTTTTAGACGTCACTCTTGCCACCTTCAAGACGTCTCTCTTGCCATGTTCAAGCTGTCTGTTTTTCCACATTCTAGATGTCGCTCTTGCCACGTTCAATATGTCTCTCTTTCCACGTTCCAGACGTCTCTCTTGCCATGTTCAAGATGATGGTCTTGCCACATTTTAGATGTCTCTCTTGCCACGTTCAAGACGTCTCTCTTGCCACGTTCAAAATGTTGGTCTTGCCATGTTCCAGACATCGATCTTGCCATGTTCAAGATGTCTCTCTTTCCATGTTCCAGACATCTCTCTTTCCACGTTCAAGATGACGGTCTTGCCACCTCCAAGATGTCGCAATAACGATGAAATCTATGTCTTTAGAAAAACAATGTCTTGTGAAATGTCATTTGAGGGGGTCCATTGTTTTCCTTTCTCCCGACAATATAAAGTGACAATTGCATTGAACACGTCGTCGTAATTTGACCCAAATTTACTAGTGTATCCTTATATGTTCTTCGTGTTCTTATTTTGTTTTAGAATAAACTAGGATATCATCGATAAATACCAAAACAAACTTATCCAAGTATTGACTGAAAATTTTGTTCATTAAACACATAAATGTTGTTGGTGCGTTAGTGAAACTAAACAGTATAACAACAAATTCATAATGTCCATATCTCATCCTGAATGCTTTTTTACTTATGTCCTCATCCTGTAACATGCCTCCTCGTTACGACGACAACCTCTTATAACAAGTGCAATTTTTTTATATTTTTTTTCTGTGTGCATGTGTACAAGGGTAACAAGACATTCTACTCTGCGTCATCTCATGACGACAATGCATGACGCATACAGCTGCGGTATCAACATAAATATCTAATATGCACATCAACATCTGCTAGGACTACCCGCTCGTCCTACCCTACAATGGTTAGGACCTTCAAGACACATAAGAAATGCTCAAGCCCACGTTCCCATCGATTTTAACCATTTAAGGTCTCAGGGCTAGTGACTATTCTGAGGAACATGGAGGTGTCTACATCCCGCCCGACACAAGCATACCAAGCACACAAAGGTTATGACTCGGTACAACATTAATTAAACAAGGACTACAATATACATGAGTCTTAAGGCCATTCATTGCACAACTTTAGATCATAATTTGTCATCAAGGTACCCTCTAATTTAACATTTAACAATATAATCAATCATTAGTTATAATCGTAAAAATGTTGTATAGCTACAATTTATCATTTAACATAGTGACTAACATTTAGTCTACCATCCTAGATCAAAATTAACACAATATTCTAAGAGTTTTCAATGCAATCATTAAAGATACACATAAATATTAATGCAATAATCTATATTTATAAATCAAGATTGATAATTATGAACCAACAATTTAGGCAGCAATGCCATAATTATAGTCCATAATTAGCGCAATATTCTAAACTCATTTGACGCAATAGCTATAAAATCAACACTATCATTAACTAACACGATGGAAATAATTAAGAAGATATTAAGAAGTAATTTTATCTCCCACATAAACATCTATTACATGCCCATCATAACATGTCTAAAAGAAATTTATCAATAAGGTGCAATTTAAAATTTAGCCTTAAAAACAACATAAGCAAAATTTTGAGTTTACAGTGTCAACAGAGCACTACCTAAATCAAAATTCCCTACCATATTATTAGGTGTTTAGGTGTTCGAGTTTAACATCAATATCCAGAAATTACATAGGTGTACACAACAATATCTCTAGGATAGACTAGGCATCTCTTAACAAAAATTACACAATTCCTTATCCCACAATAATAATACTAATAATTTATTATTATTAACAAAGGTACCTCGTTGCTCTAATGAAATATCCATTAAAAACTTAACCATTCCTAACAAAGAAGAGGTCTAAACAAGTTTTTACAATGATCATATGCTTCGTCGACCCTATGCTATGATAGCTCAAGTACATTATCCATACACCGCATAACAGAACAGAATGATAAAGGTTAAAATGAAATAAATTACAATTTAAATGAAATAAGAAAAGGATCAATATCAATTAATAACTAGAGCTAGTTTACCCTCTCGTGCATGAAACCTCACCATAGCTATTCATTACAACTGTAGATAAAAAATATAAAGGTGATTAGTACAAGTTGCCTAAGTTATAAAAGAGGTTGAGGTAATTACCTTCCCTTCTCTAAGGGATAAATTAAATTTCATTCTTTAAGGAATTAAACTCTTATAATTCATTTAATCAGGCTCCTCTATTTAAAGGATAAATACATTTAGTAAAACTTTCTAGAATTGAGGCTAATTGATAATAGCTTACAAAATTTTAGGCGAGTGGTTAATTAGAGCTGACCACGTTTCACTATTGGGGCATAACTAACTATGAGGGTCATGGAGTTAACCCAAGATCATTACAAATAATGTTCCTCCAAACTATGAAGGTTCGGTGCATGTACGCCTGACAGCCATTAAGCAATACAGAAATAGCACAAGAAAACAATTTGGAAAAGGAATCTAGGTTTACTTTTCCTCTGACCTGTCAGAGAACACACACACAGGTATGACATCCCAAGAAATTTGCCAGGAATAATTCTACCAGACACGCATAAAAATGCTACCAGCCTACAATAGTAATTGCTATAAACTGTTGCAATAAAATGTTAGCAGGCAGGTTGCTACCATAAGCCAAAGGCTCTATCCAAGAAAGTTATCATAAGTATGCACATATCACTGTGTAACCAGGATTATCATTGTGGGAACGACATTATCATAGTGTGTAACAACGTGTACTCCTAAATGGTGTATACACGGTGAGAACGCTGTGAAAATCTAACTCTAAGTTGAAAGTTTAGGTTCGATTGTTTTATTAAAATACCTTCCAACATAGAATGCAACACCTCCAATCCCGAAGGCAGTCATATTATTGGTTATCCCTAGAAGGTAAGGATATCTACTGTCACAAGAAGGATTAAAACACAGGTGAACAACAAGATCCCTTGGCAATCGGGGTTTAGAAAATGAAAACACAGAGGAAAAGTCATTATATCAATCACAACTACCAACGTAGAGGAGAATCCAACACATTCAAAAAAATTTATAAAAATTGAGGGCCATCAACACACGGTCAGAGAGTTTGTGGAAATCATTTACACTAGTCTTAAGGAAAGGACCTGGGTATTCTACAGGCATACAGTCATGAATTTGGAGGGAAAAACGTGGTGCTTCGTGGAAATCAATTACACTAGTCTGAAGGCAAGGACGTGGGTATTCTACGACCATCCAATCATGAATTTGGAGGGAAAAACGTGGTGCTTTCTCTAAGATAATCATGTGGTATCAATCATGTGAAGGATCGAGAGCTAAAACACCCACACGACCAACACAATACAGAAGGACCCAAGCGCCAATGAGGTAGAAGATTTGGTCTTGTGCACTAATCGTTGGCATACAGTGGAATCAGTTGGCCTGTGTGAGATCAGTTGGAATACAACGCCCAACCCCTGAAAACAATGGGAACACAAACGTTTTTCAATGCCGGACACAAGTATAAGAGCAGACAAAAATTCAATAAACCCCCTTATTTTTTTTCAATTCCAGAATGCCATTGTATTGCAGACAGAATACAAAATGATAAATATCTCAGACAATAACCCATTGCGTTTATCCCATGGCCAGAATACAAATGATAAACAAATCATTCTACTTTTCCATTAATAAGCAGATCCGCATAAATCCTAATACATTCTACCATACAAAAATGAAGAACATACCGTTTCCTTTTCGCCCACTTCGAATGACGTCCTGCACTCCATGCCGCTCCCGCTCACCGACCGTCGAGACTACATCGGTACCTCCCAGCCAATGCTAGGGGTACTCTTCTTCTCTCTTAGCCCCCAGAGCCACAAAGGTGCCACACAAAATCTAGATGGTACGTCTAGCTCCCATCTCGCCTCGCAAGGTCAAGCTACCAGTCCTATCCGAGTTGGGAAAACCCAACTCTCCACAAGTAATCAGTCAAGTCACTAATCCGGAAGCGTAACGTTACGCTAACAGATGATCCCCATCTTCCTCCTCTTCCCCTTATTTTATAGAGTTTCATAACTTCCATCTTTCCCTAAATCTCATTTAATTTAAGTTTTACTAAAAATCTTCTAATAATTCTCCTACGTACAACTGTCATCCATCCCCCACTTTACTCCAATAATTATTTTCTTTAAATTAATAAATGTATCATTCCCCTCACCTAGCTAGAGTTACTCCTAAATTTACTCCTAGGTGCCCCTAGATTCCCTCACAAGTTTTAAGTACTTTCCCTAAAATGAAAATGCTAAGTCACTTCAAAATTAGAAGGTTCTTGAATGCAAATTCTTTACTAAGTTGACCTCTTTCTTTTTACCATAAGTTCCATCTTTCCTTTATTATGTTTCCTCCATTCCTTAGTTTCCTAATTTTTATTATTCCCTTCTTTCCCCTTTTTATTAGATCCAAAAATGGCAGTTGCACCAATTAACCTCTTTTCCTTTTTATTAATAATTTAGTATCTTTTACACTTTCACAAGTTAAACAATTAAGTTCTTCTTTACAATTTTAACTCCACTGATTTTAATTAAATTCTTACTCTCTTCATTTTACCCAAAAATTTTTATGAATACTAAAACTATTACTTAAGTGGTTTTTAGTTTAATATTTATTTTTCTAGTTTTAGAGGGTATTTTTCTTAAGGTTAGACAAAATTTTACCCCTAGAGAAGTTTTAGACTTCGGACTTAGATTCAGAACTGGGCGACATTTACATAGGGAAGTTGTTTAAGAATTTATTAATGTGTTAAATGTGTTAGGGCCATATAGGTTTGTTCATTCATCATCATCAACGCGACGTGCCCTTCAGGACGCACTACGTGCTCCAAGGGTGCCACTCGCCTCTTTTGTTTCTTTTGCACGACGTGCCCTTCAAGATGCACCACGTGATCCAAGGGTACCACTCACTTCTTTTATTTCTTTTACGCGACGTTCCCTTCAGGTTTCACCACGTGCTCCAAGGGTGCCACTCGCCTCTTGACTGATTGGTAGACATCAATAACCCCTGGAGTCAACACTCCACTAGGTGAATTTGTGGGAGACTAAGGGCTTCAAAGGAATAAGGTCCCCACCTTATTGCGCGCTCTTTAAAATCATTGTGAGCGATTGTCATAGTTTTCCCTCACAACATCATGGATCCCCTCGAACTAGGTAATCGTTAACCTATAGCTCGAGCCATGGCGAGAGTGCTAGTAGGTTGTGGCAGGGTTGTTGTCCACACCTCTCCCTCAACCTCTCTGGTAGTCATGTGTGGCCCCTTGGTCGGCAAGCTATCGTCAGCCTGCATCATAAACAATCATTTCATACATGTTCTCATCCTCAATGCCTCTACATCCTCAAGGTCCAAAAACCTACACACTCAATAAAACTGAGTCTATAGCACCTATCTATGTCAATATAGTAAACATCATGTCATCTATCATAATGCATCAAAATCAAGGACAAATGTTTTAATATCATAATACTTCGGATCACTTGCGAGCAAGTGTCCTCAAAGAATAACTTTTCTCAGTGCGCCAGAGCAGGATGTTACATACACCCCCTTTTGGTATAAAATTCGTCCAGAAGTTTCATAGTATAAATGTTGAAATAAATGTACCACAGTATCATCAGCCTATTTATCAAACAAAAATGGAAAGTGGTGGCGCATATCATATGAGTCCTCCCAGGTCTCCAAGTGTGGACTATAATTGTTCAACTGGACCTTGACCTAATCTATCGTTCGACGTCGTAACTGTCGAACGCGATGATATAAGATGCAGACTGACTCAGCCATGAGCACTCCCTCATCCAATATTTGCATGGAACGCATGTCAATCACATGTGTAGGATCAGTAATATAATGTCTCAAAACAGATACATGAAAAACATTGTGCATACGCCTCAAAGAATCAGGCAAGGCTAGTCGATAGGCCATGGGCCCCTTTCTCTCCACAATCTCCAAAGGTCCCACGAACCTAGGAGAGAGTTGTGATCCCTTCCCAAACTTGATCGAATTCTTGTGCGGTTTAACTGGTAAGAAGACTCGATCATAGAGCTCATAACTACAGTCGACTCGGTGCGCATCGACATAACTCTTCTATCGATCCTGCGCTTCTTTAATCCTTTGTCTTATGGTTTGAATTTGCTCTTCCATTTCTTGGATCACTTCTGGTCCCACCAGGACCCTATCCTCAAGTCGATCCCAACTCAAAGGCGTCTGATACAGTCACCCATAAATAAACTAGAAAGGCGCCATCTTAATGGTGCTCTGGTAACTGTTGTTGTAGGCGAACTCTACTAGAGGCAAGAATTATTCCCAACTCTTTTGTTGGTCCATCATGTACATGCGCAACATGTCCTCCAAGGTTTGGTTTTTTCATTCTGTCTGTCCCTCAGTCTCTGGGTGATATGCAATACTAAAGTTAAGTTGGGTTCCCAAGGCCTCTTGGAAAATCATCCAAAATTGTCCAGTAAACACCGATCCTCGATCAGATATAATCTTCTTAATCACGCCATGCAGCCTCACAATCTCACTAATGAATACTCTAGCTATGTCAGGTGCCTAATACATTGTACGCATAGGAATAAAGTGAGCACTCTTCATCAGAGTGTCTACTACTACAAAAATCGAGTCATGTCTCCTTGCCGTCAGTGGAAATCCAACAATAAAATCCATCGAAACAACCTCCCATTTTGATTATGGGATGGCATGTGGTTGAAGTAATCCTTCTAGGTGTCAATGTTCATCCTTTACCTGCTGACACTCTAGACATCTGGCCAAATAGTTGACTATGTCGGCCTTCATTCCTTTCCAGAAGAATAAGGGTTTAAGGTTTGCCCTCATCTTCGAGACTTCCAGGTGAGCCATGTAAACTGCTCTATGAGCCTCACCCAGGATCAACATCCTCAACTCGTCATTTGGTGGTACGCAAATCCAACTTCTAAACCTCAATAACCCATCGCTATCAAATTAAAATACCTCATATTGTGGTACCATCATTGTGTTTTATTCGATAAAACCCTCGACCTCCTTGTACCAATCATCGTCACACTGTAAAGAGAGAATATTCTCATGTAGGTTCGTCTAAAGAGGCATCATCAAAAATATGCGTGGTCTCCAACGTAAAGAATCTACCACTCGGTTCACTGTTCCCTTTATGTAAGTAATCTCAAAGTTGTATTTGCTAAGCAATTCCGACCAACGTCGTTGTCACGCGTTCAGGTCGCTTTGCGTAAAAATTTGTTGTAGTCCACAATGATCAGTCTTTAGTACAAATTTGCATCCAACAAGGTAGTGTCTCCAAACCTTCAAGACATATACGATGGCTAATAACTCCAAATCGTGCATCGCGTAATTTTCCTCATCCCTTCTCAGTTTCATCAAAATGTAAGCAATTACTCGTCCATCTTACATCAAGACTCCACCTAAACCTTCCTTGGATGCATCAGTGCATACAAAGAAGTCTGCATCCATGTCAGGAATCTTTAGTATCGGCTCTATGGTTAACAACTCCTTAAGCCTCCGAAATGATTCCATGCATTTCTCGGTCCAAACAAACTTCTTGTTTTTCTTCTACAATTCTATGACAGGATTTGCTATATTCGAAAATCCCTCGACAAACTGTCGATAATATCCTGCTAAAACCATAAAGCTATGCACTTCCGTGACATTCATCGGTGCAGGCCATTCCATAATAGCCTCGACATTGGTTGGATCCACAGAGATACCATCGCCAGAGATGACATGCCCTAAGTAGTGAATCTTCAATTGATAAAAGAGAATTTGGAAAAATTTCCGTACAATTTGTGCTCTCGCAGACACATTAGTACCAAGTGCAAGTTCTCGTCATGCTCCTCCGTCGTCCAAGAGTAGATCAAAATATTTTCAATGAATACTTGGATGAACTTGTCCAAGTACTCGCAGAACACCCCGTTCATCAAACTCATAAATACCCCAGGGGTGTTTGTTAGTCCAAATGGTAAAACAATAAACTCGTAGTGTCCAAACCTCGTTTTAAAGGCGGTCTTAGGGACATCATCCTCCTTGATCCGTAACTGGTGATACCGTGATCGCAAATCGATCTTGGAGAAAACTGTCACACCCTTCATTTGATCGAACAGATCATCAATTCTCGGCAATGGATACTAATTATTGATCGTAGCCTTGTTCAGTGACAATAGTCAATGCAAATCCTCCACGATCCATCCTTCCTTCGTATGAAAATAACAGGTGCACCCCACGGTGACACACTAGGATGTATTAGTCCCAGGTCTAGCAACTCATTCAGTTTCATTTTCAACTCTTGCAACTCCAGGGTCGACATCCGATAAGGCATTCTTACTATCGGTTCGATCCCTGGTTTCAGGTCTATGGTAAACTTTAATTCTGTTTCTGGTGGCATCCTAGATAATTCCTCTGGAAATACGTCAGCAAACTCTCTCACCACCAGAATTTGTTCTAGACCTTCCGCTACTCCCTTCTCATTTAGCGCAAGGATCGCATAAAGCTTTCACTCCTTACACATACTCTTCCGTAACTGTAAGGAAGAGACGAACCTCATGGAAACTCCTTGGTTTCATCCTACAATCACACGTCTCTATCCCTCGTCATCGACCAAGCTAAACCATTTCGTCTTACAGTTGAGTATCACCTCATGCGATTCCAACCAATCCATACCAATCACGACATCATAATATCCTAAGATCGTGAAGTACAGGTTGGTCATCGTGGAAAACTCTCCCAATTTAAGGGCACAGCCCATAACCTTTCCTCCAACCTTCTGTTTGGCTCCCAAAGATATCTCTACGAAGCTAAACTCGTCCGGATCAACTGCCTTTACCTTAATCTTTTTTAGCCCTACACCAGAAGTGAAACTCTCGGTCGCATCGGGATCTATCAAAACACTAAGGGTCTGGTCAGCGACGGTACCTGTCATCTCAAGAACAGTCAACTGATGCTCTTCCTAGCGGTTATTCACCGCTGCATGAATCTGATGGGCCTTGTGCATATATCCTACTGTAGTGGGTCCGGCTGATCCGAATTCCCTAGTCCTCTCCATAGGACAGTCGCGCTGGTAGTGTGGCTCCCCACACGTCTAACACCCCTTCTTCAGCCCATTAGTCCTGGTACTCGAAGTAGAAGATGACGGCCCACTGGCTTAGAACCCTAGTTTGTTCTGTTGAATAGGCCTAAACTACTACTACTGCACGAAACTCTGCTGCTGATGCGGTGGTCCCCGATAAGGTGTCCACTACTGAGGCAACGGTCATCGGGGTGTAATGAAAGTGGATCCCCTCTGGAAGCCACGATATATTGGCGTCTGTCTTGCTGGTGTCTAGTGCTGATGTGTTCTAGATGAACTATGCCCTGCTGGTCTCGCGAGAGTTCTAGTCTGACCCCCACTGATAAGCTCCTCCTCTGCTATGAGGGCCTTCTGGACGACATCATGCAAGGTTTGAGGCATCAAAATCCTAACCTTTTCACGTAGGCTGTCATTAAGGCCAAACATGAACCTATTGACCTTATGTTTTTCAGTGTTTAGGTGCGGAGCATACTAGAGCAGCTCCATAAAATGTGCCTCGTACTCGGGCACCGTACGACCTCCCTGTCATAAGGCGTTGAACTCATTGAGCTAACGCTCAATGAATTCCTCTAAAAGGTACCTCTCTAGGAACCATTCCTCGAACAATTCCCATGACACATCTTCGACGACCATGTTCAGTTGTGGTAGGAGTGTCTTCCACCATAGAAGAGTGCTCACCCTTAGTTGAAAGACCGCCATGCAAACCTTCATGTTGGAGGTATAATCTTGAAGTGCGAAGAACATCGCCATATTCGCCAACCATGCCTCGGCGGAAACACCATCCGGGGCACCAACTAACTCGAGAAATTTGACCTTCTCGAGTTCATGGTGAATTCTACAAGTAATCGTCAGTGCACGCGGCGGAACCTCAGCGGGTGCCGACAACCTGGTCTCATCTCTGTCCAAGCGGTTGATCAGTGCATCAGACATGCGCTGAAAAGATCTCATCATCCTAACTACATTGCCAACTATTATTTGCTCCTGTCCGAGAACCTGCTCGTCTCCCTGGGGGTTAGACCCCTCAAGTGTGGATGCTACTAGAGGTGTTGCTCCCCCTCCCCTAGCACCCCGTTATTTTCCTCTGCAACATCCTCTAACCATGATTACCTGCACGCAAACAATCAACTCGATTAGTAACAGTATAATCAAATCATGTAAACGAAATCCGTAGCGATCCCAAGTCGTGGGTCGAACCTGCTCTGATACCATATGTAACATGTCTCCTCGTTACGACGACAACCTCTTATAACAAGTGCAATTTTTTTTTTTTGTGTGTGTGTGCGTGTGTACAAGGGAAACAAGACATTATACTTTGTGTTGTCTCATGATGACGACGCATGACGCATACAACTACGGTATCAAAATAAAGATCTAAGATGCACATCAACATCTGCTAGCAATGAACAACAATCAACTGACAAATAATAAGTCTGACTACCTGCTCGTCCTACCGTGCAATGGTTAGGACCTCCAAGACACATAAGCAACGCTCGAGCCCAGGTTCCCATCGATTTTAACCATTTAAGGTCTGAGGGCTGGCGACTGTTCTGGGGAACATGGAGGTGTCTACATCCCGCCCAACACAAGCAGACCAAGCACACAAAGGATATGAACCGGTACAACATTAATTAAACAAGGACTATAATATACATGATTCTTAAGGCCATTCATCGCGCAACTTTAGATCATAATTTTTCATCAAGGTACCCTCTAATTTAGCATTGAAGGACCTTATTGTGCAAGTCTGAACCTTGACTGTATTTAACATTTAACAATATAATCAATCATTAGTTATAATCGTAAAATTGTTGTATAGCTACAATTTATCATTTAACGTAGTGACTAACATTTAGTCTACCATCCTAGATCAAAATTAACACAATATTCTAAGAGCGTTCAACGCAATCATTAAAGATCCACAAAAATATTAATGTAATAATCTGTATTTATAAATCAAGATTGATAATTATGAACCAACAATTTACGCAACAACGTCATAATTATAGTCCATAATTAGCGCAATATTCTAAACTCATTTGACACATTATCTATAAAATCAACACTAGCATTAACCAACGTGATGTCAATAATTAAGAAGATCTTAAGAAGTACTTTTATCTCCCATATAAACATCTGTTACATGCCCATCATAACATGTCTAAAAGCAATTTATCAATAAAGTACAATTTAAAATTTAGCGTTAAAAACAAGATACGCGAAATTTTGAGTTTACAGTGTCAACTTAGCACTACCTAAATCACAATGCCCTACCATATTATTAGGTGTTTAGGTGTTCGAGTTTAACATCAATATCCATAAATTGCATAGGTGTACACAACAATATCTCCAGGATAGAATAGGCATCTCTTAAAAAAAATTACACAATTCCTTATCCCACAATAATAATACTAATAATTTATTATTATTAACAAAGGTACCTCGTTGCTCTAATAAAATGTCCATTAAAAACTTAACCATTCCTAACAATGAAGAGGTCTAAACAAGTTTTTACAATGATCATATGCTTCGTCCACCCTATGCTATGATAGCTCAAGTACATTATCCATTCACCACATAACATAATAGAATGATAAAGGTTAAACTGAAATGAATTACAATTTAAATGAAAGAAGAAAAGGGTCAAGATCAATTATTAACTAAAACTAGTTTATTCTTTGGTGCATGAAACCTCACCCTAGCTATTCATTACAACTGTAGATAAAAAATCTGAAGGTGATTAGTACATGTTGCCTAAGTTATAAAATAGGTTGAGGTAATTACCTTCCCTTCTCTAAGGGCTAAATTAAATTCCGTTCTTTAAGGAATTAAAATCTTATAAGTCATTCAATCAGGCTCCCCTATTTAAAGGATAAATACATTTAGTAAAACTTGCTAGAATTGAGGCTAATTGATAACAACTTACAAAATTTTACGCAAGTGGTTAATTAGAGTCGGCCACGTTTCACTATTGGGGCATAACTAACTATGAGGGTCGTGGAGTTAACCCAAGATCATTACAAATAAAGTGCCTCCAAACTATGAAGGTTCGGTGCATGTACGCCTGGCAACCATTAAGCAATACGGAAATAGCACAAGAAAACAATCTGGAAAAAGGAATCTAGGTTTACTTTTCCTTTGACCTGTCAGAGAACACACACACAGGTCTGACATCCCAAGAAATTTGTCGGGAATAATTCTACCAGACACGCATAAAAATGATACCAGTCTACAATAGTAATTGCTATAAACTGTTGCCATAAACTGTTACCAGGCAGATTGCTACCATAAGCCAAAGGCGCTATCCAGGAAAGTTATCATAAGTCTAGACGTATCACTGTGTAACCGGGATTATCACTGTGGGAATGACATTATCACACTGTGTAACAGTGCGTACTCCTAACTGGTGTATACAAGTTGAGAACGTTGTCAAAATCTAACTCTGAGTTGAAAGTTTGGGTTCGATTGTTTTATTAAAATACCTTCCAACACAGAATGCAACACTTCCAATCCCGAAGGCAGACAGATTATTGGTTATCCCTGGAAGGTAAGGATCTACTGTCACAAGAAGGATTAAAACGCAGCTGAACAACAAGATCCCTTAGCAACTGGGGTTTAGAAAATGAAAACAAGTAGGAAAATTCATTATATCAATCACAACTACCAACGTAGAGGAGAATCCAACACAGTCAACAAATTTTATAAAAATTGAGGGCCATCAACACACGGTCAGAGAGTTTGTGGTAATCATTTACACCAGTCGAAAGGAAAGGACGTGGGTATTCTACGACCATACAATCATGAATTTAGAGGGAAAAACGTGGTGCTTCATGGTAATCGATTACACCAGTCTGAAGGCAAGGACATGGGTATTCTACGAACATACAGTCATGGTAGCCATGTGTGGCCCCTTGGTCAGCAAGCTATCGTCAGCCTGCATCATAAACAATCATTTCATACATGTTCGCATCCTCGATGCCTCTGCATCCTCAAGGTCCAAAACCCTACACACTTAGTAAAACTGAGTCTATAGCACCTATCTATGTCAATACAATAAACATCATGTCATCTATCAGAATGCATCATAATCAAGGACAAATGTTTTAATATCATAATAGTCTGGATCACTTGCGAGCAAGTGTCCTCAAAGAATAAGTTTTCTCAGTGCGCCAGAGAAGGATGTTACATACACCCCCTTTTGGTCTAAACTTCGTCCTGAAGTTTCATAGTATAAATGCTGAAATAAATGTACCACAGTATCATAAGCCTATTTATAAAACAAAAATGGAAAGTGGTGGTGCATATCATATGAGTCCTCCCAGGTCGTCGAGTGTGGACTATAATTGTTCAACTGGACCTTGACCTAATCTATCGTTCGACGTCGTAACTGTCGAACGCGATGATCTAAGATGCAGACCGACTCAGTCATGAGCACTCCCTCATCCAATATTTGCATGGAACACATGTCAATCACATGTGTAGGATCAGTAATATAAAGTCTCAAAACAGATACATGAAAAACATTGTGCATGTGCCTCAAAGAATCAGGCAAGGCTAGTCGATAGGCCATGGGCCCCTTTCTCTCCACAATCTCCAAAGGTCCCATGAACCTAGGAGAGATTTGTGATCCCTTCCCAAACTTGATCTAATTCTTATGCAGTTTAACCGGTAAGAAGACTCGATCGCAGAGCTCATAACTACGGTCGACTCGATGCACATCGACATAACTCTTCTATCGATCCTGTGCTTCTTTAATCCTTTGTCTTATGGTTTGAATTTGCTCTTCCATTTCTTGGATCACTTCTGGTCCCACCAGGACCCTATCCTCAAGTCGATCCCAACACAAAGGCACGTGATACGGTCACCCGTAAAGAAACTAGAAAGGCACCATCTTAATGGTGCTCTGGTAACTGTTGCTGTAAGCGAACTCTACTAGAAGCAAGAATTCTTCCCAATGCTTTTGTTGGTCCATCATCTACATGCGCAACATGTCCTCTAAGGTTTGGTTTTTTCATTCTGTCTGTCCCTCAGTCTCTGGGTGATACGCAGTACTAAAGTTAAGTTGGGTTCCCAAGGCCTCTTGGAAAATCATCCAAAATCGTCCAGTAAACACCGATCCTCGATCAGATATAATCTTATTAGGAACGCCATGCAGCCTCACAATCTCACTAATGAATACTCTAGCTATGTCAGGTGCGTGATACGTTGTATGCATAGGAATAAAGTGAGCACTCTTCATCAGAGTGTCTACTACTAAAAAAATCGAGTCATGTCTCCTTGTCGTCAGTGGAAATCCAACAATAAAATCCATCGAAACAACCACCCATTTTGATTATGGGATGGCATGTGGTTGAAGTAATCCTACTAGGTTTCAATGTTCATCCTTTACCTGCTGACACTCTAGACATCTGGCCAAATAGTTGACTATGTCGGCCTTCATTCCTTTCCAGAAGAATAAGGGTTTAAGGTTTGCCCTCATCTTTGAGACTTCCAGGTGAGCCATGTAAACTGCTCTGTGAGCCTCGCCCAGGATCAACATCCTCAACTTGTCATTTGGTGGTGAGAAAATCCAACTTCTAAACCTCAATAACCCATTGCTATCAAATTAAAATCCCTCATATTGTGGTACCATCATTGTGTTTTATCCGATAAAACCCTCGACCTCCTTGTACCAATCATCGCCACGCTGTAAAGAGAGAATATTCTCACGTAGATTCGTCTGAAGAGGCATCATCAAAAAGATGCGTGGTCTCCAAATCAAAGAATCTTCCACTCGGTTCACTGTTCCCTTTATGTAAGTAATATCAAAGTTGTATTTGCTAAGAAATTCCGACCAACGTCGTTGTCACGCGTTCAGGTCGCTTTGCGTAAAAATTTGTTGTAGTCCACAATGATCAGTCTTTAGTACAAATTTGCATCCATAAAGGTAGTTTCTCCAAACCTTCAAGACATATACGATGGCTAATAACTCCAAATCGTGCATCGCGTAATTTTCCTCATGCCTTCTCAGTTTCCTCAAAATGTAAGAAATTACTCGTCCATCTTACATCAAGACTCCACCTAAACCTTCCTTGGATGCATCAGTGCATACCAAGAAGTCTGCATCCATGTCAGGGATATTTAGTATCGGCTCTATGGTTAACAACTCCTTAAGCCTCCGAAATGATTCCATGCATTTCGGTCCAAACAAACTTCTTGTTTTTCTTCTACAATTTTGTGACATGATTTGCTATCTTCGAAAATCCCTCGACAAACTGTCAATAATATCCTACTAAACCCATAAAGCTACGCACTTCTGTGACATTCATCGGTGTAGGCCATTCCATAATAGCCTCGACATTGGTTGGATCCACGGTAATACCATTGCCAGAGATGACATGCCCTAAGTAGTGAATCTTCAATTGATAAAAGAGCATTTGGAAAACTTTCTGTACAATTTGTGATCTCGCAGACACATTAGTACCAAGTGCAAGTGCTTGTCATGCTCCTCCGTCGTCCAAGAGTAGATCAAAATATTGTCAATGAATACTTGGATGAACTTTTCCAAGTACTCTCAGAACACCCCGTTCATCAAACTCATAAATACCCCAGGGGTGTTTGTTAGTCCAAACGGTAAAACAATAAACTCGTAGTGTCCAAACCTCATTTTAAAGGCGGTCTTAGGGACGTCATCCTCCTTGATCTGTAACTGGTGATACCGTGATCGCAAATCGATCTTGGAGAACACTGTCACACCCTTCATTTGATCGAACAAATCATCAATTCTCGGCAATGGATACTAATTCTTGATCGTAGCCTTGTTCAGTGACAATAGTTAATGCAAATCCTCCACGATCCATCCTTCTTTTGTATGAAAATAATAGGTGCACCCCATGGTGACACACTAGGATGTATTAGTCCCAGGTCTAGCAACTCATTCAGTTTCATTTTCAACTCTTGCAACTCCGGGGTCGACATCCGATAAGGCATTCTTACTATTGGTCCGGTCCCTGGTTTCAGGTCTATGGTAAACTCCAATTCTCTTTCTGGTGGCATCCCAGGTAATTCCTCTGGAAATACATCTTCAAACTCTCTCACCACCGGAAGTTGTTCTAGACCTTCCACTACTCCCTTCTCATTTAGCGCAAGGATCACATAAAGCTTTCACTCCTTGCGCATACTCTTCTGTAACTGTAAGGAAGAGACGAACCTCAGGGAAACTCCCTGGTTTCATCCTACAATCACACGTCTCTGTCCCTCATCGTCGACCAAGCTAAACCGTTTCATCTTACAGTTGAGTATCACCTCATGTGATTTCAACCAATCCATACCAATCACGACATCATAAGATCCTAAGATCGTGAAGTATAGGTTGGTCATCGTGACAAACTCTCCCAGTTTAAGGGCACAGCCCGTAACCTTTCCTCCAACCTTCTGTTTGGCTCCCGAAGCCATCTCTACGAAGTTAAACTCGTCATGATCGATTGCCTTTACCTTAATCTTTTTTAGCCCTGCACCAGAAGTGAAACTCTCGGTCGGATCGGGATCTATCAAAAAACTAAGGGTCTGGTCAACGACGGTACCTGCCATCTCAAGCACAATCAACTGATGCTCTGCCTGGCGGTTATTCACCGCTGCATGAATCTGATAGGCCTTGCCCATATCTCCCACTGTAGTGGGTCCGGCTGATCCGGACGCCCTGGTCCTCTCCATAGGACAGTCGCGCTGGTAGTGTGGCTCCCCACACGTCTAACACCCCTTCTTCAGCCCAGTAGTCCTGGTACTTGAAGTAGAAGATGATGGCCCACTGGCTTAGAACCCTAGCTTGTTCTGTTGAATAGGCCTAAACTACTGCTACTACGGGAAACCCTACTGCTGATGCGGTGGTCCCTGATAAGGTGTACACTACTGAGGCGGTGGTCATCAGGGTGTAATGAAAGTGGATCCCCTCTGGAAGCCACGATATCTTGGCGTATGTCTTGCTGGTGTCTGGTGCTGCTGTGTTCCAGATGAACTATGCCCTGCTGGTCTTGCGAGAGTCCTAGTCTGACTTCCATTGATAAGCTCCTCCTCTGCTATGAGGGCCTTCTGGATGACATCATGCAAGGTTTGAGGCATCAAAATACTAACCTTTTCACGTAGGCTGTCACTAAGGCCAAACATGAACCTATTGACCTTAATTTTTTTAGTGTTAAGGTGCGGAGCATACCGGATCAGCTCCATAAAATGTGCCTCATACTCGGGCACCATACGACCTCCCTGTCATAAGGCGTTGAACTCATTGATCTAACGCTCAATGAATTCCTCTGAAAGGTACCTCTCTAGGAACCATTCCTTGAACAGTTCCCATGACACATCTTCGATAGCCATGTTCATCTATGGTAGGAGTGTCTTCCACCATAGAAGAGCGCTCACCCTTAGTTGAAATACCGCCATACGAACCTTCATGTTGGAGGTATAATCGTGAAGTGCAAAGCACATCGCCATATTCTGCAACCATGCCTCGGCGTAAACACTATCCGGGGCACCAAATAACTCGAGAAATTTGACCTTCTCGAGTTCATGGTGAATTCTACCAGTAATCGTCAGTGCGCGCAGTGGAACCTCAGCGGGTGCCGACAACCTAGTCTCATCTCTGTCCAAGCGGCTGATCAGTGCCTCAAACATGCGCTGAAAATATCTCATCATCATAACTACATCGCCAACTGTTATTTGCTCCTGTCCGAGAACCTGCTCGTCTCCCTGGGGGTTAGACCCCTCAAGTGTGGATGCTACAGGAGGTGTCGCGACCCCTCCCCTAGCACCCCGTTGTTTGCCTCTGTAGCATCCTCTAACCATGATTACCTGCATGCAAACAATCAACTCGATTAGTAACAGTATAATAAAATCATGTAAATGAAATCCGTAGCAATCCCAAGTCGCGGGTCGAACCTGCTCTGATACCATATGTAACATGTCTCCTCGTTATGACGACAACCTCTTATAACAAGTGCAATTTATTTATTTTTGTGTGTGTGTGCGTGTGTACAAGGGAAACAAGACATTATACTTTGTGTTGTCTCATGATAATGATGCATGACGCATACAACTGCGGTATCAACATAAAGATCTAAGATGCACATCAACATCTGCTAGCAATGAACAACAATCAACTGACAAATAATAAGTCTAACTACCTGCTCGTCCTACCCTGCAATGGTTAGGACCTCCAAGACACATAAGCAACGCTCGAGCCTAGGTTCCCATCGATTTCAACCATTTAAGGTTTGAGGGTTGGCGACTGTTCTGAGGAACATAGAGGTGTCTACATCCCGCCGAACACAAGAAGACCAAGCACACAAAGGATATGACCCGGTACAACATTAATTAAACAAGGACTACAATATACATGATTTTTAAGGCCATTCATCGCGCAACTTTAGATCATAATTTTTCATCAAGGTACCCTCTAATTCAGCATTGAAGGACCTTATTGTGCAAGTCTGAACCTTGACTGTATTTAACATTTAACAATATAATCAATCATTAGTTATAATCGTAAAAATGTTGTATAGCTACAATTTATCATTTAACGTAGTGACTAACATTTAGTCTACCATCCTAGATCAAAATTAACACAATATTCTAAGAGCATTCAACGCAATCATTAAAGATCCATAGAAATATTAATGTAATAATCTGTATTTATAAATCAAGATCGATAATTATGAACCAACAAATTACACAACAACGCCATAATTATAGTCCATAATTAGCGCAATATTCTAAACTCATTTGACACATTATCTATAAAATCAACACTAGCATTAACCAACGTGGTGTCAATAATTAAGAAGATCTTAAGAAGTACTTTTATCTCCCATATAAACATCTGTTACATGCCCATCATAACATCTCTAAAAGCAATTTATCAATAAAGTGCAATTTAAAATTTAGCCTTAAAAACAACATAAGCGAAATTTTGAGTTTACAGTGTCAACAGAGCACTACCTAAATCAAAATGCCCTACCATATTATTAGGTGTTTAGGTGTTCAAGTTTAACATCAATATCCATAAATTGCATAGGTGTACACAACAATATCTCCATGATAGAATAGGCATCTCTTAACAAAAATTACACAATTCCTTATCCCACAATAATAATACTAATAATTTATTATTATTAACAAAGGTACCTCGTTTCTCTAATAAAATGTCCATTAAAAACTTAACCATTCCTAACAATGAAGAGGTCTAAACAAGTTTTTACAATGATCATATGCTTCGTCCACCCTATGCTATGATAGCTCAAGTACAGTATCCATTCACCACATAACATAATAGAATGATAAAGGTTAAACTGAACTGAATTACAATTTAAATGAAAGAAGAAAAGGGTCAAGATCAATTATTAACTAGAACTAGTTTATTCTCTGGTGCCTGAAACCTCACCCTAGCTATTCATTACAACTGTAGATCAAAAATCTGAAGGTGAATAGTACACGTTGCCTAAGTTATAAAATAGGTTGAGGTAATTACCTTCCCTTCTCTAAGGGCTAAATTAAATTTTGTTCTTTAAGGAATTAAACTCTTATAAGTCATTCAATTAGGCTCCCCTATTTAAAGGATAAATACATTTAGTAAAACTTGCTAGAATTGAGGCTAATTGATAACAACTTACAAAATTTTAGGCAAGTGGTTAATTAGAGTCGGCCACGTTTCACTATTGGGGCATAACTAACTATGAGGGTCATGGAGTTAACCCAATATCATTACAAATAAAGTAACTCCAAACTATGAAGGTTCGGTGGATGTATGCCTGGCAACCATTAAGCAATACGGAAATAGCACAAGAAAACAATCTAGAAAAACGAATCTAGGTTGACTTTTCCTCTGACCTATCAGAGAACACACACATAGGTCTGACATCCCAAGAAATTTGTCGGGAATAATTCTACCAGACACGCATAAAAATGCTACCAGTCTACAATAGTAATTGCTATAAACTGTTGCCATAAACTGTTACCAGGAAGATTGCTACCATAAGCCAAAGGCGCTATCCAGGAAATTTATCATAAGTCTAGACGTATCACTGTGTAACCGGGATTATCACTGTGGGAACGACATTATCACACTGTGTAACAGTGCATACTCCTAACTGGTGTATACAAGTTGAGAACGTTGTCAAAATCTAACTCTGAGTTGAAAGTTTGGGTTCGATTGTTTTATTAAAATACCTTCCAACACAGAATGCAACACTTCCAATCCCGAAGGCAGTCAGATTATTGGTTATCCCTGGAAGGTAAGGATCTGTTGTCACAAGAAGGATTAAAATGCAGCTGAACAACAAGATCCCTTAGCAACTGGGGTTTAGAAAATGAAAACAAGTAGGAAAAGTCATTATATCAATCACAACTACCAACGTAGAGGAGAATCCAACACAGTCAACAAATTTTATAAAAATTGAGGGCCATCAACACACGGTCAGAGAGTTTGTGGTAATCATTTACACTAGTCGAAAGGAAAGGACGTGGGTATTCTACGGCCATACAGTCATGAATTTAGAGGGCAAAACATGGTGCTTCGTGGTAATCAATTACACCAGTCTGAAGGCAAGGACGTGGGTATTCTACGAACATACAGTCATGAATTTGGAGGGAAAAATGTGGTGCTTGCTGGAAGATACTCACATGGTATCAATCACGTGAAGGATCGAGAGCTAAAACACCCACACGACCAACACAATACAGAAGGACCCAAGCGCCAATGAGGTAGAACCTTTGGTCTTGTGAACTACTTGTTGGCATACAGTGGAATCGGTTGGGCTGTGTGAGATCAGTTGGAATAAAATGCCCAACCCCTGAAAATAGTGGGACAACAAACGTTTTTCAATCTCAGACACAAGTATAAGAGCATCCAGAATGTCATTTTATTGCAGACCTGTAATAATTTCTTTTTATTGCCAGAATACAAAATGATACCGATCTCAGACAATAAACCATTGCATTTATCCCATGGCCAGAATACAAATGATAAAAAAATCATTCTACTTCTCCATTAATAAGCAGATCCGCATAAATCCTAATACATTCTACCATACAAAAATGAATAGCATACCATTTCCTTTTCGCCCGCTTCGAATGACGTCCCGTGCTCGATGCCTCTCTCACTCACCGGCCGTCGAGACTATACCGGTACCTCCCAGCCAATGCTATGGGTACTCTTCTTCCCCCTTATTCCCCCGAGCCACAAAGGGGCCATACAAAATCCAGGTGGTACGTCTAGCTCCCAGCTCCCCTCACAAGGCTCGAGCTACCACTCCTATCTGAGCTGGGAAAACCCAACTCCCCACAAGTATTCAGTCAAGTCACTAATCTGGTAGTGTAACGTAATGCTAACAACCGATCCCCCCCTTCCTTCTCTTCCCCTTCTTTTATAGAGTTTTAGAACTTCCATCTTTCCCTAAATCTCATTTAATTTAAGTTTTACTAAAAATATTCTAATAATTTTCCTACGTACAAGTGTCGTCCATCCCTCACTTTCCTCCAATAATCATTTTCTTTAAATTAATAAATGTCTCATTTCCCTCACCCACCTAGAGTTACTCCTAAATTTACTCCTAGGTACCCCTATATTCCCTCACAGGTTTTAAGTACTTTTCCTAAAATGAAAATGCTAAGTCAGTTCAAAATTAGAAGATTCTTGAATGCAAATTCTTTACTAAGTTGACCTCTTGCTTTTTACCATAAGTTCCCTCTTTCCTTTATTATGTTTCCTCCATTCCTTAGTTTCCTAATTTTTATTCTTCCCTTCTTTCCCCTCTTTATTAGAGCCAAAATTGGCAGTTGCGTCAATTAACCTCTTTTCCTTTTTATTAATAATTTAGTATCTTTTACACTTTCACAAGTTAAACAATTATATTCTTCTTGACAATTTTAACTCCACTGATTTTAATTAAATTCTTACTCTCGTCATTTTACCCCAAAAACTTTATGAAGACTAAAACTATTACTTAAGTGGTTTTTAGTTTAATTTTTATTTTTTTATTTTTATAGGGTATTTTTCTTAAGGTTAGACAAAAATTTACCCCTAGAGAAGTTTTAGACTTAGGACTTAGATTCAAAACTAGGTGACATTTAATTAGGGAAGTTGTTTAAGAATTTTATAATGTGTTAAATGTATTAGGGCCATCTAGGTTTGTTCCTTCATCATCATCAACACGACGTGCGCTTCAGGATGCACTATGTGCTCCAAGGGTGCCACTCGCCTCTTTTGTTTCTTTTGCACAACGTGACCTTTAGGATGCACCACGTGCTCCAAGGGTGCCACTCGCTTCTTTTGTTTCTTTTGTGTGACCTTCCCTTCAGGATGCACCACGTGCTCCAAGGGTGTCACTCGCCTCTTGACTGATTGGTAGACATCAATAACCCCTAGAGTCAACACTCTGCCAGGTGAATTTGTGGGAGACTAAGGGATTCTAAGGAATAAGGCCCCCGCCTTATTGCACGCCCCTTAGAATCATCGTGAGTGACTGTTGCAGTCTTCCCTCATGGCATCGTGGATCCCCTCGAACTAGGTAATCGTTAACCTACAATTCGAGCCACGGCGGGAGTGCTAGTAGGCTATGGTAGGGCTTCCATCCACACCTCTCCCTCAACCTCTCTGGTAGTTGTGTGTGGCCCCTTTACTCCATATGTGAGTCTGGTCGGAAAGCTATCATCATCCTGCATCATAAACAATCATGTCATACATGTCTGCATCATATCATCTAATCAATGTACTAAAATCACAGTAAAACAATCAAACCCCAATAGCACACACCCTGACTCGATCCGGAGTCCAAGGGTTCCATCGATGCCTCTGCATCCTCAAGGTCCAAAACCCTGCACACTCAGTAAAACTGAGTCAATAGCACCTATCTATGTCAATGCAGGAAACATCATGTCATCTATCATAATGCATCATAATCAAGGACAAATGTTTTAATATCATAATAGTCTGGATCACTTGCGAGCAAGTGTCCTCAAAGAATAAGTTTTCTCCGTGCGCCTGAGTGGGATGTTACATACACCCCCTCTTGGTCTAAACTTTGTCTCAAAGTTTCATAGTATAAATGCTGAAATAAATGTATCGCAGTATCATAAGTCTTTTTATCAAACAAAAATGGAAACTGCTGGCGCATATTATATCCGTCCTCCGAAGTCACCGAGTGCGGACTATAATTGTCCCACTGGACCTTGACCTGATCTACCGTTCGACATCATAACTGTGAAACGTGATGATCTAAGATGTGGACCAGCTAAGTCGTGAATGCTCCCTCGTCTGATATTTGCAAGGAAATCATGTCAATCACATGTTCAGGATCACTAATATAATGTCTCAAAACAGATACATGAAAAACATCGTGCATACGCCTCAAAGAATCAGGCAAGGTTAGTCGATAGGCCACAGGCCCCTTTCTCTCCACAATCTTTGAAACGTCCCATGAACCTAGGAGAGAGTTTTTCTCCCTTCCCAAACTTGATCGAACTCTTATGCGGTTTAACCCGTAAGAAGACTCGATTGCCAACCTCATAACTACAGTTGACTCGGTGCGCATCGACATAACTCTTATGTCAATCCTGCGCTTCTTTAGTCCTTTGTCTTATGGTTTTCATTTTCTCTTCAATTTCTTGGATCACTTCTGGTCCCACGAGGACCCTATCCTCAAGTCGATCCCAACTCAAAGGCATCCGACACGGTTGCCTGTAAAGAAAATCGAAAGGCGTCATCTTAATGTTGCTCTAGTAATTGTTGTTGTAAGCGAACTCTACTAGAGGCAAGAATTCTTCCCAACGCTTTTGTTGGTCCATCAAGTACATGCGCAACATGTCCTCCAAGGTTTTGCTTGTTTGTTCTATCTGTCCATCAGTCTCCGGGTGATACGCAGTACTAAATTTAAGTTGGGTTCCCAAGGCCTCTTGGAAACTCGTCCAAAATCGTCCAGTAAACACCGATCCTCGATCGGATATAATCTTCTTAGGCATGCCATGAAACCTCACAATCTCACTGATGAATACTCTAGCTATGTCAGGTGCCTGATACGTCGTACACACAAGAATAAAGTGAGCACTCTTTGTCAGAGTGTCTACTACTACAAAAATCGAGTCATGTCTCCTTGCCGTCAGTGGCAATCCAACAATAAAATCTATCAAAATAACCTCCCATTTTGATTCCAGGATGGCATGTGGTTGAAGTAATTCTGCTAGGTGTCTATGTTCATCCTTTACCTGTTGACACCTTAGACATCTGGCCACATAGTTGAATATGTCGGCCTTCATTCCCTTCCAGAAGAATAAGTGTTTAAGGTCTGCCCTCATCTTCGTGACTCTCAGGTGACCCATGTAAACTTCTCTATGAGCCTTGCTCAGGATCAACATCCTCAACTCATTGTTTGGTGGTACGTAAATCCGAATTCTAAACCTCAATAACCCATCTCTCTCAAATGGAAATCCCTCATATCATGGTACCATTATTGTGTTTTGTCTGATAAAACCCTCGACCTCCTTGTACCAGTCATCGTCACGCTGTAAAGTGAGAATCTTCTCATGTATATTCGTCTGAAGAGGAATCACCAAAAATATGTGTGGTCTCTGACTCAAAGCATACGCCACTCAGTTCACTATTCCTTTTATGTAAGTAATCTCAAAGTCGTATTCGCTAAGCAATTCCAACCAACGTCGTTGTCGCGCGTTCATGTCGCTTTGTGTAAAAATCTGTTGTAGTCCACAATGATGAGTCTTTAGTTCAAATTTTAGTCCAACAAGGTAGTGTCTCCAAACCTTCAAGGAATATATGATGGCTAATAACTCCAAATCGTGCGTCACGTAATTTTCCTCATGCCTTCTCAGTTTCCTCGAAATGTAAGCAATTACTCGTCTCTCTTGCATCAAGGCTCTGCCTAAACCTTCCTTGGATGCATCAATGCATACCAAGAAGTCCACGTCCATGTCAGGGAACTTTATTATCGACGCTGTGGTTAACAACTCCTTAAGCCTCCAAAACGCTTCCGTTCATTTCTCGGTCCAAACAAACTTCTTGTTTTTCTTCTACAATTCTGTGATATGATTTGCTATCTTCGAAAATCCCTCGACAAACTGTCGATAGTATCTTGCTAAACCCATAAAGCTACGCACTTCCATGGCATTCGTTGGTGCAGGCCATTCCATAATAGCCTTGACCTTGGCTAGATCCACGACGAGACCATCATCGGAGATGACATGCCCTAAGTAGTGAATCTTCGATTGATAAAAGAGCATTTGGACTACTTTCCATACAATTTGTGCTCTCGCAGACACTGTAGTACCAAGCGCAAGTGCTTGTCATGATCCTCCTTCATCCGAGAGTAGATCAAAATATCGTCAATGAATACTTGGATGAAATTTTCCAAGTACTCGCGGAACACCCCATTCATCAAACTAATAAATACCCCAGGGGCGTTTGTCACTCCAAATGGTAAAATAGTAAACTCGTAGTGTCCAAACCTCGTGTTAAAGGTGGTATTAGGGACATGATCCTCCTTGATCCGTAACTGGTGATACCCTGATCACAAATCGATCTTGGATAACACCGTCGCACCCTTCATTTGATCGAAAAAATCATCAATTCTCGGCAATGGATATTGATTCTTGATCGTAGCCTTGTTCAGTTGGCGGTAGTCAATGCAAACCCTCCACGATCCATCCTTCTTTCGTATGAAAATAATAGGTTCACCCCATGGTGACACACTAGGATGTATCAGTCCCAGGTCCAACAATTCCTTCAGTTGCATTTTCAACTCTTGCAACTCCGGGGTTGACATCCGATAAGGCGTTCTTTCTATCGGTTCGGTCCCCTATTTCAGGTCTATGGTAAACTCACATTCCCTTTTCGGTGGCATCCCAGGTAATTCATCTAGAAATACATCCACAAACTCTCTCACCACCGGAAGGTGTTCTATACCTTCCGCTACTCCCTTCTCGTTTAACGCAAGGATCGCATAAAGATTGCACCCCTTGCGCATACTCTTCCGTAACTGTAAGGAAGATATGAACCTCAGAGAAACTCCCTGGTTCCATCCTACAATCACACGTCTCTGTCCCTCGCCGTCGACCAAGCTCAACCGTTTCGTCTTACATTTGAGTATCGCCTCATGCGATTCCAACCAATCCATACCAATCACGACATCATAATATCCTAAGATCATGATGTACAGGTTGGTCCTCATGACAAACTCTCCCAGGTTAAGGGCACATCCCATAACCTTTCCTCCAACCTTTTGTTTGGCTCTCTATACCATCTCTATGAAGCTAAACTCATCCTGATCGACTGCCTTTACCTTAATCCTTTTTAGCGCTGCACCATAAATGAAACTCTTGGTAGCACTGGGATCTATCAAAACACTAAGGGTCTAGTCAGCGACGGTACCTGTCGTCTTGAGAACAGTCGACTGATGCTTTAGCTAGTGGTTATTCACCGCTGCATGAATCCGATGGGCCTTGCCCATATCTCCCACTGTAGTGGGTCCAAGAGATCTGAATGCTCTGGTCCTCTCCACAAGACAGTCACGCTGGTAGTTTAGCTCCCCACATGTCCAACACCCCTTCTTCGGCCCAGTAGTCCTAGTACTTGAAGTAGAAGATGATGACCTATCGTCCTGGAACCCTGGTCTATTCTATTGAACAGGTCTAAATAGTTGTTGTTGCCGGCGATGTTGTTGTTGATGCGGTGGTCCCCGATAAGGTGTTTGTTGCTGAGGCGGTGGTCGTCGGGGTGTAATGAAAGTGGATCCCCTCTGGAAGCCACGATATCCCAGTGTATGTGTCGTTGGTGTTTGGTGCTGCTATATTCTAGATGAACTCTACCCTGCTGGTGTCACGGGAGTCCTAGTCTAACCCCCACTGATAATCTCCTCCTCTGCTATGAGGGCCTTCTGGATGAGATCATGCAAGGTTTGAGGCATCAAAATCCTAACCTTTGCAGGTAGGCTATCATTAAGGCCTAACACAAACTTGATGACCTTAAGTTTTTCAGTGTTAAGGTATAAACGCGAAGTGTGAAGCACATCACCATATTATCCAACCATGCCTCGATGACGACGTCGTCCGGGGCACCAAAGAACTCGAGAAATTTGACCTTATCGATTTCACAGTGAATGCTACTAGTAACGGTCAATGCGCGTGGTGGAACCTCAGCGACTGTCGACACCCTGGCCTTATCTCTGTCCAAGCGGCTGATCGATGCCTCAAACATGCGCTAAAAAGATCTCATCATCCCGACTACGTCGCCAACTGCTATATGCCACTGTTCGAGAACCTTCTCATCTCCCTGGGGGTTAGACCCCTCAGGTGTGGATGCTACTGGAGGTGTCGCGCCCCCTTCCCTATCACCCCATCAACTGCCATTTTGTGGCGTTCTCTAACCATGATTACCTGCATGCACACAATCAACTTGATTAGCAACAGAATAATCAAATCATGTCAACGAAAGCCGTAGCAATCCCAAGTCATGGTTCGAACCCGCTCTGATACCATATGTAAACATGCCTCCTCGTTACGATGACAACCTCTTATAACAAGTGCAATTTTTTTTATTTTTATTTTTTGTGGCGTGTGTACAAGGGTAACAAGACATTATACTCTACGTCGTCTCATGACGACGACGCATGATGCATACAACTACGGTATCAACATAAAGATATAAGATGCACATCAACATCTGCTAGCAATGAACAACAATCAACCGACAAATAATAAGTCTGACTACCCGCCCGTCCTACCCTGCAATGGTTAGGACCTCCAAGACACATAAGCCATGCTCGAGCCAAGGTTCCCATCGATTTTAACAATTTAAGGTCTTAGGGCTGGCGACTATTCTCAGGAACATGGAGGTGTCTACATCCCGCCCGACATAAGCAGACCAAGAACAGAAAGGTTATGACCTGGTACAACATTAATTAAACAAGGACTACAATATACATGAGTCTTAAGGCCATTCATCGCGCAACTTTAGATCATAATTTGTCATCAAGGTACCCTCTAATTCAGCATTGAAGGACCTTATTGTGCAAGTCCAAATTTTGACTGTATTTAACATTTAGCAATATAATCAATCATTAGTTATAATCATAAAAATGTTGTATAGCTACAATTTATCATTTAACGTAGTGACTAACATTTAGTCTACCATCCTAGATCAAAATTAAAGCAATATTCTAAGAGCGTTCAATGCAATCATTAAAGATCCACAGAAATATTATTGCATAATTATAGTCCATAATTAGCACAATATTCTAAACTCATTTGACGCAATAGCTATAAAATCAACACTAGCATTAACCAACGTGATGGAAATAATTAAGAAGATCTTAAGAAGTACTTTTGTCTCCCACATAAACATCTGTTACATGCCCATCATAATATGTCTAAAAGCAATTTATCAATAAGGTGCAATTTAAAATTTATCCTTAAAAACAACATAAGCGAAATTTTGAGTTTACAGTGTCTACAAATAACTGCCTAAATCAAAATGACCTACCATATTATTAGGTGTTTAGGTGTTCGAGTTTAACATCCATATCCAGAAATTACATAGGTGTACACAACAATATCTCCAAGATAGACTAGTCATCTCTTAAAAAAAATTACACAATTCCTTATCCCACAATAACAATGCTAATAATTTATTATTATTAACAAAGGTACCTCATTGCTCTAATAAAATATCCATTAAAAACTTAACCATTACTAACAATGAAGAGGTCTAAACAAGTTTTTACAATGATCATATGCTTCGTCCCCCCTACACTATGATAGCTCAAGTACATTATCCGTTCACCGCATAACATAATAGATTGATAAAGGTTAAAATGAAATAAATTACAATTTAAATGAAAGAAGAAAAGGGTCAACATCAATTAATGACTAGAACTAGTTTACCCTCTGGTCCATGAAACCTCACCGTAGCTATTCATTACAACTGTAGATAAAAAATATGAAGGTGATTAGTACAAGTTGCCTAAGTTATAAAAGAGGTTGAGGTAATTACCTTCCCTTCTCTAAGGGCTAAATTAAATTCCATTCTTTAAGGAATTAAACTCTTATAAGTAATTCAATCAGGCTCCCCTATTTAAAGGATAAATACATTTAGTACAACTTGCTAGAATTGAGGCTAATTGATAACAACTTACAAAATTTTAAGCAAGCGGTTAATTAGAGCCGGCCACGTTTCACTATTGGGGCATAACTAACTATGAGGGTCGTGGAGTTAACCCAAGATCATTACAAATAAAGTGCCTCCAAACTATGAAGGTTCAGTGCATGTACGTCTCGCAACCATTAAGAAATACGAAAATAGCACAAGAAAACAATATGGAAAAGGAATCTAGGTTTACTTTTCCTCTGACCTGTCAGAGAACACACACACAGGTCTGACATCCCAAGAAATTTGCAGGGAATAATTCTACCAGACACGCATAAAAATGCTACTAGTCTACAATAATAATTGTTGTAAATTGTTGCCATAAACTGTTACGAGGCAGGTTGCTACCATAAGCCAAAGGCGCTATCCAGGAAAGTTATCATAAGTCTGCGCGTATCACTGTGTAACCAGGATTATCATTGTGGGAATGACATTATCATAGTAGGTAACAACGCGTACTCCTAAATGGTGTATACATGGTGAGAACGTTATCAAAATCTAACTCTGAGTTGAAAGTTTATGTTCGATTGTTTTATTAAAATAACTTCCAACACAAAACGCAACACTTCCAATCTGGAAGGAAGTCAGATTATTGGTTATCCCTGGAAGGTAAGGATCCACTGTCACAAGAAGGATTAAAACGCAGGTGAACAACAAGATCCCTTGGAAACCGGGGTTTAGAAAATGAAAACGTAGAGGAAAAGTCATTATATCAATCACAACTACCAGCGTAGAGGAGAATCCAACACAATTAACAAATTGTATAAAAATTGAGGGCCATCAACCCATGGTCAGAGAGTTCGTGGCAATCATTTACACCAGTCTGAAGGCAAGGACGTGGGTATTCTATGGCCATATAGTCACGAATTTGGAGGGAAAAACATGGTGCTTCGTGGCAATCGATTACACTAGTCTGAAGACAAGGACGTGGGTATTCTATGGCCATAAAGTCATGAATTTGGAGGGAAAAACATGGTTCTTTTTGTAAGATACTCACATGGTATCAATCACGTGAAGGATCGAGAGCTAAAACACCCACACGAACAACACAATAAAGAAGGACCCAAGCGCCAATGAGGTAGAAGCTTTGGTCTTGTGCACTAATTGTTGGCATACAGTGGAATCGGTTGGGTTGTGTGAGATCAATTAGAATACAACGCCCAACCCCTGAAAACAGTGGGGGCACAAATGTTTTTCAATCCCGGACACAAGTATCAGAGCAGACAAAAATTCAATAAACCCCCTTATCTTTTTTCAATTCCAGAATGTTGTTGTATTGCAAACCTGTAATCAATTCTTTTTATTTCCATAATACAAAATGATAACAATCTCAGATAAGAACCCATTGCATTTATCCCATGGTGAGAATACAAACGATAAACAAATCATTCTACTTTTCCATTAATAAGAAGATCCACATAAATCCTAATACATTCTGCCATACAAAAATGAAGAGCATGTCGTTGCCTTTTCGCCCGCTTCGAATGACATCCTGCGCTCCGTGCTGATCCCGCTTGCCGACCGTCGAGACTACACCGGTACCTCCCAACCAACGCTAGGGGTACTCTGCTTCCTCCTTAGCCCCCCGAGCCGCAAAGGGGCCACACAAAATCCAGATGGTACGTCTAGCTCCCACCTCGCCTCGCAAAGTCGAGCTACCACTCCTATCCGAGCTGGGAAAACCCAACTCCCCGCAAGTAATCAGTCAAGTCACTAATCCAGCAGCGTAACATTATGATAACATCCAATCCCCCTCTTCCTTATCTTTCCCTTCTTTTATAGAGTTTTAGAACTTCCATCTTTCCCTCAATCTCATTTAATTTAAGTTTTACTAAAAATCTTCTAATAATTCTCCTACGTACAAGTGTCATCCATCCGCCACTTTCCTCGAATAATTATTTTCTTTAAATTAATAAATGTCTCATTTCCCTCACCCACCTAGAGTTACTCCTAAATTTACTCCTAGGTGCCCCTAGATTCCCTCACAGTTTTTAAGTACTTTCCCTAAAATGAAAATGCTAAGTCAGTTCAAAATTAGAAGGTTCTTGAATGTAGATTCTTTACTAATTTGACCTCTTTCTTTTTACCATAAGTTCCCTCTTTCCTTTATTATGTTTCCTCCATTCCTTAGTTTCCTAATTTTTATTATTCCCTTCTTTCCCCTTTTTATTAGAGCCAAAAATGGCAGTTGCGCCAATTAACCTCTTTTCCTTTTTATTAATAATTTAGTATCTTTTACACTTTCACAAGGTAAACAATTAAATTCTTCTTTACAATTTTAACTCCACTAATTTTAATTAAATTCTTACTCTCTTCTTTTTACCCCAAAATTTTTATGAAGACTAAAACTATTACTTAAGTGGTTTTTAGTTTAATTTTTATTTTTTTATTTTTATAGGGTATTTTTCTTAAGGTTAGACAAAATTTTACCCCTAGAGAAGTTTTAGACTTAGGACTTAGATTTAGAACTGGGCGACATTTAATTAGGGAAGTTGTTTAATAATTTCTTAATGTGTTAAATGTCTTAGGGCCATCTAGGTTTGTTCCTTCATCATCATCAACGCGACATGCCCTTCAGGACGCACTACATGCTCCAAGGGTGCCACTCACCTCTTTTGTTTCTTTTGTGCGACGTGCCCTTCAGGATGCACCACGTGCTCCAAGGGTGCCACTCGCTTATTTTGTTACTTTTGCGCGACGTGCCCTTTAGGATGCACCACGTGCTCCAAGGGTGCCACTCGCCTCTTGATTGATTGGTAGACATCAATAACCCCTGGAGTCAACACTCCGCAAGGTGAACTTCTGGGAGACTAAGGTATTCTAAGGAATAAGGCCTCCGCCTTATTGCGCACCCCTTTGAGTCATCGTGAGCGACTATCGCAGTCTACCCTCACGACATCGTGGATCCCCTCGAACTAGGTAATTGTTAACCTACAATTCGAGCCATGACGGGAGTGCTAGTAGGCTATGGCAGGGCTGTTGTCCACACCTCTCCCTCAACCTCTCTGGTAGTTGTGTGTGGCCCCTTTACTCCATATGTGAGTCTGGTCGGCAAGCTATTGTTAGCCTGCATCATAAAAAATCATGCCAGACATGTCTGCATCATATCATCTAATCAATGTACTAAAATCACAGTAAAACAATCAAACCCCAATAGCACACTCCCTGACTCGATCCGGAGTCCAAGGGTTCCGTCGATGCCTCTGCATCCTCAAGGTCCAAAACCCTAGACACTCAGTAAAACCGAGTCAATAGCACCCATCTATGTCAATGCAGTAAACATCATGTCATCTATCATAATGCATCATAATCAAGGAAAAATGTTTTAATATCATAATAGTTCGGATCACTTGCGAGCAAGTGTCCTCAAAGAATAAGTTTTCTCAGTGCGCCAGAGCGGGATGTTACACATCCTTTATTCTAACCCGGTGATAACCAGATCTTAAATCCAACTTAGAAAAAATATTTTCCCCACCTACTTGATCAAACAAATAATTGATTCTAGGTAGGGGGTATTTGTTCTTAACAGTCATTTTGTTTAACTATCTATAATCAATGCATAATCTTAGAGTTTTTTCTTTCATTTTTACAAAATGCACTGGTGTTCCCCATGGTGAGACACTTGGCCTGATGTATTCCTTGTCCAATAGTTCTTGTAGTTGAATCTTTAACTATGTTAATTTGGGTAAACTCATTCAATAGGGCACCCTAGATATAGGAGCTGAACGAGGCAGTAGATCGATAAAAAAGTCTATCTCTTATCTTTGGGGCAGTTCAGGTCTTTCGTCAACAAACACATCTCTAAAATCATGTAAGACGAAAAAATCTTCTAGGATAGGTTTATTTTCTTTTTCCAACAGATTTGTCACTTGGATAGCATAAATCTGACAACCTTTTCTCATGCACTTCTTAAAGTGCATTGCTGAAATCTTCCTAATTGAGATTGGTTTTCGTATGCCTTGTACTGTCCTAACAATGTCATTTTCATCTTTGTAATTGAGTGATTGTTCATAACAATCCAAAACTGCTTTATGCCTTTCTAACTAGTCCATCCCAATAATTATTTCATAAGATCCTAGCAGTAGAATATTCAGATTTATATTTTTTTTTTGACCACCTAAACTGAACTCACAGTAAAAAATGAAATTAGATACTTTTTTTATTGTTCCTATTTCTAGTCGTACTAGACAAGATTTTTCATGCCTTATTTTCTTAAGTTTATTTGAATCCACTACACAAGGAGAAACATAACTCAAAGTAGACCCTCAATAAATTAAACCAGAAACACGATTATTGTTAAATTTACCTTCAACTTCGACTACAATGGACTGGTGATCAGCTTGTCGGCCATCCACGACTGCATTGATCCTATGTAAGCTTATGCCCACATCTCCCACTGTAGAGGATTCCTGTAGGTTGTGAACCGTAGTCCTGGATGAAAAATTTAAACATGGAAGGTTCCTCCTTAAGTGAGGCACTCCACATTCCCAGCATTTTAACGGTTCTCACGGGTTGTCCCCAAACTTCTTGGTTCCTAGATTAATTGGTTTACCTCCTCCTTGGGTGTTCTCATTATTGGAGTGAAAATATTTCCTTGGAAAGCTCTTTTCTGCATTCCGAAAAGGGGTTGGTTGATATCCCTTCTTTCGCTGGTTCATTTTGTCGTAACACATTCAAGCTTTTTTGAAAACTTCGCCTAAGGTCTTGGGGTTGTCAAACTCAATTCTATCCTTATAGGACTATGGTAAACAACTCAGGAATCACTGATTTATTTACTTTATCTTCCCGGATATAAGGCACGAACCTTAATAATTCCATGAATGCGTTTATTCAGGTCATCCATAGTCATTTGACTCAGTCATAGCTCATAAAACTCTTTGGTTTTTATTTCATAGTAAATTTGAGATAAATACTATTTCTCAAAGTATTTCTTGAAATCCAACCACTCCATATACTTTTCCTTTAGGCCCTTTTCCAACTTCAGGTCCTACCACCATATACTTGCTTTTCCTTTCAGGGTATAGATGGCCATTCTGACCTTCATGTTGTTGGAATAGTTGTAGATCTCGAACTACTTTTTAATTTCTAATAACCATGCTTCAGCCTCCTCCCCTATCCGGGATTCCCCGTTAAAGGTGGATGATTTGATTTTCTTAAACTCTCCCTCCAGTTGGTCCACCTGTTTCCTCTTTCTTTTTGTGGTTGTTTTATCTTCTGCTGATGGTTTTCCTTCAAAAGAGTTTTCCCCTTTTTCTTCTTCACGGCCAAAATTTTTGGAGGCTCTCTTGATGACCTCTTCTTCCTCGTTGTTATCCTTTGGGATCTTCTTTGTTACTATGCTACACAACATTAATTCATTTATTTCATCTTGTTCTTGTTCTGCCTTTTTCAGTTTCTCATTTCAGTTTCACAATAAGGTTTCTCATAGTTTAAAGAACCTGGGTGGTGGAAATTCCTTTACTATTATGTCCAGGTTCTCTAGTAGGTCCCTGCTCGAGATTCTCCTCAAGTTTGATATCCTCTTCATTCCATGCTGCCATGATCACAATAAAAATACAGTTTTTTTGTTTGTAACAGTAAATGTTTTGTTAGTTTTGCGTTAAACATAAAGTATGTTCTAAGAAAACATTTTTGTCCCTATTTAATGTCCAAGTGTTGTAACCTTTGGATATGATACCATATGTAATGTACCCCAAATTTACCAATATATTTTTTTTTCTAATTAGGGTCATTAGAGTTATTTATTCTCTTTCAAGCATTCCTTAACTACAACTATAGAATAATTCTATTACTTCTTTTATTTTCAGTAAATTAGACTTACCATTTCCTTGACACACGTGCAACTTAAAAATACAAGCCTAACTCAATCCTATTCTCCAAGAGAGGGTGAAAGGGTAGCTTAATCACTACCATTATATTCACCTTGGCAATCTATTCTATTCGCACACAAATACCATAGGGCATATTATGGAAAAGAAAATACATGTGACGACCCCCTAGGAGAAATGTATTGTTCAACCCATAGGTCGCATGTGCAATGTTTTCTTTTATACAAGGTTGATTCATGCGTAGTTATTTCTAACATGGAGCTAGTACGTAAGAGTGTTAAAGCCCCGAATGACTGTGACTATAATGTTGGTACAAGCAGTTTCATTTCTTGTCGTTTAATGCTCCTATGCTAACCAACTTGGGCAAAAGGGGCAACGAATCTGATTGGTAAGTGTAAACCATAACCAGACAAGTAGAAAAGACTCGACTATAACCCTAAATAGACTGCCATGCACTTACCATAAATATTTATAAGAGCTTTGTAGAGGCATGACTGTCATGACTTAAATAAACCCTCCGTGTGACATTTATGGTCTCTTGTACCATACTCCTTTCGGCCACCGCTCGACCACCATGCCCATTGTGTTTCTGCCACCTCACTCTATTCACATGGCCTAGGTACAGCTCGTAACTATCACCATTAATCTGCTTGGTGGAGGTTTTCTAAGGTTATTGTTTCATTTTTTTCCTTGGCTCTATGTATTTTCAAAACACTGCGACGTTAACCCTAGTGCTGTCAAACTCTGTGGCGTGGCCAGAATTCATGGACTTGGGTTCGCTCTAGCTGGAAGGAACTAGGTGGCCCTCACCAGTCAGATACCACCTATGCGAGGTAAGTAACCTTTCAGATGTTTAACTGAACTCTCTATGAATTCTAAAAGACATCAAGCGCATTGGTTTCCCCTAACTCTTATTAGTTCTATTGGTCGTGGCTTCTGTGGTCTAAGATAGCATTTTAAAGGTTGCTAGTATACTCGGCAATGTCTAGGGTTTTATTGTGGCTCAGCTTTAAATCTCTATATCCATTTTATCTTTTAAAACCCTTATACCCCGCGACAAACATTTTCTTTATGAGTGAACCCGTGGGGAGTCCCAGACTATAATAAAGCCAATGGGAGAGAATGTTTCCCCACAGTGTAGGAGCTAGTTCGGATATATACATAATGTTGTATTTACTGTATCTTTGTTTTTTTTTATAATTATGCATTATTTATGTTTACCCAACTCGATAGAGATACGATTTCGTGGCCTCAGCCTTTCAGATTTTTTACATCTTTGGCATAGCTTTGTCCGTCTCGTAAATGTTTTGGGTGCATCATGGTTTCCTTGAGTTTTTAGTTTAACAGTTATGAAAATATTTATGGTTCTGTACCTTTGTCTACATTTTGGAATTTCTAATCTCCAATGCTGAGAGTATACATCCTGGTGCTTTTCCAAATTTAACTGGGGTTAAAGGGAGCATGATATATATATATATATATATATATATATATATATATATATATATATATATAATCATAGAGTTATCCATTGTTGTACAGAGAGGACTCTTTGACTGAATATCCACCTTTAGTCTCTGGCTTATAACCCCATTTGTGTTCCAATAACTAAATGTTGAAGAGTTAAAATCGTGAAACAATTCGCCGAAATCCACTAAGTTCTGTCTGAGTTATACCCGGGTAAGTTTTTACAACATTCGCCTCAATTTCTATGGGTTTGAGGGACTGTGTGCAACTTGAATCGGTTTTTAAATAGTAAAACGTAAATTTAAGAAATTTGACTCCGGTGTCCCGTAAACCTGTCATAAGTTTGGGTTGAGAAAATTAATGTCTCTGTGGAAATGCTTTACCATGTGTAAACTTTTATTTTCTGAAGTTCTGAGGTTCACTCATCAATTCTCACTTTGTTAGCGTAACTTAAACAAATTCTAAATATGCAAAACTCTGTTCTTGATTGTCTTTCTTTTGTCATAAGTCTGTGATTTTTGGCTAAACAGGAGGACAGTATCTCAAAAACCCTATCTGAGATCCGAATCGACAAATCTGTGGAACATGTTTTATACTATGTACTTTTTATCATTATGGTTATGCAATAGATGACTTACATGTTTAAATGTTCTATATAGTGGAAATTATTTTGATCAATTATTTTAATGTATTCTATTGCAAGACTAATGATGGGACCCCTATTTTTGTGGTGAGGGTACCCATCATCTATTTCAAAATCCACTTCTCCCCTCCGTGTTATGGACGATTCCCTCATCGTGGATGATGGAACAAGGAACCTCACGTCATCTTCAAGCTAAGTTACTATCCACTTGTTTACAAACTGAAAAGTGTTGATTTCATAAATTTGTTTTTGAACATTTACTTTATCTTTGATATTTAACTTTTCATTGATTTGTTTTCATAACTCTATTACTGATGTTCTTGGTCTTCTCTTATAGGACTTGATCACTCGAAGGCTTGAGGATTTACAAACGCACCCCACTCGAAAGGTATTCAAGTTCCAACTCAACTGGTTACTTTTATATTTAAGCCATAAAGGAAAGGACAGAGGGGAAACCCCATATTAAATATGAATTTCACCATTTAATAGTTATGTCTGCATATATATAGAGTAGATTTTTAAAAAGTCGTCTTGTTCTAGCTTAACATATTTTATGTATTTAAGTCACCCCATATTAAATATGAATTTCACCATTTAATAGTTATGTCTGCATATATATAGAGTAGATTTTTAAAAAGTCGTCTTGTTCTAGCTTAACATATTTTATGTATTTTAACAATCCCTTTAGGAGTAAAATTATACTATCGGATGGAGCGAATCGGACTGTCATCGCGGCTAGGGTCCAAACCCTAGCCGCCGCTCTGGTCTTCCGATTGCAGGGGCGCGAATTGAAGCAGTCGATCAGGGTTAAGGGCCGCGGTTAGGAGCAACGATCTCAGCCTACGTCTACGCCTTGATCCGAAACGTTGCTTGGAGAGGAGCGCGACCTTCGACTGTAGCAGCCGAGCGTTCTTTGCTGCGGATCGGCGTTCGTTTGCATGCGTTTTTGGAAGCCGTGGTCTTGCCTCTGCAACCTGCTCCGTTTACTTGGTTACTGGTGGTCGCCGCC
>ML776606.1:3199421-3258307 GCA_009831015.1 Picea engelmannii
CACTTTTCTTTGGTATGAGCCAGAGAAAATCTTCACAATAAAACCTCACCTACGCCAAAGAAAAACTTCACCAACAGATACACACTTGGCATCGTGAAAAATGGTATTATATGGGCGAAGGCAATGTGCGAGCAGGAGGCAATCTGTTGGACGAGCCTCGGAGATTGCTTCGGTTTTGGGGGAGTGTGGGAGACTGTGCTTTAATGTGGGAGACCCTGTTGCAACATTTGGCCTCATCTTATTGAATTTTGTAGGCCCACTCGGGCTGTGTGGACCCGTTCTTAATGAAACTTTGGGTATCAGTTAAAGAGGGGCTACTCTAAATGGGGCTCCGAAGATTTGGTGTTTTTGGTCCATTTATATAACTAGATTGTATAATTATAGTTATTTTAATAATTTTAATTTATATTTATATTTTGAAATAATAATATGAATCTCTTGTATGTCTATGTTATGCATTTCGTGCCGATTTGATAACCTTAACTAATAAGTATATATGTTATAAATAATTTAAAATGAAATTCATATTATTAATTAATAAACATATAGAGTATAAATAGATAATTTCTATAATTAGATTTTATAATTTTAATAATATCAATTTATATTTATCTATATAAAAATAATGAAATGAAACACAAAATATAAATTTTAAATAAATAATTTTTATAATTTTAAAAATATCAATTTGAATTTACCTATAGAAATAATGGAATGAAATAATATTTATCTAATGAAATGAAACACAAAACATATAAATTTTATATAAATAATTTTTATAATTTTAAAAATATCAATTTGAATTTACCTATAGAAATAATGGAATGAAATTCCAAATACAATATAAATTTTATATAAATAATTTTTATAATTTTAAAAATATCAATTTGAATTTACCTATAAAAATAATGGAATGAAATACCAAATACCTTTTGTATCTTTATAACATGTATTTTTCACCACACTTCACATTATTGGTCTCTAGGTAGAGACTATAATGGAATGAAATACCAAATACCTTTTGTATCTTTATATGATGTATTTTTCACCACACTTCACATTATTGGTCTCTAGGTAGAGACTATTGTAATTAGTAGCCCATTTTTTCAGCATGCAAATCAACATTTTTATCATTTTTAATCTAATGATTTTATAAACAAATATAATTTCTTTAATAACATTTAAACTTTTAACCTAAGTTTTAAGTTTTTAGAAGCTTGTACTTTGAGGTCTTATATTTCCTTATATCAAGGTCATTTTTATTGGGTGACTTTGTTATTATATTTTCATGTTATGGTTGTCACGTGTCTAATGACACTATCTCCTAATGGAAATTTCCATGTTGATCATGTGCCATAGCTCTATATTGTGGAAAAGGCAACACAATCACCAATATTTTTTGCAATTTTATCTCTCAAATTTTACCTAATGATAAAATCCCTAATCAAGAGGCCACAACCCAAGACAAGACTACTAGGATGGTCACCAAAGTCACCTAAGAAACCTATCATCTTCACTTTATGCTGATATTCCTCCCAATCAAAGGGGGTATCCCTAGTAGGATTACCAATGCTAAACAATGAGGTACAAGGTGAAGTGAGAGTAGCTTTAGTAAAACAATGTTTTTGGTGTTTTCAAGGATGCAAAAGAGATGATGGAAGGAAGTAGGGAGTTCCAAATCTAACAAGAAAAATGGAGTCAAGTTCAATAAAAGGGGACTTATGGGGTCAATAAGAAAACCTATCTTCAGAATTGATCTATTTCATCTAAGGATTGAAAATACGAGACTAGAACCGAGGAAAAATAATAATCTCTTATCTAATCAACAATCGTTACCAAGGCCCTAAACACCTCATTTACATAGTCCATTACATCCATAGTTCAAAATGTCTATTTTACAAAACAAGGCACAAGCCATCAATGCCCATGAAAAAATGAGATAAATTCCAGTGCTCACATGTTAGACTTATTAATGCTACTCTCATGCTCAAGGGAGCTTAGTCTTTCTCCTACCCTACTTTAACATTAGAGAATGAGCATACTAGGTGAAATCATAATTCCAGTGTAATCACCTAAGAATCAAATCTACACATTGGCTTATTCCCTTATGTTATGTCATAATCTAAAATAAACATACATCCAAATTAAAGTAAATATATGTTGGAATCTCAATGAAATGATGGATAAAATAGTACATGAAACCATGTGCATGATCAAATTCATGCCAAAATGGCATGCACAAATACAACCCTCTTCTATCGAAGATTGGATAGGGTTGGTATACAGATCATTGGTACAATAAACTGCACGATACAATCCCATACTTTCTTCTGCAACATCAACATTACTTCCCTTAAGAAACAAAAGTGTAGGGGAATCAACACGATTAATAAAAATGGCATGGCCATCACTCAAGCAATATGTATGTGAGAAATGAGAAAAAATTCCATCTTTAGAACGAAAACAATTAAGCCTTCTTATAGGGCTTTGAATACTTATTTTTATGGATGGAATTTTCTGCAAAACAACTCATCATAAAAGGTCATCATAAAAGGTCTATTATGACATGCTATTTTTTTATATCAAAAATAACATTTACAACTTGAGATGCATGCAAAAACGAATAAGAACATAGAGGAAAATGTTGTTGCAAATTTATGTAATTAAAACCCTACTATACAATACAATTCCAAACCACTAAGCCAATTTTCCGATTGAAAAATAATACATAATTTCACCAATTAGGGAAACTTTTAGGTCTAAAATGGACCTCCTAGGGAAAATAATAAAATAATAGTTAAACTCATAAAAGAATAATTATGAATATTCAAAGGGAAAGCAATAAAACTATTTTTTTAATCATGTTTTCAAATTATCTCCTTATAGGTTTATGCATTTATAGGTGTAGACACTCATTGGATGCATAATTAAATTATGCATGGAGTGAATAAGCACTTTGCCTTCTTTTGATAGACACAAAAGGAAATAAATTGTGTCCATCAAAAGTATGTAGAGTGTGTACTTTTTGAATGTGGAATTTAATTATGCATCCAATGAGTGCCTACACCGTAAATTTGAGTAATCCTATAAGGAGATGAGACAAAAATATGATTTCAAATATCTTTTTTCTTTCCCCTTGAGACATATTTACCCTTATGTTTGAGATCATCATCTTGAATAATATGGGTTCCTTTAAAGTTGGTTTTCATAGTAGTCTTTTTATTTTCAAACCCCCTTTTGTCCTCAAAATTCCCCTAGTGAAGGAACGAGGAATAACATAGTTGGAAAACTTATGTATTTTTTGCATCACAAATGTTCTCCTTATGTTAGAAACAAATGTACAACAACTCATATGACATGGTTGAATATGTTGCAACAAATCCTCCTTAGAGATGAGATTACATGACTACAAAAAAGTACATAAATATCTTGAGAAGGTTGCCCAAAATATGCATCCCAAACAGGGATATATGGCTTAAAAAAACAATGCAAAATTTTTGAATCTATATTCTTAGTGTTAGACTAACCATACAATGAAAAATCTACAATTTCGTCCATGTGCACATCAAACGAATTTACCAACTTAACAAGAGATCTTCATAGTTCTCATCTTTTATAGGTCACATTTACTCTCTACTTTTACCCTTGTTTAAAAAAATGGTGTTATCATTATCACAATTTTCTTTTCAAAGTTTAAATTATAAAAAATTTCAATCGTCATCTGTAAAGCTGTAAAAAAAAAATTAAATCAACTACTGGAAAAAAAAAGTAGTAAAGATGTAAAAAAAAAAATTAAATCAACTACTGGAAAATAAAGTTGTGCTCCCTACATAAACCCCCTTTTTTCTAGGGTTAATATTATAGCTTCGTTGAAATCGTGGCCTCCATAACCAATATTATTAAAAACAAAAAACTTAAAATCATCCCCATAAATGAAAAAATGGTGCTAGCATTTGCATCAACTTCTCTTTGGGGTTAACATCACAACTTGTTTGAAATAGTAGCCTAGGGAACCAACATCATTGTGAACTGAAACCACGAATTCAAATTCTGCCTTAAATTTTCAATGCTTTTTATGCCATGTCCTAAAAAACTTACACTATTGTAAAATAAATTGCAGAAAAAAAAGAAAAATTAATACTAATAAAAAGAAAGAACAAATATAGAGAAAACAATCCTAAAAATAGAAAAAACCAAGTTTTTTTAAAAAAACATAGAAAAATGAAGCAATCATTTTTATTTAAAAATATAATGATATTTGTAAAAAGATGGAAAATTACCAAAACCTCAAATTTAGAAAATAAAAAATGAAAAAAAAAATAATAATAATTAAACAAAATTTTAAAGAAGGTAATTTTCAAACTATAAAAGGACAAATTTAATTAAAAATCCAAACACATTTTTTTTTAATGAAAATATGAAAAATAATAGTTAAAAAAAAAAGTTAAAAATAAATAAATTATAACACTTATTATAAAATGTAAAAAAAAATTCAAAAGTTTAAAAAGTTACATTTAAGAAGATAAGAGATTACTTCAAAATTCTTTAAAATTGTATTTCTATGCTGAAAAAGGATTGAGAGAAGCGTTCCAACATAGTTTTGATGATTTAAGAGGCTAGGAAGGTCGGTAATGTGGAAGATATTTTTAAATTGTGATCTAATATGGGTATAGCCACACAAATCTAGGAGGAATTATTTTTCATCTTCTACCCGCTTAGTGTCACAAAGGTGATATATTGTCTCATACCATGAGAGGTAATTTTGATCTTCTAAATAAGGGTGACCACCTCCATGTAGTATCTTATTTTCCTTTTATCCACTAATTCTTTATCATGCCACATATTCTCATTAAATTTAGAAGTGATAATAATTTTAATATTATTGATATTCTGCATGATGGCTTCTTCATGTATTCCCCAACTATTTAGCCAATATTTGGCATATTTATGCCATCCCGACCTGAGATGCTAGTGGTTTTGGCCAGAGTTTGAAGTAATTTTGGGGAGCCTCTTGTCATTCAAAAAATAAAATTAAAAAATAAATAATATTTTTTTTTTAAATAACTAAAAAAAAAAAAAAATTAAAATGAAAACACATAATAAAATAAATAAATAAATAAAAATAAGGTATGTGGTGTTAGAGGATGATTCCTGAAATATCCTTCTACACCAGATACCCCATTCCCTGCACCCAACAACCCACATTCCCTCCATGCCATGCCTCCTCCCCCACACAACCCCCACCTTCCACCCATCCCCTGCCCTCCCCACCCCTCCATTACACAACCGAGGTCGTTCCACAGGATGTAGAGAAGAAGGGTGGGGAGGGTAGGGAATGGGTGGAGGGTGGGGGTCACATGGGGGAGGTTCCCCTCTCCCTCCACCCATACCCTACCCTCTTGGTCCCTCCACTACGTAGCTTTCATGCTTTTCAAGACAAGTGTTGACCTCTGAAGCAGCGTAGGTTGCATAGAAAAGGTGATGGGAGGGCGGGGGATGGGTGGAGGGTGGTGACTGTGATGGGAAGGAGGTGGTGTTATCGCACAAGTTTTAGGTTGGGAAAATTCCTGACCGAACCGAAAAATGGCAACAACTTTTAGAAGACCTACCCATTGTCACCTTAGGCTAGTATTCTCATCAATTTAGAGTTGTTAAATCACCTCAAGAGGGGGAATCCCTGTGAACCTGGAGGAAATGAGATGGAAAGTGAAGAGATGAAGGGAATTTCCCCTATAAAACAATGTAGAATATTTGGAAAGGCTTGGGAAAGAGTCTTGGTGGTAGCCAATGGTTTCCAAGAGATAGCAACACCTCAAAAAAATGATGTACCTCTCGAAACACAAGAACAAGTAGAATATATATGTATAATGTTAGGTGGAAAATCCATTTAGGATTTTTGTCGCTAATTACAGTAGTAAAGACCGATTTATATCAGCGATCAAATGACAATGAGAGCTGCAGAACATAGTTTCTTAAATATTAACAAAAATTACAAGAGATAAGCTAGCAAATGACTAGTTTAGCCCAAGAAGATATCATGAAACTTTAACAACAATGTAAGGTTGTTGTAAAAAAATTATCCAGAAGTAATTATCGTCCTTATGGATGTAACAATTTTTTTATTAAAACAAATAAATCAACCATCAAAACTTGCCAATAATCCACGCAAAAGGTGAGCTAGTATCAATAGATTACTATGTCAAACTTTTAGCAACTTTCCATGGTTGAATAACAAGTTATAAATGAATGTGTGTTAGATTTTCTGTAGCCCTAATGGTTGTAGATAAAGTTTTATAACATAATTAAGAAATACTTATCCAATAAAGATTCCCTAGTGGCTATGAAAATCCTAGAACATCAAGAAGAGGTTGCAATTTAAACAATTTTATTATCTCGTGTTTTCATGAATCCCAATGGAAAAAATTATTTATCCAATGGAAATTGTAAATGATTAGTGTTTTAACTATTTGTTTATGGAGTCAAAGAATTAGTTAATTATACTACTTCCTTGGGGGTGTAAACCCTCTTACTCCCAAAGAAAAGTAAAGATAACTAGGAAGTGCTAGGAGCGTGTAAGCCCTTTTACTTCTCCTAGCACTACCTTAAGCAACAAATTATTTCCAAGAAAAATATTGATGAGATTAGTGGTGCTGTATTCACTTATAATCCCCAAGAAATTCAACTAGTTAACCTTGCAACCAAGAAAAATATACCATAAAAAACATAAAACCCTTCACCTAGAGAAAGAATTAACAAGAGAATGTTCCACTTTACCAAGAGTTATCAACCAATATGCAAGAGAAACACTACACAAGAGGTAGCGCACCACTTCCTTGCACCAATATCAAAGTAAACCATGAAAAACACAAAAGAGAGAGAAAATTCCCAAGAGTAGCGAAAATTTCAGTCAAGTACTTCTCACAATGGGAGCGCTTTTTTTGAAATGAGATTTAAATGATCTCTATTTATACAAAATGTCTAAAACATAGTTTGTCCATGTACGTTAAGGTAAAACATAAGATAACGAGTCAAAAAACGTTATCTTACCCTTTTGTAAAAATAATAATATTCAATTTTTACTTTGCACATGAAAGAAAAAACCCTGAGTAAGATGTCACCCATCTAGGGAGACATTTTTACATTTTTCCAAGTCATTGTAGAAGAAGGTGGAGGTCATTGGGGCTCCTAGAGCTTCCTCTTCATGCACCAAGTTCTCTTCCTTCAATCCATGCCTCCTCTCGTCAAACCATTCCATTTTTTAATGAGAAACAACTCCATCACCACCAATCCTAGCCCTAGGTGACGTCAATCCCCAAAGAGTGACATTTTTCCCCTCCTAGGAAAATTGTTTGGCATGTGAGGGATAGGAAAGGTCCTCCAAGGTGTATTATAGGCCTACAAAGGAAATTCATCATGATGCATCATGTGGTCCCTTGGCATCCAATCTGTGGGATTCAAGCCCCATGGAAGCCCAACTCGGGCTTGTTCTCCCAAAACTGGTCACCAAACAAGGTCCTGCAAAACAAATAGGTATGTCCTCCAAGGATCTCAAGTCTAAATATCAATGCAAGTGAAAACCACATTTAATAAAAAAAGAACCTAATCATGTGCATTAAAACTACCTCATCAAATTAAACAACTGCTCAAAGACCCTATACAATTGACCAAGTTTAGGTATGGGAGGGGTGTCATAAAAGTCCTATTGGGTAGACCAAAACCCTCAAGTAGTGGATTCTCCCAAGGGTGCCACTTCAAGGTCATGTAGTGGATTATGAGGTAGATAGGGGGTTAGAATTCATAGGTAAATGAGTTTCATGACATACAAGGGCTTGCATTATCTCATTTATGGGTGCCTTTGTATAGGGTGTGTTGCACCTTCGTCTTCAATGCAACCTTTTTCCAAGCCCATTTATTTCCATTTATTAATTAATTAATGATCCAAACATGTGTTCACTCCCAATAATGAATCCATTATCTTGTGGGGTAGTAACACAGTGTCACTTGAAAGAAGAGGTCCACAAAGTGCCATAGGGGTACCCATCAAAGCATTATAATGCTCTAGTATGAGTCTTTCATTAAACTGAGATATTTATTATGTGTTTAATATTTTGCAAGCCTTCAATTCTTTTGAGAGAAGTAGTTCATCATTATCAAGACCTATCTGGGAGAGCATATAGAAGGTTTATATTTTAGCATTTTATCTTTTTTCCATCCACCATCCCACTGAGCCTTCAACCCCTTCTTCCCACGAAATGAGGTACATTGCCTTCTTGGGTCACTAAAGTCAAAGGTCCTAGAAGATGACAATGAGATGGGAAATAAAATAAACATGAAGTGATAATTATGGTCGGGAATGGTACGATGGACCCTCAAGGGACCCCAAGTTCCACCCCTTCCCCAAAATTTGGCCACTTACTAGGAAATCGATGAAAATCACCAAGGTGAAACATGGTCAAAAGCCTAATGTCCAAAAATACATTCTATAATCGAAATCAACTTCAATACAACATTCTTAAATGCCTCAAATATTAAGGTGATTACCTGCTAAAATAACTGACTTGTACTACATGGAGCAAGACCTAGGTGTTGTAGGTGAATCCCCCTACGGACAACTATATTCCCTCTTGGTCTCTATACTCCTAAGGCCAAGACAAAAAAGTGCTTAACATGGACACTTACTTCCTTTTAGATCTAACCAAACTAATAGATGAAAGAGAATGAGAAAGATATGTACCTTATTAGCAACATTTGTCCTTGTGAAGTCCAGGCTGAGCTTCGATCCTGAGCTCCCTGATAGGTCCTCTAAAAAAAGTAAAGGTACAAAAGACTTCCTACTCTACCGATATTATCTCAAACATAGATCCATATACTCCAGACAAAATCATGTGGAACAAGCATAAGTTTGAAAGAAACAAGCCAAGCATTGATTATTAATGAGAACAAGTAAAAGTACATACAATCCTTTGAATGAAGGTGCAACAACCTCTTTCAGTTCTCCTTGTCAAACCCCTTTTCTCAGGCATTCTACATTCATTGCTTTGATGTCATCTCACTTATAGGATCATAAGTTTGATGTAATTTTCAATCTCCATTGTGCCTTTCACCATGAGAAGGTCTCCTTATATAACCTTGGAGAGGTCCAACCACTTAAGAGATCTTTGGGATGAGTTGAGGATTCTTCTCCTTCAGTTGAGGATCTCCCCTAAGATCATGCCTTGACCATCTATTTGAATCCAACTGCATTGAGGAATTGAGGGATTCTTCCCTTATTTTCCTCAACAAACCCAAAATTTGCTAAAAAAAGGGGTAGCGCTCCACAAAAAGGGTGCACAGATCTCTTAGGCACTCCCTGACAGTGGGTAGGGGAGCGCTCCTCTCCAAAATTCAGTTTTTGAGTTTTTTTTCCAATGGAAAAAGGCTTGTACTTCCTGTCAAGTGGTTTCTCTTCTTCCAAACTAACCTTTGAGGTGTCTTAAGTGTGATTGTGATGTTGTTAGAGGCACGACATGGGAAAGATGGCAGTATGATGCTTATGACACTTGCAAAACTTGTAGTCAATATGCGACACTTGTGGACAAAATGCAGCACTTACAACACTTGTAATGATGACACTTGCGACACTATCGAAGTGAGTAACTTTGAGGTGTAACATATTTCCCCCCAAAGTACGAAGTTAGAAGACGATGATGACTGAAGTAGTTTCTAGAATTTGTTTGAGCAAGGGTATGGACACAGAGAAATTGGAAAAATATGCACACAACCATCAAACAAATATTATGACATGTTTCAAACCCAAGGCAGGCATACCTATGCTTGAGTGATAAAGACTTTTTAGGTATGGCCACCATAAAATACACTGTGGACCCATAATTATATCGACAAAATGGTATAGCCACTACAGATACAATGTGGATCTATACTCCTATGCCCTGAACTAGTCGTAGTCACGAAGAATACACAGTGGATCTACGAAATAACAAGACATAGCCACGACTGATACAAAGTGTATCTATGTAACAATATATGTGTCATAGTTCAAAAGAACTCCTTCGCAACCTGGGAAAAGTGCATATAAGAATGATGACTCAACCCAGGGTCTTCTTACTGATCCTGATGTAGTACGAATCTAACCATGTGAATAGATGTCTTGATGTCTAACATGGAAGAAACCACTTGATTATCGGTCAATGATGTAAACCGTTAACAAGCGTGACTGAAATCACCATTGATGTCAATGATTCCCAAGGTACTCTAGTACATTTCGATGAATGTGAATAGATGAGATGAAGTTGAACATCTATGGAATCATCTAATCAGAGGTCAATGATGTAAACCCATTGTTAGATATGAGGAGGCCTACCATTGAGGCATGCAGGTCCCAGGGTACTAACTTGTTTCTAAGTCTAAATCCTTGGATAATGTGTTGAAGTCGACAGGAATAGACTCGTCGAAGGAGGGCCTTGATGTATCCCCCATCAATGACATGAAACAAACACAGAGATGTAATTGGTAGATCGAATGAACATGGACTGACATGGGTATTGAAACATGATATTTTTTATGGCTAACTCTCGAGGCAGATACTTCCCTTGAACACTGAGGCACATCAACAGAAACTTGACATGGACCAAAACTTGATGATGCAGTGGATGCTGTGACTTTCGTCAGGTGTCCCAAAGGAGTAAAAGAAACTCAGAGGATTGGCTTAGTGTAGAGGTTCAGTGGATTAAAATGCATGCAAAGACAAAATGTCGTGTTCAAGGGTGACCGTAAGAGTTACTGGTAGTGTTCTAAAAATGCTTGGCTTGCTTCTTTCAATTTTTTCCCCATCCAGATAGACGAGTACCTCTTTTTAATTTAACGAGCTCGAGTAGGGTAACACATGATCGATATGACTCACCTTTGGTAAGTCCTTCTTCCTTTGTTTAATGAACTAGAAGAAGTAAGGGTTCGATCCCACATGGGCCCTTCAATGTATGATCGTTTAACGAGTCTAGAGAAGGTAAACTAAATGGTTTTTCATATTTAGAGAGTCTGAAAACAACTTAAAGAGGACTCCAATGTTGTCCTTTTTTGTAATGTTAGTCTCGTGAGGCCGAAAAAGAGATAAATTATCACTCAAAAGATGCCCTTTCAAACCTTTTAACGAGTGGGAAAGGAAGCAAGATCACTCGACAATCTTTTCATGTTTAGAGAGTCTGAAAATATCTCAAAGACGACTCAAGGGGGTTCCTTTTTCGTATATTCATGCAGGTCCAAAAAAGAGATAAAATTTTACCCGGATGCATTCTCATGTATTTATGAGCACGATAAAATACAAATAATAAGTTCGTTATTCCCCTAGATTGAAATCAGTGGCTTAACTCCAGAATGATCATCAAAGGTTGGAGACATTCCCTCCAAGCTTCAATTCATTCACCAACTGTGAGGTTGTCACCAATTTCTCTACTAGATGGAGAAAAATGATAAGGGCGGATGAAATGAAGGTTCATGATAGGTGATTGTTTCATTTTTTAATGAGCTTGACATAGAAAAAGAACTATGCTCGGGGCTCTAGGTTCAATCCCCAGATTGTTGTTTCATTTTTTAACGAGATTGCTACAAAGAGGAAAACTATGCTCAAGACCTTTGTTTTGTTTTTTAACGAGCTTGCTACAAAGAATAAAAACTATGCTCGTGACCTCTGTTTCATTTTTTAATGAGCTTGCTATAGAGAAGAGAAACTATGCTCGTGAACTCTTCTTGATAATGGATTCCAAGAAAATAACACTCTGGAAGAACACGACGTCAAGGGACAAATATCAGTCATGGATTCCAAGAGATCTTCACTTGATGGAAGAAAATTACTCTGGAAGGAACACATGTCGAGGGTCGCGACAAGGGTATGGATATTAGGCTCCAATATCCCTACTAAATATATCACCATGTCAACTACCGAATCCAAATCATCAGAAGTTGAAGTCATGGGAGACAATGCCACATAATTAACATGTGGTGGGGGCAATACTGTCTGCATATAAGAACCATTTAGGGAGGTAATCCAGTTAGGATCGATGAATGAAATTTGATCAATAGTCACAATTATTCCATTGTGAGGGAAATATATCACATGAAAAAGACTGGACACAATAGATTTCATGGAATAGACATAATCCCACCCAAGGAGTAAAGCGAAATCCAAGGGGTCTCAGAATACCATGACATCAATAAAGATAGTTTTCCATCCCAAAGTTATTGGAAACTGAGGGAGGGTCCCTAAAGGTTGACTAGTTCTTCTGTTAAAAGCTAACAGATTCTATGTAACCGACGTAAGCTGAGGACAACCCAAAGCGTGCCAAGCAACAAAGGACAAAATACTAATGGACACACCTTCATCTATTAGCGTTTGAGGAATGTCTCAACCACAAACCTATATTGTAATACGGAAAGGAATGTGAGAGGGAAAATGAGGTCCTATTAGTGCACCCCAATAAAAAAGGATGGGCTCATTACTTAGAGGGGGTTTCATGGGAGAATGAGGAATTCCCCCCAACATGGTAGATTTTGTATCAACGATAAAAATGTGGGAAGTATCGGTTTTACTCTCTAAAGGGAGAGTAGGATTGACCGATGATGGAATCGGATTGACCACACAGGAACTCTTTAGAGGAATACTGGGATGGACCGATGATGGAATCAGATCAACCACACAGAAACTCTTCAAAGGAAGGGTGGGACTGGATCAACCACTTTGGCACTCGTCAATGGAGGAGTGGGATCGACCAATGATAGAACCAGATCGACCACTTGGGTTTCATTATCCAAGGGGAGAATGGGGTCGATGTGTGGAAACAGATCGAACACTTTGGTGTCACTCTCTAACAGGAGAGTGGGGTCGATCGAGGATGAAAATGGATCGACTACTTGGGTTACACTCTTTTGATGAAGAGTAGGTTTGATCGATGATGGAACTGGATGAGCTACTTTGGTGAGTGGTTCAATCGAGGATGAAACTAGATTGACCACCTGATCAACTGGATTGACTGGGGATGGAACCAGATTGACCAGTCCATACCTTAATGATGGGTCGGGGGAAATCTTACGATAACCTTTTGGAAGTTGAATTTTCACCAAAATATAAGAAGCCTCATCCATGTGAGGACAAACGTGAGAATAATGATCACCTTTGCATAACATGAAAGGGAATTTGACAGTTGTCTTATTCTTACCAACCTTAACGTCACTAGTTGATGGGGTATCACCGACATGACCAGCAGAGGCTGATGACATGGAGGACAACATTTCTAAGACCTTGGGAATACCATGGAAATCCCTCAGAAAGTGGTCACCCTAACAAGGACTGCAAGGGAATTTGGGTTTCAGATTCTTCATTTTAATCTTCTTGGCCTCATCAACACTCCCAATACTATTAAGAGTATTTGGCTACTTAGATCCAACATCTGATGTTGTTGGGGCCTTGGTCCTTTTAGGGCTCTTCTTCTTCTTCTCTTTCCATTTCTTCTCCTTCTGATCAACCTGGATATTTTCTTTAGAGCTTTCACTAGGCGAAGAAGGAGAAAGGGAAGGAGACTTAATGGGTGAAAAAGGCGAAAATTCAACATGAGGTTGATGTGTGGGTGGTGTACTATTATCTAAAGTATTAGGTGCAGTTGAAACATTGGGAGGATTTGAGATCACTGGAGTGGGGAACAACCAAACCGGTAATCTGATGGTGAGTCCCGGAAGACTCAGTGTGGCAATGTACGGAGGACCAAAGTTTCCAAACGAAGGAAAGATATAAGGTTCCCCAGAAGAAGGGGTTCCTCCATTGGTACTCTCAGGATTTGATGCCATTAACACTGACTCGACCTAAGGTCCACTAAGTAACAAAACCAAAACACACTATGAATTTGAGAAGCAAACAATAAGAAAAAACCTTCCCACAATAGAACCACTAGTTGGTGATGAAATCCAACATCGCGAGATAAAAATAGGAAGAGGTTGGGATAAAGCAGGTGGATCAGTTATGTTGGAGATATACTTAATGGACTTATGCCTTGGTGCAAGATTCCATGCAATAATTATGGATTTACCCTCCAAGGAGCCCGAGTGATTTTGACCAACGTCTATTCCAGGTACAGTGATACTTCCCTTCACCATCACCTTGTGTGGGACCCTAAAGATTATGGCTACTAAGGTCACCAACATGTAGTCATCCCCTAGGAAGGTACAGTCGATAGTTTGATCCGAACGTATGGGCAGGATAAAAAGTATGAAATCAACTCGAGAGGGTCCCAAACATAATTGTGGGTATACCCTCAAGTGACCCCCAATATACGATTCGACCACTACAAACAGTTGAACCACGGAGGGATAATCTTTGTACCTACCCAAATGCGACCTCCTGTGTAACCCCTGTGTGAGAGGGGGATCCTAGAAAGCCTATACAACAATTGGATTTTCTCTCCCTATCACAATATGCTAATTTTGTTTTGTATCTTTGGAAAGTTATCCTTTCAGCCTATTCCAAATCCCTACACCTTAAACTAATGTAGGTTTTCTAACAATGATGTAAAAATTCTAATAAATTTTAGTCAAACGTTGATTTTAGTGGTTGTTATTTACTCAGAGGTGTATGAGAGTGAATACTGACGATATTATGACTCAGTTACCAAAACATGCATAAGAAATGATAAGCAATCTTTTCTTTCAATGAATGTCTAATTAAGGGAAGGAGAAGGATTTTCATTTCACTCTCAAACACTAATATGAAATGACCTCATGAAATAGTCCTCAATAAGGAATCCAATGCAATGTTTAAATGTTTGTATGTGACTGATAACCAATAGATGTAAATCTTCTTATACTAATAAGACTTCAAGAGTTGTGAGATTTAAGCAATCTGGAACCAAACTTCACATAAACCAAAAGACACCCTTATTGTGATCAAACAAGAAACAAAAAGACAAAAACTCAAAAGGAAGGAGAAAGATCTTGGACAAGATGACTCAAATATCAGAAAGAAAATTACAAAAGACCTTTGAAACCCCTTAAAAAGTTTTCACTCATTCAGATAAACAAGAAGAAAACGACAAATTGACTCCAAATCAGGAAGGAAAAATTGCAAGGTAAGGACAAATGTAAAAAATTCCAAACAAAAGAGGATGCATTCTCATAAATAAGGGTGTTTGAAAGACAATATATAGATGGATTGAGAGTATGGGACCCCAAGCAAAAACCAAAACCAGGAAATAGCTTCAGAAGATGAAATTTATGGAGAATTTCTCACCAAAGTGTTCCAATTCTCTATGTAAGGCTACAAGGGAGTGCTAGCGCTCTGAGAGAAAGAGGAGGGGAGGTATCTGCTCCAAAAACTCAGAAAAAAGTCAAGAAATTCAAAAAATCAATGAAATTCAGTAAATCAGGGTGATCATGATCACATAATGAGGCAATCAAACAAATCTAAGAATAAACAAGACAATGTGTAGAAGATCAAATCAGTGGGAAAAGGGATAAAACAATATCTGGGAATGGAAACAAAAATCAGAGCTATTTCCCAGTGGAGTCGCCAATTTGTATTGTAGGTGAATGCCCCTGCGGACAAGTGGATTCCCTCTTGGTATCTAGACTCCCAAGGGCAAGCCAAAAAAGTGCTTAACATGGAGACTGACTTCCTTTTAGATCTAACAAAGCTAATATAGGAAAGAGAGTGAGAAAGATATGTACCTTATTAGCGACGCTTGTCCTTGCAAAGTCCAGGCTGAGCTTTGATCCTGAGCTCCGTGATAGGTTCTGTAAAACAAACAAAGCTACAAAAGACTTCCTACTCTACTGAGATTAGCTAAAACATAGATCCATCTACTACAGACAAACTAATGTGGAACAAGCATAAGTTTGAAAGAAACAGACCAATCATTGATTATTAATAAGAGCAAGTAAAAGTACTTGCAATATTTTGAATGAAGGTGCAACAACCTCTTCCAATTCTCCTTGTCCAACCCCTTTGCTCAGGCATTCTACATTGATTGCTTTGATGTCATCTCACTTATGGGATCATCAGTTTGATGTAATTCTCAATCTCCATTGTGCCTTTCACCATGAGAAGGTCTCCTTATATAACCTTGGAAAGGTCCAACCACTTGAGAGATCTTTGGGATCAGTTGAGGATTCTTCTCCTTCAGTTGAGGATCTCCCCTAAGATCATGCCTTGACAATCTATTTGAATCCAACTACCTTCAGGAATTGAGGGATTCTTCCCTACTTTTCCTCAACAAACCTAGAATTTTCTAAAAAAGGGGGTATCTCTCCCCCAAAACTATGCACAAGGCACTCAAAAACTCCCTGACAGTGGGTAGGGGAGCGCTCCTCTCCAAAATTCAGTTTTTTAGTGGTTTTTCCAATGGAAAAAGGCTTGTACTTCCTATCAAGTGGTTTCTTGTCTTCCAAACTAACCTTTGAGGTGTATTAAGTGACTTTGTGATGTCGTTAGAGGCACACCATGGGAAATATGGAAGTATGATGCTTATGACACTTTCACACTTGTGGTCAAGATGCAACACTTGCGGACAAGATGCGACACTTACAACACTTGTAATGACGACACTTGCGACACTTACGAAGTGAGTAATTTTGAGGTGTAACACCAGGTGCCTTCCAGAAGCTAGTTGGTGTGGTCGATTCCATGATGATGGATCCAAAATGTCGCAGTAGAGTGAGCTTCCATTGTTGAAGTGGACAGTTCTAGTCATGTAGTATCTAGACACTCTATTTTTGTAACCTAAGGGCCTCGAGACATCGTCTCCTTAACTATTCCAAAAAATGGAGATAATAGGAAGCATATATGGGATGCATGGGTTGTTGGGTGGGCGCAATGGGGTATGCGGTCTCTGGGAGAAATTCCAAGAATTTACCCTCGTCACCACATTCCCCATTTTTATTTTTATTTTTGGTTTATTATGTAATTTTAATAAAAAAAAATTGTTTTTATATATTTATTAAAATTTCTTATTTTTTTCAAATTTCATTTTTTCAATGTTTATTTATTTATTATTTTTTAATAGTTTAGAATATAATTTTTTTAAATTTTGTCTATTAATTTTTTTTTATCTTTTATTATTTTTATATTTTCATAATTTAATGTTCTAAATTCTGTTTTTTAACTTCTATTATTTTTTTCATTATTTATTTTTTATATTTTTATAAACAATCTTTTTGTACATTTAGGTTTCTGTGGTGAGAGATTTGTTCAGAATTTGTCGGAAGAACCACAGTGCTATTGACAACTTGTCGTCGACGTCTCGGATCCACAACAGCTTGTTCTGAAGATGGATCCTGTTGTGGATCCGAAACGTCGACGACAAGTTGTCAATAGCACTGTGGTTCTTCCGACAAATTCTGAACAAATCTTTTTGTAATTCTTTTATTTTTTTCATTTTGAATTAAATGTACTTTCCCTTTTTTTCATTATTTCTTTTTTATATTTTTATACATAAATGTTTTTAATTCTTTTATTTTTTTTCATTTTGAATTAAATGTACCTTTTTTTTTAATAGTTTAATGATTTCCTTCTCTAAAATTTTGTTTTATTTCTCTATGTTTTCCATTTTTTCTTTTCTAAATTTAATTTTTTTTATTAATTTTTCCATATTTTTAAAAATATTATTATGTTTTTCTAATTCAAAGTTCTTCTTTTATTTTTAAATTGCTCTAAAACAACATGTTTTTTTTGTTTTTTTTTCTTCTTTTATGGGATTGTTTTAGTTCTATATTTATTATTTCCTTTTATTATTTTTATATTTTTCTTTTTTCCATGATTTTGTTTACAAGAGTGTTAGTTTTTCATACCATGGTCTCGAAAGCACATGTTCTCAAAAGCATTGCAAATTTAAGGATAAGAGAAAAAAAATAAATGTGCTACTTTTAGCATTAGATTTTGACTCATAGGTTAATTTCGTGGTTTTAGTTCACAACAATGTTGGTTTCCAAGTCCATGGTTTGAAACAAGTTGTAATGTTAACCCCAAAGAAAAGAGAGTGCAACTGCTCAGACACCTTTTAATTTTTGGGGTGAATTTTAAGGTTTTTGTTTGGAAAAATATTGTTATGGAAGCCATAATTTCAACCAAGCTATAATTTTAACCCTCCCCCCAAAAAATAAGGGGTGATGCTCTGAGCATTATGGTTTTTTCAAAGGTTGGTTTTAAGGTTTTTGTTTGCAACTTTATAGACATCTAAAGTCATGGTGGAAAAATGTTGTAATTATAACCCCAAAAAAAGGATTTATTTCGGAATCACCTTTCTTTGATCCAGGAGCTGATTTGTTGTTTTTTATGCAAAAATGTGGGTATTTATAGCTAGAGTTCTCACTTTTAGGTCATAATTCTCATTCAGTTGGTAACATTGTTATCACTATATGCATAGTAAAAAGGATCCACATAATTTTTCCAACGATCCCACTTCATATCATAATAAAAAATATGAAATGTGATGTCCATAACTTCGTGCCCTAGGGTACCATTATCTTCATCAAATGGATAGGTGGTGCAAATATTACAATCCTCAACCTTTTGGAGAGTAGAATTAAATGCACGGGGACTTCTCATTTCAAGGTATTCCATGGAAGAATAAGGTGCTTCCTCAACAATGTTTTTTTCATGTGCTTGGTATTCAATGGACAAATGAGAAGAGTCTTCATTATTTTTTTCTTCAAGTGGAGGTGAAACAAAATCTTCCATGGTTTCATCATTTTCAAGAGGATATTGAGGAGCCTCTTCAACAATATTTTGTTTCTTTATCACACTGTATATTTTCTTGATCCTTTAAACTATTGGTATCCATTGATCATAATAATTAGGGCTCCATTGATTCAAAAAATCCTCAAAAAACCTACAAAATATGATATTTATCATCTACCAAGATGTTTACACCATTCCCTTGCATTCATTTTAATACTACATACAAAAAATTGTGTCACAACATCTTCATGAATAATGTTATAACCTAAAATGAATTCCATGAAAGATAATGTGTAGTATGAACAAATAATCATGTCCACGGAACTTTGTAATTGACATCCCATGCACACTTGGGTGACCAAAATGGAACCTCAAGATACTTGAAAAATCAATAGGAGCAAACAAATCATCCAGTTGATCTAGTAGGATCCCCACAACTAATCCGATCAGATACTATCAAATTATACTGAAAATGTTTTCACATCAAAGAGCTCATCGATATATTCCAAATTCAATTTGAATGAGGTAAATCTTAAACTGTATTCAAAATATATGTCCTACTCAAGCTAAATCCAAAAATGAAAAAAAATGCAGATATGGTATAGTGCTAATATCATCTTGCTAACTAGACCTATACAAAGATTCCTTGTGATCCAATCACATTTTGACACATGAACAAATCAGAATGTAACAAATGGGTTTATTTGTCTTCAACATGTTTTCCAAAGATTTTCCATATCTTATTCAAAATTATCGAGATTGTTTTCTAAATCCAATGTTTACCCAAATCCCAAGTAAAATGGGATAATTCCATGGAGGTCAATTTTAAAAAAGATTTGAAATCTATTTTAGAATCTTTCACATATCATGCCAACCAATAAATGCAATACATGATGTACATTCCTTTTATCGTATCCTCAAGGAAAAAAGATAGAGGATAAAGGATCTTCTTCGTAAGAAGTTGAAGCCAAAGAAGATGACAAGAATAAATTTTTGTTATAGCATCAATTTCAACCAAAAATGCATTGATGGCATGTGTGTCCTTTTCCCTTTCCCATTTTTAAACATTGATCTCCTTTCCTCCTATGGATTCATCAAAAAAACGTTTTTTGACATATGTGTCCTACCAGGTATGCAAGGCATTGACGTACATGTGTTACTCCATTGTAGGGAACACACACCTTAATTTTTTTCAAAAAAATGATATTTTTTGTATTGTGGGGTGGGTTTCGCTTGTCCCCTGATTCCTAACCCCATATCTCCTATACATAATTGTTTGTAACAACTCCAACAACTTGGAGAGGGTATGAAATGATCCTAAGGCTAGAGAAGAAGAAGAATCATAATTGAAGAAACACAATGTTGGAATTTTCTTGTCTTGTCTGCAATCCCTCTTTCCCTTATTGTTGATTTACTTCCTCAGACCTAGAAACCCATGTTTATAGACTTCATTTCTCTTCATATATTATCTATAAGAATCGCATTCATCTTCTTTGGATTTGCATGAGTATTGAAGTCAAAGGTACTATCTATGGTCAATGACATGGGTAGAGGGACTTGATGTCGAGTTTTATATCATTTCCCTAGTATATATAGGTGGTATCTAACATTGTCTCATTATTCATCAAAAAGGAGACCTATTTCCCATCAATTGTTTATTTCTTAGTGCATAATTTTTATGTTTAAACATTCAAATTCTTAGAGCACTAATTGATGTAATTTGTTTACTTCCAATCATTTTTATGAGAGTTAGTTATCATATAACTACGCATTTTAAGTTGTCAACTTGGTTGTTTGCAAGTGATCAAAGGGACTTTTTGGAAGGAGTGATGAAGCATAAGGTTTTAGTCATCAGATCATAATTGAATGTAGGGAACCTTATATGATTCTCTCTTCCTTACTAGTAGTTAGTTACTTAAGTTAGTTATTATATATTTTGATTGCAATTCTAGGATTCAGTTAAGTGTTTAAAGGTCATCGCTATGTTATGTATTTAACCCATAGCCATTGGGGAATTTATCTGTTACAAAAGTGGAAACCATACTGGGGATTGACTCCTTTGTGGGTTAGATGTAATTGCTAGCATTTTTTCTTTCCTATTTTTTAGGATTGCTTTGTCTTTAACTGATTAGTTTAATGCTTTAGAGTCTTGCATGTGCCTTGTTAAGTCTTTTGGCCCTTTATTTCTATATTTATGTAATATCCAAGGTTGTATACATGGAATACTATGTATAAAGGCGTGTACATATGCTCCTTACCTATGATACATACACAAACACAAACATTTTTCTCTGGGCACAGTTCCATACATATCCTAAATAAGAGTTTTTCAACTCTTTTCATCCTCTCTCGGGTTTTTTCTTGGTTTTATAACATATTTTAGGGTCCTTTGTCTCTCTATAGCATGATTTTAGTTTCATAAATCATTCAAGTTAGTTAATTTCACAAGGAAAAGAAAAAAACAAAATAGTCAACTTCAGTACTTTTTGCTCCAAACCTAGTTGGGTTGTGTGATAGTTCTTTTCCTGAATCTTCTTTGTAATGGGTTGTTATGGTAGGCCCCCTTATAGCCTGAAAGTATATGGTTTATCCATGTCTATCTCTCTACCTTACTCTTAATTGTTTTGTATAGAAAAAGAAAAAGTGTACTAGTTTCTCTTGTAATAATAAAAAAAAAACAATAAGAAGTTTGCTTCATTCCTTATTCTTTCAATATTTACCTGTTTATCATTGAAAATAAAATTTATTTCAGCATTATCTTTCAATATATAAATTTTTATTCCAATAAAATCTTGAACTTAAAAAAAAAAAAAAAATCATTCAAAACATCAACAACCTTGTTCACAAAATGAAAAAAGATGGTTCAAAACATTGTTTAGGTGCTCTAGAAAACCATGAAACAAGCGAGTGAATTGTGTTAAATGTGTTCGACCGAAAGTGTATTTATAAGATTTGGGGTGAAGTGAAATGATATGACATGTCTTTTCATTGTTTATGGCCGATGAAATTCTCTCACCAACCTTTCGGTTGAAAAGAGGTTGTTTCGGCCGAAAATCTAGGAAACCGTTTATTTTTAATGGATTCCATTAGAATTACATGTTTCGGCTGAAAAAACATTCTTTCAGCCGAAAAAAGCGAATGAGAATGTTTGCAAGAACCTGAGAGTTCCCTCTAGCTTACCTGAACTTTGGAGGTTGTGGACTCCTCCAAATACTCAGAATTTAGTTTCAAAATTGATACAAGCATTTGCAAAATTGAATCGACTTTCAATGGATATATTTTGTTTTCATTTTCCTTATTTTATATAATTTTATTTAATTCTTTTTAAAAATCACTCCATAATATTTTCAATTAACATTATGATTCAGTGAAATGAAATATCCATATCTCTAAAAGTACACAGTGAAAAATTTAGAAAAGTTTATATTCAGAATTGTTAGACTATTCTTTTCAAAAGAGTATTTTCATATTTTACTTTTAACTAAAAATTAAGATAGATACAAGGTGGGGTAAAACATGTGTTTAAAATCTGCGATTGTTTCATCTTGTTCAACTTCAAAAAAATATAGAAATTATAATATTCATTTGTTAGATTCAAAATTATAGTCATAATAAAATAGAGTCTTTGTAGATTGTTGCAGAATATTTTGTTTTTCAAAAACAAAAGTTTAATAATATATACACTGTTGGGGGGAAAAATAACTCATTATCATTCCTTTCATGTTTAAGGAACATACTATTAAAAATTTGTCAAATTGATATATCAAATCTCAATAAAAAAATTTGAAAAATAGTCAGTGGAAAGCTAACAAAATTCTTCACAAGTTTTTTTTTTACTGTAAACTTAAATTCTAAATAAAAAAATAATTTTGTATACCGGAAGTTGAAGAACTTATGAAAATATAGTTTTTTTTCTCATAAAACAAGAAAAATAGACACCCATATTCATGATTTTACCCATTATTTATTCTCCTTCATCCATTGATTTCAAAAATTTTACTTCTATTCTTAAAAAACATTGAGTCTTTGTGAGTTTGGGTCATAGTTTCATTTTGAAAAAGATTTTTTTTTTTTTTTTTAACAATTGCATTGCATTCAAAGAAAGATTAAAATGATTTTACATTGCATCTAAAGTAAAATATTGGATTACTCATTTGGATTGAAAAGGATTACATTGCATTTACAAGTGTTCTCGAATCACCCTTTTTACATTGAAGGATAAATTTGTTTTTCTCAATAACAATGTTCTTAAGAGTTTCAATTTATACAAAGTCTCAAAAACATCGCTAGTTTCACGTCCACCAACCTTTGAGTAACAATACCTATCAAAATTAAAGTGCAATCTAATACCAATTAGACTTTTGTTTGTAGGTTTCAAAAACTAGTCCATTTTAGGGCCTTGGATTAGGATTTGAGAGATACCTCTCCAAGACCAATGAACAATCATAGAATTCTTACTTAGAGAGACTAAAATTCAATTTTTGTATAGGTATATCCAGGAGCCTCCTCTAACAAAAGAGTTAAATACAAGGTCACATGAGGAATAGTTGAGGAGATCACCCCTCCAAGACTTGGTCAAGTGTAGAAGATTGATTGTATCCATGGGTTTCATTAGTTCTTACACCTCCCTATGAAGTAGTGTTTTTAGGGATTGGGGCATAGATACCCTACCCACATGTTCGTTCCTTGCTACTAGTTATACCCCCTCAACCATGAATGTGAGTTGCTATATTTAGTATCCTTTCCCATGTACCACAGAGGTGACTCTGGGGGATTTTCTATAGTACCTGAGGAAAAGGTCATATCAGAATATTTGTACCCCTGGAGGGTGCACCACAAATCAATAGTTTCTTGGACTAGGTATGACCATTATGTGTAGGTTGGGGTAACTATTTCTAACTTCTTTGTTATTTGGTCGTGAGACTTAATCAACCCATGCCATCTTTTGAAAGGGAATTTTTCCTAAGTTATTTCTAGTTTAGTTTGACGACCTAATCCACCTGAGCTGGTGTATTGAAGTAGTGGTTTGTGTGTGTTATTTCCATAGAAATGTTTTTTAGTGTTGTTCCTTTTTCATGTAGTCGATGTTAGGATTTTAGTTGGTGGCTACCTTGAATCATTGATTTAAAGTGGATTGTTAACCGCTTTTTTGGTCTCAAAGGGTATATGAATTTCTTCGATAAGAGTTCATTTTCCATTGTTCCCTCTAAGGCATTGACTAGACCAATTTGGTTCTTTTGTACCGACTGGTTCTATTGATATTTTTGATACCAAGATTGGAAAACTGGGCACTTTTTCACCGGAGGTTACATGTATCTCATTTATCGAAGGGAAAATATTCGTTAGAGCTTGGAACCCTCCATTAACTTTGATAGATGATAAAGTTTTGTATTATATTTCATATTTTGAGTCTGGTAACGCTAACATCCATCCTCTTTGGTGGTTTGTTATGGAAAACACCATGAATGTGCCATGGATAGGGGTCCCTTCAATGCCCACTTTGGCTATAATTGGGGGAGGGATTTTACATCCCCACCCTTCTTCCCAGATGACTAATGGGAATTAAGCCATGATGGTTGCTTTAGGAAACAATTCTATGTCACTAATTACTAGTTCCACTCAACATTTTAGTGAAAATCCATTGTCGTTGTTCATTTCTAGTGATTTTTTGTTTTGGATGTCATCAATAGACATGGAAAATGTCTTTTCTAGCTCTTTCTCAATCACTAGGAACCCTATATTTGGGGAAGGGAGTCCTTTAACTCCCTTTCAAGGTTTTCTGTGGGTAGGGGAATATCCCCCCATTGATATTGTTGCTTGAAAGTGGGTCTTTCACATCTTCTAGGAATAATACTTTGATAGGATGGAGTCATTTGATGCGTGGAGGATTTCAATCCTATGGAATAACTTCAAGTTCTAACCCATTCACATCATTTAGTGGTTTTAGGAGAAATCATGTATGTTTGTTTGGGATGTTGACAAGGGGAACCCTTTCCAGAGCCAGTCTAATCTTATGTAAGTGATTTTCCCTTTGCAATGGATGTCAACATGGGGGAACCTTTTCCAATATTATGGAAAATCGATGGGTGAAAGTTTTCCTCCCTTTTTCCAGGGACATCATGTTTTTTATAAACACCCTATCTAGTAAATGATCTCTTCCTAGAAACCAGGTGCCAGTTACAACCCAAGATTTCCTTTTCCATTTTCCAACCAACCTGGGGCTCCCAACCAGAAAAGGAAAATGAAATATTGGTTTGTAACTTGCACCTGGTTTCTAGGAAGATCTCATTGACTCGAAATGATTTTGATAAAAACCATGAGTTCTCTATCCAAAAGAAAATGAATTGAATGTTGCATCCAAGGATTCCCTTTCTATAAACCTTAAAATTTCTATATGTATCAAAACTAGTGAATGACACAATGTGTAATGATCCAAAATAGCCTATAGTCCCCACTAAATTAACCTCATAAGTTCCTAAGTTTGAAGGAAAATATGGTGAGGATCGAGGTAACCACTTTAAAAAATTCTAGCTACAATTATAGTTGAATTAATTGAACAGTGTCTCCATTCGATAATGACTGTTTCAACTCAATATTACGAGGGTTTCTGAGAAGTGTTACATAAAATTGCAGGGGTCATATTTCCACACCTTTTATGATCTCGCACTAGTCTTCCTCGACCATTTTATTCTTCTAGTCTAGTACGCTGACAAAACATATGTATTGTCAATGTTAAAGAGATACAAATATACCCACATCTCAAATCATATACAAGAGTTGTAGAGGTGTAAAAAGGATGATCAAGGCCACAATTCCACCTCAGTTCCTTTTTGGCTTGTTTCTGAAATTTTTGTTTCCATTTATCTCCAAGGATGTTTGTAATTCAGGGGTGTCATCTAATAAAAAATCCAAATTTAGGTCCCAACAATTGGATTTGATATATTCTCAATATTGGATCCTATACCAAATTTTGCCAGATACACTGCGATCAATTACTAACCTTGCGAAACCAAAGTTTGGAACACATGTCAATGGAATTTTTGGTTATATCAATATAACTATTGCATATTTGGTGATGCACTATATGAATGAGATGAGTATCCATAAAAATATGACTGGTCAAGTCACAAATTTGAATGCTCCCACTATGCATTCATTGGATGTAGAATATGTGCAATCGATAAATTCGAAGGGTAACCAACAACTCGGAGGAAAGAACAAGGGTAAAGATAAGAAAGGACATGGAAATAATGGTAAAATTGATAATAAATCCAATTCTAATTCTTGTGAGGATAAGAAAGAGAAGAGGAAGTTGAAGTTTCCATGTAAAATTTGTAAATAAGGTCACCTCACTCATCAGTGCCCCAAAATGGAAAAATTCCACTGTTTGTTGACACAACAGGAACATGTTGTGTTTACTAGCTTGTTCCCTTATGGAAAAAATATGGTGGTGCACTCTTCAGGAGTAAATGAATAAAGGGCCACCCAAGGTGCATCCTTGCTAGAAGGTATCACATTGTTCATCCATATGGTGGGATTATATGTATTCATGTCAACCAGGGAATATGCTTATAGTAACCTTGAGTCATCTTCTAAAGGAAAAGAAAATCTACACCTTCATAATTATCTTCACATAGAGAAGTGTAGGGGGAATGAAATTATTCAGATACTGAAAGATATGTATAATTATTATTTTCACAACCGCAATGCCTAATTTACACCCAATTGTTTGATTGTTGAGGACTTTGCTAAGACACCTTGTGTGATGTTGGCACTTGAGGTTGTTTAGAGTTTCCCTTTGCAAGTGTTATCGGACAAATCGGTAGGTGCAGACATTAACAGATCTCCCTAGATCCACCTAGATCTAGAACAAAATAGGACAGGACATGACTCTTTCCCTAAGTTTTGATCATTGAATTGGCTAGTAGGGAGGAACAAGTAACATACCTTTGTATCGCTTCCTAGGGTCTCTGTTACTCCCTCTTCGGTCCGGTGCTCTCGTGAGGTCAAGACCAAGACAACACAAACTAACCAAAGTGAAGATAGAAAAATATATTCAACTGTCAACTTATGTGTATGATCAAGGAATTACACAATAAAGTGAAAATGACTTTATGGGAAAGGGAGATGCCACTGTATCATATTAATTGAAAGTAGAAGATTACAACCTAATCACCTTGATGTCGTAAGATTCCTTTCAATGGCACTTGGATCCAACACACACACACTTTCTCAATCCTTTCATGAAGAAGATCAAATCCTCTTGATAGACTTGCTAGATTCTCCAAGCTCCTGGTCAAGCTAGGTCCTTCACACAATTCTTTCACCAATTCTCCAATGAATCTTTCTTAACCTTTTCCATGAGAATTCCATCAATATATAGGATATAATGAGATGGTTACTTGGATAAGAATGATCCCACAATATTAGGGAATCCAATACAAGGATCATCATTCGAATGCCAACCCATTCTTCTAGAAGATTCCCTTCTAGAACCATCAAAAATTCACCTTTTTCCAAGCTTTAGAGAAGGTTCACACCCTAGCTATGTAGCACAGTGCAAGAATTTCACAACCTATCTTAAAGAAGCCTATGAGAATGGGTCATTCTCACACCCTGGGATACTAGCAACCTGCGAACTCTCTTCAAAAGTGAGTTTTCTGGGAAGAGATGAATGCCACTTTTCTCAGGAGAAAGTTCTTATGAGGAGCCTGAGTACACCTTCATGATGACCAAAATTATGGGTAACAGAATTTCCCCAAAAGTATGAGGCTGGAACCAGTGACAGCCAAAAGACTTTGTAAATTGCATGTGTGTGTCGGAAACGAGGAGCACACCTAATCGAAAACCTGCGAACAACCAAGCATCTGCAGAATATCAAATATACTAGTTCTGAGGTAGGCATTCCCATACTCAGATCACAGACGGATGACATTGTAGACATAGGTCATGACCACCAATCATACACTGTGGATCCATGCCGTCAAAATATAGCATAGACACTAGGAATACATTGTGGATCTATGCAAGAGAATTCAAATTAAGACGACATAGACACAAGATATACAAAGTGGATCTATGTGTCACAAATTATACATACTCCATCGCAACCTGGACAAAGAGATGATATCCAGGGTCTTCAATCTCGTCGCCCAAAAGTACGAATCTAACCATGTGATTACATGTGTTGAAGTCGAACATGGCAGAAACCACTTGACTATTGGTCATTGATGAAACCGATAACAAGTGCGAGGGAAATCACCATTGTTGTCAATGACTCCCAAGGTACTCTAGTACAATCCATCAAGTGTGAATGAGTGATTTGAAGTCAAACATTCGACGGAATTTTTCGATCAGGGGTCAATGATGTAAACCCACTGTTAAAAGCGAGGAAACTTGCCATTGAGGCATGCAAGTTCCAAGGCACCAAAAATTTCTAAGTCTTGATTCTGAATAATGAGCTGAAGTCGACTGAAAAAAACTCGTCACAGGAGGGCCTTGATGTATCCCCCATCAATGACACGAAATGAGTGACATATTTTGAATATGAAAAAGAGTATGATGTAAGTTGGATTGGACACAGGGAAGGTCGACATGGAGAAAATGGACAACTGCAGATGGCCAACTCAATAAATGTTTCAGATGGAGTTCTCTTGAACATATGAACGACACGACCAATGATTTGGCAGCATTGACTCAGAGACAACACAGGGTATGAACTCGAGAGACAAATGGATTTCCAAAACCGACTTCAAATAATGAATAGGGGGTGTCATGTTCAAGAGCGACACTTACTGCCAATCAATATGAAGATAAAAACATATCCCTTTCCCAAATTTTCTTCCACCATTTCTAGCGAGTACCTCTTTATTTTTACGCAAGCTTGAGGAGGATAACATATGCTTGTTGATATAAGCTTATCCTTCAAATAAGTCCTTCAGAGTATGTTTAATGAACCCTAGGAAGGAGTGGTTCAGTCCCATTATGGGTCTGTCAATGTTTGTTTAACGAGTCCAGAGATAGAATAATCGAAGATTTTTTATGATTATAGAGTCTGGAAAAACACTTAAAAGGGAACTCTCTCAGTTCCTTTTTCGTAAAATAGTCCAATGAGACCGAAAAAGAGATAAATTATCGCCCACCAGACGCTTTCTTCAAATACTTTATCGAGCGTGAAAATAGCAAGGTCACTCAGCTATCTTTTCGTGTTTAGAGAGTCTGAAAAGAGCTTAAAGAGGACTCCAGGGGGGTTCCTTTTTCATATAACCTTGTTGAGCCCGAAAAAGTGATAAAAGTATGCTTGATTGCCTTCTCATGTATTTTCGAGCGTGAGAACGGACAAAGACCAAGCTGGCGGTTTTATACAAAAACCATAAAAAACAATCAAAACATGCGATGAAAAAGAAAAATTATGTCTGCATCCCTATATATGAACATCGAAGTCGTTACACCTACAAAATTTACACTCAAAAGGGCATTAGGGTTTAGGTTTTAATAAATAAATAATTATAAAAATTCAATAACATGGTAAAAGTTAATATAAAGAAGTAAAACTCTTTTTACCATATCATTTTCACTTTACCATTATTTGAGCCCAAAACCCCTCTTTTACCCTCACAATTTGGCGTCAGATTGCGAGAGTTACTAGCATCCATTTGACGAGTCATCAACGACAGTGAGGTAGGCTCTTTGTCCTCTACTCTTTCGTGGTTTAAATTTTCATTTTCATTGGTAAAAACACTTTTTTGAGTTGGTTTTGTGAGCCATTCTTGCGCTTAGCCATTCTCACAGGTGGGCTACATGGGACCTGCAGGAGTGGGTCATTCTCATAGGTGAGCCCATAGTAGCTTGTGAGGTTCTCGCACTATGCCTAAAGGGCACCTACGAGAACCGCAAAGCATAAAATTGTTTTGAAGTTTTTCTCAATGAAAGAAAACCAATTTGTGAATAGAGTTATTAATCTCCTTATTGTGCTTCTTATGGTTCTGGAATGGCGCGAAAGGGAGCACGAGGAAGATAATGCAATTGTCGGAAATCATCCACCCACTATTGTCGCTTTGAGAAACTATGGTCTTCTAAAGTACTTTCGTATCCTGGGCATGAGGGCCCAAGTTGGGTTATTAGAGTACCTTGTGCATATGTGGGATCTTGATCAGCAAGTATTCCATGTAGGGGTCCACACACTGTCCTTAGATATTGAGGACATTTGCTTCTTGACTGGACTGTCACGGCATGGGTACCACATGAGCCTGACTGGTAGCAGAGGTGGTGAGTTTCCCATGAGTGACTACAGCCATTTACACTGTGTTCCTAAGGTAGAGAGGAAGAAAGGGAAAGTAGCTATTTGGGGAGTGCGGGATTTGACCCTCCGCACTATTTTTTTCACCATTGCACGTATGGCCGGGAGCTCCGCTCCTCACATGGCACTCTAGAGTTACTTTTAGTATGCTATAAAGTGTACTAAACCTCGGGTTTTTAACTGGGTAGATGCAGTGCTTCGTAGCATGAAAAGACAGTTGACCAAATGCAGACGAGGCAACCTGAAGCAATTTGGGTACGGGTCTTTGTTAGTGTCCTTCTTTCTCGAGAGGGTTCCGTTACTGAGGCTACAGGTTGAGTGGAATTTACTGGCTCCCAGGGATCCAAGAATGCTAGGATGGTGTCATCTCATGGCCCGGCACGTAGCTGGACCAATAATCAAGTATGATGATACCTTCTTCAACTGGTTGTGACCACAGATGTTGATGGTTGACAATTATGCTTATGTCGGGTTGGATTTTCGCAGAGATCCAAACTTAGTCCTATCAGAGGATTCTCAGTGGGGGGAAATTGGTAAGAAGTACACACATTGTTTTCTTTTTAAATGTTTTTGTGAATTTTATCATATGCAAATGTTTTTTTTATATGTTCGTCCAAAGATTAAATACAAAATTTGTTTTTTGATGACAAATATGTGGGACCTTACCAACCTCCTGGTACTTCTCCCATTCAGCAGTGAGGAGAGGTAGCACCAGTGCCACAATGGGATGCCGAGGATTATCAAGCAATGGAACAAAACCTAGAGGGTTTGACAGCAGATATTCCAGATATGCCTCTTGGAGAGCTTCCACAACGTTATCATCATCACATAGTAGGAGTGTCAGAGTCCATAGGTCGACTTCTCTATAGGGTTTCCCGAGAAGTTGTATGTTACCGTGAACGTCATCCATGACATCATTTTGTAGAAGCTATGAGCTTCAGATTTTGATATTTTGGTCTTCGGACAAAACCTTTTGTAAAAAACTCTTTTGATTGTTATATATAAATATGGCTTCTACCGGTTTATCTTATGTTTTGAAAATTGATGTGATTGATTTATAAATGATCCAAATGCCTGTCTAATACATAGTTAGCCAATGCATCAGTTAATGTATTTATACATCTAGGAATATGTTGATATTCAATATAATCAAAATAACGTTCCAAGAGGATAATTTTCAAACACACCCGTAACAAAGTAGGACTTCGAATAGTATAGACATTACTTACCTGTAGTACTACAAGCTGCGAATCAAGTCGTACAACCAAACGATGGATTCCGAGCAAGATAGCATCAATCAATAATTCGATAACAGCGCTATACTCTGCAATATTGTTGGTCGCACGACCGAGACACACACCTCGTAAGGAGACAAGTTTGTTTGTAGGGGCGTAAATTCTCCATGCAGTGCAAGAAAGGTTCTGAGTACTACAACTAGCGCCATCAGTGAAGCCAATATAGGGTAGCGAAGACTCCGACATCTGGAAATCAAACACAACGTCACATAAGGGTAGAGACTAGATAACGACAAAAGCAAGCTACAGTAACACACAAGAAGTATGATACAATAAAAACACAAGTACTCATGCACATATGATTTTATGCATAATACTTCTTCAAGTACAACCCATTCCTGGGTTCACTCAAAGAGATACCATCATAATCTACTAACTTATAAGCCCCTTTTTCCAAAACTCGTCGAACAATATAAGGACCTCACCACATGGCTTCGAATTTTCCATCTCCTAGCATATATCGATCTTGTTCATAGAGGAGAATGAGATCTCCTTAGAAGAAAACACGAGGCTTGACATGTTTGTCGTATTGGGCCTTGACATGTTTTTTCTAAGCTTCTAGAACTAGAGTAGCATCGCATCGAGTTTCGTCTAATCGCATAAGATACAATAGACGTTCGTCCTCAATAGACGTGTTTGGTAGGAGTTCAACAACTAGTTTTAAAGAGGGTATCTTGCATTCAATCGGGAGAATGGCTTCCAAACCATAGACTAACCGAAAAGGTGTAAACCCAATAGCGGACTTGATGGATGTCCGGTAAGCCCACAATGCCGAAAACAACATTGTGTGCCAACTTGTTTTGTGAATCCCTATCATTCGTTGGAGCATAGTTATGAGAACTTTGTTAATTGATTCAACTTGGCCGTTGGCTTGTGGGTAATAGGGCGTTGAGTTATCATGGTGAAGACCCAACTTTTCAGTAAGTTCAGACATCATGAAGTTTCTAAAGTGGCTACCGTGATTAGTGGTGATAGCTTGGGGAACACCAAAACGAGCTATGACGTGATTAAAAATGAATAATTCTACGGTCTTTCCAGTGTTGTCAAATGTCGACATTGCCTCGACCCATTTCGTAAAGTAATCGACAGCTACAATAATGTATCCATGCCCCCCAACCGAGTGAGGGTGACATGTCATGAAATCAATGCCCCATTTCGCAAAGGGACCAATGGAGACCACAGGGTGAAGAGGAGTAGGATGTGACTGTATCTTGTTATTATAGGTCTGGCAAGCATGGCATTTTTGAACGGTTATTATGCAGTCGTTAAATAAAGAAGGCCAAAAATACCCAACTCGTAAGATCTTCTGGGCAGTAGCATACCCAGACATATGACCACCACAGGATTTAGAATGAAATGCATTCAGATCTTTCTCGGCTTCGTTGAAGGTTAGGCAGCGTCGAAAAACAGAGTCAGTCCCCCGATGATAAAGAGTATCCCCAAGGATAATATATTGACGGTCTTGGTAGCATATTCGACGTCGGTCAATAATAGACAAAGTCAGCTAGAAAGTCTGTGTTTGGAGATATATGATGATATCACCATACCAAAGATCATCAGTATTGATGAGGAGAAGGGATTCATCGGGCAATGAATCAACTGCTACATTTTCCATGTCAGAATAGGGAAAGTCACATATCAACTCTACAAATACTAAGGACTTCTTGGATTTGGCGCATTCGAATTCCAAGTCAAACTCCTAGAGTATCACAATCTATTTGGAGTATTTCCCCCCTAGCAATTGACGTGTGAGAATGTGTTGCATAGGGTTGCAGTTAGAAATCATTGTAGTTTTACGTGAGAGGATATAGTGTTGGAAGCATTGGACGGAAACCAAGGCCATTTTTTCGACATGTAAATACTTGATTTCGGTAGACGTGAGACTTCAACTCAAGTAGTAGATAACATGTTCATCGTTAGCATCATCCTCTTGGATGAGAACCATACCAATGGTGTAATCTGAGGCTGCAAGGTAGAGGAAATAATTGCGACTATAATCGGGGGGAAAGAGAAGCGGAGCACATGTTAGGGACAATTTAAAATCTTTGAAAGCATGGTTGGCGATGGTATCCCATATGAACTCGGACCCCTTTTTTAAGAGCCACGTAAATCCACGAGTTATCTCGGCATAATTTGGGATAAAACGATGAAGAAAGTTTTTTTTTGCCTACAAACTTTGCGACTGGCGAAGTGTAGAAGGAGGAGGGAGATTAAGGATCGCCTCAACCTTTAAAGGATCCACCCGGATCCCTTGACGCGAAACGATAAAACCTAGAAGTCGACCGGATTCAACACAGAAAATGCACTTATGAGGATTCAAACGTATATGGCAGAACTGACAGCGGACGGAAATGGCTCGGAGGTGGGTTGGATAATCGACTTAGCGCATTGAACAAGTGGGTAAATTGTCCAGATATGGTTGGACGATGTACTTGATATCATGGAAAGCATAAGACATAGCGCATTGAAACATTGTACCAACGTTCTTGAGACCGAAAGGGAGTTTCCGATAGGAAAAAGTACCCCAAGGAAAAATAAAAGAAGTCTTATGTTGATCCTCGGGAACAATGTTGATTTGATTATACCCAGAGAAACCATCCATCAGAGAGAAGATTTCACTTCCGGCGCAATCGTCGACAATCTGATCAACGAAAGGGGTAGGAAAGTTGTCTTTGGGACAAGCTTTGTTGATATCCCTATAATCAATGCATACACAAATGGTGCCTTCTTTCTTGTCAATCGGGACAAGATTGGAAGTCCAGTCTGTGAGAGCCACCGGATAAATAAATCTGGATTTAAGAAGTTTCTCGACTTCGAGTTTGATAGCAGCCGCTTTACGTGGGTGAACTGGACAAAGGCGTTTCCAGATGGGTTTAGCATCGGGGTATGTCTTGATCTCATGTATCACAATATCAGGGTCGATACCTGGCATTTCTTCATAGCTCCAAGCGAATATGTCACAAAACTCTTTGAAAAGGGATGTGTAGGTGAAGATTTCATCAGAAGAACATGAAGCTCTGATATGGACATTTTTGACAATCCTAGGTTTGACGAATACGTGGAGGGGAATAGTGGGAAACATATTACTTAAGTTCCCTTCAGAAAACACATCGTGTGCGGACTCAGGAATGGTTGAGATGATGACAACGGTCGACGGGGTCGATATCCATTGGTAGTTCTCAATGGTATGTTGCTCCAGAAAGAGGATGGAACGATGATATCCATTGTCCCAAGGGGTGTCTTCCATGACAGACATGATCATTTTATCCATGGGAAAAATGACACAAAAAGGATTGGGAGACAACTCACCAAGAGAAGGGGTAGAAGGGGTTGTCGATTGAATGGCCTGATAGGCGGATTCAACCGAACTTAATGACATTTCGTCATCATAAGGAAGATGATCTCTAGGGTCAGGTAGTATCCAGAGGTCGTGAGACGCAGGAAGTTCGTGAATCGAGGTGGATATCATGTTGATTGAAGCAACAAATGAGCGTGGAACATTGGGCGGTGGAATGGGGAAAGTACCCATTAACGAAGAGTCCTTGAGAAGGCCTACACCGACATTCTCATAACTCGGTGGGGTTTTAGCGATGAACGATATGTTGCTAGTATGGGTATCTAAATTAAAGAAGGCTAGTTGGTCGACAGTGGTGACCTTTCCTTGATGTGGGAAACGTACCACACGAAAAAGGGTCGACACAACTGCGCGCATGGAATCGATCCAGTTGCGGCCAAGCAGAAGATTGTAATCAAGGGGAGCGTCAAAGACTTCCACTTCAACTTGGACCATTTTTCCTTCTAACGTGATGGGCAATGAAGGAAGAACACCGTACAGCTTAAAATTGGAGCCATTGAAGGCTTTAAGAGTGTTCTGGGATTCGTTCAAAGGGGGAGAGCCAATGCCTTTCTAGAAAGCAAGAGACATGACACATGTCGAGGCACCCTCATCGATAACGGTTCAGCAAAATTTTTTGTCAGAGACAATCACTTGGATCTGGAACGCGAGTTGAGGGGGTAAACTTGGAATGTGATCTTACAAGTCAAATATTATTAAATTTGAATCTGTCGGGTCAATTCCATCGATAACTTTCAATAGTGCCTTCTGTTGTGTGGGACAACTTTGAAGGACTTCGAGGGATGACATCGCAAAAGATGAGTGGGCCAGATCTTCAACAATGTTGTAGTTCTGGGAAGCACGAGCATGAGAATTGAAAGCCGATTTCTGAACGACACCTTTTGGGGGGGGTCGAAGAATTGTGTCGAGGCTTGGTCATTTGAGATGAAGAGGACTGTTTGTAGGTGGAGTCGTGGGAGAGGGTTGTAACAAGGAAGGAGGTAGATCATTAACCTTCTCTTTAGCGGGAGAATAATATTTGGCTCAAGTACTGAGTGCAACGTCGTGATTCTTTGAATCTCCAGTACACATCAAAACATAGGATGTAGTAGAAGAGGAGGGTTGGTTGTGAATGACCAACTGAGCCTATTGTTGAGACAAGAAGGGTTGGGACAAAATGGCCGGAGCAGGTGGTTTTGGAGCTCCTTGAAGGAACTTAGTGACCTCGATGTGTCGTGGACAATCCTTCATGTAGTGATCATCACCACAGATAAGACAAGGGTAACGAGGTTTACGCTTATCTCGATCGTCAATAGGTGTAATTTTGGTTCGCTCTGCTTAAGAAGTATTTTTTTCCTCCTTATTCTTACCCCTTCCCTTTTTGGATTTTTTTTTACCGGCTAGGGTAGATTGAACTTCATTTACCTCAGAAGTATTGCCGGTGGGAGGGGCAGGAGACGGAGCATTTTGAACATTAGAAGAAGAAGGTTTGGGGTTTGCGCTCGAGGCAGAATGTGGTTGGGCCTAGAAAGTGCCAATCACACCGTTGGTTGCATGCGAAACAACTGGAGTAGTTGAAGTGGCGGAAGTGGAAGGACGAGGTAAGTCGGGTAGTAAATCGTAAAGGGTACCCGTTTATGAGTAAATGAGGTCAAGGTATTGAGCACGACTTATGGCCTGCTCTTCCGTGACTACTCCACCCATGGAAATGTCACGACCAATGTCGTTCACGAATGATTTTGTGAACCATTCTACCAGTAACTGATCGCGGAGTTCGAGTTTAATGAGACGTTGTCTCCGTCGCCACTCATGAATGTGATCGGATATATGAGTGGCCTTGTTCTGTTTGAAAGAACTCAAAATCTCGGTCCCCATTTCATAACGGATCGGTAACTAGTAGTGTGTTAGGAAATCCATAGCGAGGGTGTTGAAGTCAGAGAAGAAACCTCGTGGCAATTCTATATACCACTTCGTAGCAGAACCTGTGAGGGTTCGCTGAATAAGACGTAAACGAATAGAGTCATCCATCAACGAGTTGGATGAACACCAGAGGTGAAAAGTCATGACGTGATTCTTTGGGTCCTCTCCCGCTTTGCCGTCGAATTTAGGAATGTTCGATGGTAGCTTGGCTAGTATAGCAGGCCATTGGGGAGAGTGGCGAATTGGATCATTTAAAATCCTTGACAAATCCGAAAGATCCAAAGTGGCCAAAAAGGGTAATTGTCGATTCACCTGTGGGTATTGGTGTCTTTGGGGAGGAAGCTCTGTCGAAAAACCAGTAGGACCATAAGTATTATGCATATAATGTGAAGACCCAGTCAGATTCGGTGGTGGTTGAAGAGGATAGTAGCTCATGGGATAGTACCCTAGAACAGGGACGTGATTTTGAGCAGTCGAGCCCCAAATAGGATTGAACGAACCTGGATATGGTTGACCCAAACTAGCGGGTATGATAGATGCAGCTAGAAACTACTGCCCCCCAGTCAATTGAGGAGGATGTTGTATCAACTGATTCCAATACTGGGCCAAGGACGGAGGTATATTTTTCCCATAAGGTGGGGTCGGTCCTCCTATTGAAGGTGGTGTTCCAATTGGGGGTAGCATTCCAATTGGGGGTTGTGTTCCAATTGGGATTTGTGTTCCAAAAGGGATTTGCCCGCTGAGAGGGGGTTGAGTCATATCACCTTGGTAAAATTGTCCACCAACGGGAATCTGGTAATTTGGTGTGAATGACGGAATAGTGCCACTAGGATTAAGACTGCCAGTAGAAGATGAGGAAGGTCCTCCAAAAGGAAATTGAGGGAGTATCGGAATAAAACCAGGAAGAGAGTGCCCAGAAGAAGAAGGACCACCAGGAGATCCGAATGGGGTTTTCATAGGAGTGGGAATGGAAGCATTCAACGCATGGTATATGGGTGGTAGTGTCGGAGTGACGTTGGGCATATGCGGTGTGCTGATGGGAGCGTGAATAACCACAGTAAACCCGGTTGGAACACTCGTAGTATCTGTTTGATGGGCCATTTCGATAGGGACGGTAAAGTGATAGGTGGTAGTAAACGGTATTGTCTCCGGACTAGAGATTTCAGAAATCACCGGTGGGGTGATTTCAGAAATCACAGGTGAGCCTGGACCAAAAAGGTGGCGTCAAAAAACACCCGTAGACCAAAAAATATCTTGGCCTTCGATGCTTGGAAAGGGTCCAACCAGTGATCCAAAAGATGTAACAACTAAGTCTTCGGAAGAATTCAGTCGCATAAACGGTCGCTCAGAATCAGGGTGAATTCGAAAGTCCTCTTGAGTATTGGTGATTCGGAAATGTTCAAGAGAGTGAGTTCGTTCCACTTGTGGCATGGTGATGACTGTGACTTCACTTTGCCAAGGAGAGTCTTCAGGTGTACTTGTAGGAAAGGGTTGAGAACCTTCCATATGCTCTGGAGATAAACCCTTCATTCTACATGAATGACGTGGAGGAGCTATTGTAACTGAGTGACAAACTTCACGAAGAAAATCTTATGGTCAACTTTGATAAGCAAACAACACGCGCTAGTAAACAAAATCTAGGAAGCAACACCAAGCAAACAAGACCTTCTAATTCTGAAGTCACTAGTTGGTGATGAAATCTAATGTCGCAACAAAGAGACGGGAAGGGGTTGGGCTAGGGTGGAAAAGTTACGCTGACAACCTACTTAATAGACTTACACCTTGGTGCAAGCTCCAACACATAATCGTGGGTATACCCTCCAAGGAGCCCGAGTGAGTTTGGCCAACATCGATTACAGGTACCGTGAAGACTTTCCCCTTCACAGTCACCTCGTGTAAGAACCTAGAGAGATGGTCCACTAAGGTTACCACCGACAACAATAAATCCTGGGGGGATAATCGATATTTTGATCCATACGCAAGGGTAGGGTATCTAGCCCAAAATCAACTCAAAAGGATTCCACTCATCATTGTGGGTATACCTCTGAGTGACCCCCGTAATATGTACAATCTCTACACTAATATCAACAAAGCAGGGTGAGTAACTCAGTCAATATCAATGCGACCTCGTCCTTGACCCTTGTGTGAGAAGGGCTTCCCAGGACAAGATGTTGCAAATGGAATTTAACACTCCTTAACACAATATGCTATTGTGTGTTTTGTGCTTTGGAGAGTGTATCTCTCTTCCTATTCCAAAGAGCTAGCCTAGCTAAATGTTGGTGTAATAGATCCCTAGAAAAGAGTTACTAGTTAAATTTTACAATTGCGCAATGTTATTAAGGGTTGTTGTTACTCAAAGGAAATGGAGATGAAATTGATGTTGTATGAGACTTTGACCCAACGATGCATGGATGAGAATGAAATATATCAATTTTCGTTCAATGAATCCTATGTATGAGAGGGAAAGAGAAGTTTTTCGGATCAACCTTTGAACTACAAGACACAATTTCCTTTAAAATTCAATTGCAACAAATCACGCATCAATAACAATTCTCTATTGTTTCTTTTTCAATAATTTCAACAATTGATTTTCAAAACTTTCGAAAACAAAAAAGATTTTGAAAGAAAAACGTTGTTCACTTTTCAAAAAGGAATTACACCATGATTGTGAGAGTTCAGAAAACCAAAAACTAATGAACAAGCAATAGATAAAAACCTAAACCAATCTTTCAATGGAAACAAAAATAACAAGCAAACCAAACTAGTCTTTTCAATTGCGTAAGAAAAGTGATATTTCAAAGAATAAGCAAATGATAAAGACAAAGAAGCTCAACTTTCGACCGATCGCCCATTCTTAACCAAACAAGCACACTCAGATTCCAAAATAAGAGAGTATATCTTTGTCAAGAAATGAAAGTCAAGATAAAATGGACAGAAAAAACCTTTGAAATCCTAAGACTGTTCATGCACAAAAATGAAGACAAGAAAAACATCAACCAATGGTCCAAGAAACTCTTTTTAGGCACCTAAACTGATATGGGCAGTTGAAGATGCAAAAAATCAAATCAAAAATTTTGAAAAAGAGGGTTCGCAGGCTTGCAGTATTACACAGTGCGAGAATGGGTCATTCTCGCAGGCCACTGTGGAGTGCAGTGCGAGAATGTCTGAAACTAATCAAATTTTTTGAAAAAGACACAAAATTTGAAGAGGCCTCTGGACCCAGAGGGTCTATCAGGGTATCCTGAAGACTCAGAGATTGATATGAATGGATAAAAGTAAGGCAAGAGAAAATGGCCAGTGAAAAATACCAAAAACCACAAAGAAAACAGGTTATCTCCCTAGTGGATTCGTCAATTTTGTTATCGGACAAATCGGTAGGTGTGAACACTAACAGATCTCCCTAGATCCACCTGGATATAGAACAAAACAGGACAGGACATGACTCTTTCCCTAAGTTTTGATCATTGAATCAGCTAGTAAGGAGGAACAAGTAACATACCTTTGTATCGCTTCCTAGGGTCTCTGTTCCTCCCGCTTCACTCCGATGCTCTCGTGAGGTCAAGACCAAGACAACACAAACCAACCAAAGTGAAGATAGAAAAATATATTCAACTGTCAACTTATGTGTATGATCAAGGAATTACACAATAAAGTGAAAATGACTTTATGGGAAAGGGACATGCCACTGTATCATATTAATTGAAAGTAGAATATTACAACCTGATCGCCTTGATGTCATAAGCTTCATTTCGATGGATCTTGGCTCCAACACACACACACTTGCTCAATCCTTGTATGAAGAAGATCAAATCCTCTTGCTAGACTTTCTAGAGTCTCCAAGCTCCCATTCAAGCTAGGTCCTTCACACAATTCTTTCACCAATCCTCCAATGAATCTTGATGAACCTTTTCCATGAGAATTCCATCAATATATAGGAGAGAATGAGATGGTTACTTGGATAAGAATGATCCCACAGTATTAGGGAATCCAGTACAAGGATAACCATTCGAATGCCAACCCATTCTTCTAGAAGATTCCCTTCTAGAACCATCGAGAATTCATCTTTTTCCAAGCTTTAAAGAAGGTTTTCACCCTATCTATGTAGCACAGTGTGAGAAGTTTTCACCCTAGCTTAAAGAAGCTTGCGAGAATGGGTCATTCTCGCACCTTGGGATACTAGCAACCTGCGAACTCTCTTCAAAAGTGAGTTTTCTGGGAAGAGATGAATGTCACTTTTCTCAGGAGAAAGTTCTTATGAGGAGGATGAGTAAACCATCATCAATACACCATCATGATTTCCAAAACAAATTCTTGACCAAACAAGCACACTCAGATTCCAAAATCAGAGAGTATATCTTTGTCAAGAAATGAAAGTCAAGAAAAAATGGACAGGAAAAGCCTTTGAAATCCTAATATTGTTCGTGCACAAAAACGAAGACAAGAAAAACATCAACCAATGGTCCAAGAAACTCTTTTTAGGCACCTAAACTGATCTGGGTAGTTGAAGATGCAAAAACCCAAATCCAAAATTTTGAAAAAGAGGGTTCGTAGGCTAGCAGTCTTACATAGTGCAAGAATGGGTCATTCTCACAGGTGATCTTTCAGCAGAGTGTGAAAACCTCACATTGAACCTAAAAGCAGGGTGAAAACTCAATAGATTCTCACAGGGCACTGTGGAGTGCAGTGCGAGAATTTCTGAAACTAATCAATTTTTTGGAAAAAGACACAAAATTTGAAGAGGCCTCTGGACCCAGAAAGTCTATCAGGGTATCCTGAAGACTCAGAGATTGATATGAATGGAGAAAAGTAAGGCACGAACAAATGGCCAAGGAAAAATACCAAAAACCACAAATAAAACAGGTTATCTCCCCAGTTGAGTCGCCAATTTTGTTATCGAACAAATCGGTAGGTGTGAACACTAACAGCTCTCCCTAGATCCACCTGGATCTAGAACAAAACAAGACAGGACATGACTCTTTCCCTAAGTTTTGATCATTGAATCAACGAAGTGGGAGAAACAGAGACCCTAGGAAGAGATACAAAGGTATGTGCGGACACTAACAGATCTCCCTAGATCCACTTGGATCTAGAAGAAAACAGGACAGGACATGACTCTTTCCCTAAGTTTTGATCATTGAATCAGCTAGTAGGGAGGAACAAGTAACATACCTTTGTATCGCTTCCTAGGGTCTTTGTTTCTCCCGCTTCGCTCCAGTGCTCTTGTGAGGTCAAGACTAGGACAACAAAAACCAACCAAAGTGAGGATAGAAAAATATATTCAACTATCAACTTATGTGTATGATCAAGGAATTACACAATAAAGTGAAAATGACTTTATGGGAAAGGGACATGCCAATGTATCATATTAATTGAAAGTAGAAGATTACAACCTGATCACCTTGATTTCGCAAGCTTCCTTTAGATGGCTCTTGGCTACAACACACACAATTTCTCAATGCTTGCATAAAGAAGATCAAATCCTCTTGATAGACTTGCTAGAATCTCCAAGCTCCTGTTCAAGCTAGGTCCTTCACACAATTCTTTCACCAATTCTCCAATGAATCTTGCTGAACCTTTTCCATGAGAATTCCATCAATATATAGGAGAGAATGAGATGGTTACTTGGATAAGAATGATCCCACAATATTAGAGAATTCAGTACAAGGATAACCATTCAAATGCCAACCCATTCTTCTAGAAGATTCCCTTCTAGAACCATCGAGAATTCATATTTTTCCAAGCTTTAGAGAAGGTTCGCACCCTAGCTATGTAGCACAGTGCGAGAATTTCTCACCCTAGCTTAAAGCATCCTATGAGAATGGTTCATTCTCGCACCCTGGGATACTAGCAACCTGCGAACTCTCTTCAAAAGTGAGTTTTCTGGGAAGAGATGAATGTCACTTTTCTCAGGAGAAAGTTCTTATGAGGAGCCTGAGTACACCATCATCAATACACCATCATGATGACCAAAATCATGGGTAACAACAAGGGAGAACATGGCTATCTAATATAGGAGCTATTGATTCTTTGAGACTATAGGTAATCATGTTTGGCACCATGGATTTCAACCTCTCCTTCCATATCATGTTTCCTTTTAGATTAATGTCATGTGTTCCAAGCATGTTATTGGAAGAATTGTTATTGAAGATGGTGCTTCAACATGTGTTATTTCCTTGTGTTGTTGGAAAGGAGTTGACTCTCTTGAGCTCACTACATACCCCACTTTACTAACCACTTTTCATAGATGCTCTTTTAGTTCGCACATGATTATATCCTCCTTCTTTATCTAGTTGGGGAGGAAAACCATTTCTATATAAGTGGAGGTAGTCAATTCTCCACTCAACCAAAACATTTTGTTAAGATAAAGTTGGACATACGTGATGACGACTATCATATCGTCTTTCTTCTGATTATTATGCCTCCCTCATGAAGGGAAAATAATAATGATCAGCCAAATGTCAGTCACTCACTTTGTCTTTTTGGCATCTACAATATCCACAATCCCATTAGTTGGAAACACTTAGGAGACAATGTGTAACACTCTTTCATTTGAAGCTATAATGCTCTGATACCATACTGTAATGCCCCCTTTCCATCAGTCGGGCAGGTGCTACTTCGTGGAATAACAATATCATGCTTAATTATATATATATATATATATATATATATATATATATGACATGCATTTGAAATAGGTTAAACACATTTAAACTCAGAGTGAGCATAAGAATTACTACTATTATAAATAATCAATGGCTTTAACATTAATTCATATGCACAACAGAGTACATGATAATTATAAATACACAGACATGTAGTAATATAATTGAAACATCATCTGGTACTTATCTTTGAAAATAGTGGTAACTCCACCAACCAGGTGCAGGCATTCCACGTACCTCCCAGCCTTAGACCGCGCTGCTCATCAAGCTCATCAGTAGGTCACCCCCAAGCTAGGACTAAGCTCCACCCCAAGGCAAGGAATCCAAGGCTAGGATGAGGTTACAGGGAAAACACATGGACACAAGGAAGGAATTCTCTCCCAGGAACCACTCATACTCATTTCCCACAGACTTTCCTTCACCACATGCCTAATCCACCCCAGGAGTATACACCTTCTCTATCACCTAGACAGTCCTTTGGCTGCTAACCTCCCTTTCCTTGGGTTTCAACAACAAGTTGGACCGAAATTCTCCGAGCTTTGTGGTAGCTACAAGGTTCCTTCCAGGATCTCTCTCCTTCCTCAACACACTCTCTCACCTGGAGAGAGAGTCGCTCATAGGTCAAGCAACCTATTCTTCCAACTTCAACCACCTTTCTCACCTAGAGAGAGTGTTGTACAACAACCAACAAGCCACACAGGATCAAACACTACATGTCCACCTTAGTCAACAGGAATTCAGACACGAATATCCCCAGGCAGCAACAGACAGTTTCAACAACATAACCAGGCTTAGAAGGGATGAGATACTTCCATTTTCTCAATCCAATAGCATGGGATAGACTCATTCTCTGGTTCTCAGGGATGTGTGACGATTTTTCCATACAGGGGTCGACTCAGACTTAATAGTTCACAACCAAAGGGGTGCACAACCTTCCAGAAGAAAATATAGACACATACCTTTTGTTTCGTAGTGCATGAGGGTATCTCTTGCAGAGGTCGGACGGGTTGACGTTCAGACGGTTAGGTCGAAAATGGAGGAGGGACCCCCAACATGGCTCATCTCAGCCATTTAATTTTCATGTGCTTGGGTTTACGCTTGTCACCCATGCAACTGCATGCATTCCTTCAACATGCTTTCCATCCATTCGAACGTTGTTTGTCCTTCCAAAAGAACTTAGGATAAAACATATTATTCACATGTCTTTTAGAATAATATTAAAATATTATTCCCAAGGACCTAAGCCCCTAGGCTTAGCCCCTTTTCCCACCTTCTAGTCCCTAATCCCTTGCCCACTCTCTAGAAGCTTAGTCCCCCATCACTCATTCATTGTGGTTGGTCTGCACGCGGCGGTGTTTATATTTTATTACTGTTCCGCATAAATACATGTACAAAATCAGGCTCTTGGCCTTCAACACTTAGGATCTCTGGCCTAACAATCACATAAGCCCACTAGCTTATATAAACTCGGCTCACCAGCCTATAAAACATATTTACAATTCATTTCATAAACAAGATTTACAATAGGGCTTGGCCTTGGGGACATTACAATCCCCCTCCCCTTATTTCTGCACTATCCTCAGTGCAACTTTACACTGCATTTGCAAGATTTTCAAAAAGATGCAGGTACTTTGCCCGCATAACATCTTCATTCTCCCATGTCGCGTCCTTAGGACCGTACCAAGTCCACTGGACCTTTACAAGCTCTATGGCTCGATTCTAGAGATGTTTTCTTTTCCTTTCCAATATGCGCACATGATACACTTGCAGGACACCTTCTGGTTCCACCCGAATCACATTCCAATCAATAACATGATTAGCATCAAGTATATATTTATTAAGCAGTGAAACATGAAACACATTATGTACAGTCATAGATGCAGGTAATGCGAGAATGTATGTGACTGGCCCAATCCTTTCCAGGATTTCAAAAGGCCCACAATATCTTGCTGCCAACTTGGCGCAACTTCCCAGCTTCAGGGAACTCCTGTTAGTTTTCACTTTCAGGAAAATATGATCACCCACTTTGAATTCTCTATGGGTTATGTTCTTATCAACATAACTTTTCTGCCTGTCCTGGGCAGCTTTCAAATTTTGTTTAATTCTTATCATTTGGTCTTCCATCTCTTTGAGAAACTCTGGCCCAACTACTGCTCTTTCACTTGGATTATCCCAGCTCACTGGAGTGTTGCACTTTCTTCCATAAAGTGCTTCAAATGGGCTCATCTTCAATGATGCATGATACCCATTATTGTAGGAGAATTATACCAAATGCAGGTAGTCTTCCCATCTTGTTGGTTTGTCCATCACATACATTCTCAACATGTCCTCTATTACTCTATTCACCCTCTTTTTATATCCATTAGACTCAGGATGATACGCTGTACTAAAATTCAGATTCATTCTGAATCCTTTGAATAGTCCTTTCCAGAAATTTGAGGTGAATTTCGGGTCCCTATCAAACACAATTGTTTTAGGAATTCCGTGCAAACATGCCACTTCTTTTAAGAAGATATCAACAACATTTGATTCCTTGTGAGTGGTTTTTAGTGGAATAAAATGGGTAGCTTTTGTAAGCTTGTCCACCACCACCATGATCGAATCATGTTGCTAGCTCATTCTGGGCAATCCTACAATAAAATCCATGGTCATCACTTCCGACTTCCATTCCGGAATGGGTAAAGGCTGCATCAACCCTGTTAGGTTCCTATGCTCAGCGTTAACTTTTTGGCATTACATACATCTGGCAATGTATTCAATGATCTCCCTCTTCAAACTCGACCAAAAGTAATGGCTTTTGACTTCTGCCACAGTCTTCTGATATCCAAGGTGTCCAACATGCGTCACATTATGAATTTCCTTTAGAATCGCAAGTTTCAATTCCTAGACATTGGGTATATACACCCTGTCTTTATACAGAAGTAATCCATCGGCTTCCAGGGTGTAACTTTCCCTTTTCTGTGGCCTTTCACTTTGTTGTAGATTTTCTACCAAATCTCTGTACTGCAAATCGACACTTGCAACTTTCAAAATTCTATCCTTAATATCCGTCCTGTACATGCTAATGGTTGTAGCATACAATTCATGCACCTTTCTGTTGAGTGCATCAACCACCTTGTTTTCCTTCCCTTTGATATGCTTGATATCAAAGTCGTATTCACACAAAAACTCCAACCACTTGCTTTGTCTAGCGTTTAAGATTGGCTGCTCAAACAAATATTTCAGACCATGGTGGTCTGTTCTAAATTCAAATCTTCTTCCCATGAGATAATATCTCCATTTCCTCAGAGCGTGGATGATTGCTGCCAGCTCCAAATCATGAGTGGCATAATTCTTTTAATGATTTTTTAGCTTCCTGGACTCATAACAGATTACAAATCCATCTTGGTTCATAAATCCTCCCAACCCTTCCTTACACGCATATGTGCACACCATGAAATCCATATTTGGATCTGGAATCCTCAATATTGGAGTGATGGTTAACAACTGCTTCAATCACTGGAAATTGTTCTCACACTCTTCAGTCCACTGAAACTTGTTCTCCTTCCTTTGCAAGGAAGTGACAGGGTGAGCTATCTTTGAGAACGCTACGATAAACCTTCTATAATAACCCGCCAGACCCATAAAGGATCTAACTTTTGTCACATTCATTGGTGCTGACCATTCTCGGATGGCCTCAACCTTCTTAGGATCCATAGCGATCCCTTCTTCTGAAATAATATGTCCCAAGTAATGGATCTATCTTTGAAAAAATGAGAATTTGCTCAACTTGGCTTACAACTGGTGTTCTCTCAACACTTGCAGCACCATCCTCAGGTGTTGTTCATGCTCTTCCTCTGACTTGGAATACACCAAGTTGTCATCCAGGAAGATTATGACAAACTTGTCTAAATAGTTCCTGAATACACCATTAAGAAAGAACATAAAAACAATAGGTGTGTTTGACAGTCCAAACGACACCACTGTGAACTCGTAATGACCGTACCTTGTTCTAAAAGAAGTCTTGTTGATATCCTCATTCTTTATTCTTACCTGGTGATATCCTGATCTGAGATATATCTTTGAAAATATTTTTGCACCCTTCAGCTGATCGAAAAGATCATCGATCCTCGGTAGAGGATTCTTGTTCTTGACACTTACCTTGTTCAACTGCCGGAAATCAATGCACATCCTCAATGTCCCATCCTTCTTCTTCACGAATAGGACTAGGGCACCCCAAGGTGACACGTTGGGGCGAATGTACCCCTTCTTCAAAATCTCTTCAAGCTCCAATTGCAACTCTTTCAGCTTTGGCGTACTCATTCTATAAGGAGCTTTCGACACTAAAGTTTCTCCAGGCATCAAATTTATAGAAAAGTCAATGTCTCTCTTCGGAGGTAGTCTAGGTACCTCCTTAAATATGTCCTTGAACTTTGTGAGTACCTCATGGTCTCCAATCCTTGAGACTTCATCTCTAGGTGCTTCCTCCACACAGTCTGTAAATATTTGATAGCCTTTTCTATAGCACTTCTTCAGCTGCATGGATGAGATTTCTCTAACAACCATAGCTCTAAGAATACCTTGGACTATTTTTCAATTCCCCTCCTCATCCAAGCATGTAAACATCTTGTTACGACAGTCTAGGAGGGCATGGTGTTGGTCCAACCAGTCCATTCAAATTAAATAGTCATAAGATCCTAAAGGCAGAATATTCAATTCATCCTTCGTGCTCAGTCCTTTCATGTCCATAGGATAGGACTTCATGAACTCAGTGACTTTCCCCTTCGTTCCTATAGCCAACTGCACTAACCAAGACTTTTCATGTTTGCTTCTTGATAAATGAAAACTTTCCACCACCCTAGGATCTACATAACTATGGCCAGCCCCTGAATCGATTAAAATAATGAATGGCCGGTTGTTAATCATACCTTCCACTTCATTCATGTGAATTGAAATTCAACTTGCGTGTTGTCCAGGGCTGCGTATATCCTTGGCATTCTACTGCCCATATCCTCCACTGTTTCAGCTTGTTGAACATTGTGGACGGTTCTCGCTTTATCTTTTCTGTGGGGACAGTCCCTGTACCTATGGTTTCCTTTACAAACCCAACACTTCATAGGTGGTGGTATTGGCATTTTCTCACCCACTTCATCCCTCTTAGGCTCTCTAAAGGATGGTTGTCCCTGAGGACTATTTCTAAAAAAGGGAGGTTTTTTTCCCTTCAGCCTTTGCTCTTTCCTGAACTTCTTCTGATCATCCCAAGCCTTCTAAAAAGTTGGCCTTTCTCTTTATTGTTCATACACGCATTTTTCCCTTCTTATTGTTTCTTCCATAGTCTTAGTATCATCATACTGAATCTTGTCACCAATGGTAGGTGGAATTCCACTCAGATACCTCTGAATCTTGACAGCCTTATCTTTGATGAACGGAACATACTTCAGTAGTTCCAAGAAACTTCATTCGTATTCATCAATGGTCATGCTACCTAGCTTGAGTTCGAAGAAATCCTTCATATTTCTGTCATAGTATCTTTTAGTCAGGTATTTCTTCTCAAAATACTCCTTGAACTCCTTCTAAGTGACATCTTTCTTTCTGATGTGATGGACCTGCACAAACTGATCCCACCACATGGATACTTTTCCTTTCAATTAATACATCGCAATTCTTCCTTCTGCATGAGAAGAATAATTCTACAGTTGGAAATATTTCCTGATGCCAAGCAACCATGTTTCAACATCTTCCTCCTTCTTATGTTCTCCATTGAACATTGGAGGTTTGATCTTGTTCATCTCTCCCTTCAATTCATCCATTCCAGATCTTCGGTGTTTTCTGGTAGGGGATGGGCTTGAACAACTACGTGCCTCCCTACTGAAATGATTTGGAGAGTGATGATGATGTCTACTACCACTCCTCTATCTTATTCTCCTCTCAGGTGTCGTGACACTCCTTGATCTTCTTGTCCTCTCAAGGGTTTTGAGACTCTTTGTTTTTCTCGAGTTACTTCCCTTCTCCAATTTTCTTTCTATTCTTTCCAGGCTTTTCAACATTTTAAATTTGAATTCACTCTGCTTATCCCTGACTCTCATGAGATTTCGGCTATTAGCTTGGTGAGACTAGGCATCTTTCTGCAATATTTCAATGAGTTTCATCATATGTCCCTCCTTATCCATCTCTTTTCCGTGCCCATTAGAGTTTGACCCTTCGATTCCCAAGTTGACATTCCTTCCTACCCTTTCGTCCTCTATTTCAGAGGCAATTTTCACGTCTTCCAATTCCATACTCGGCGTCGGTTTTTTGAGTATCCTGACAGTCATTGTTATCAGACTAATCGGTAGGTGTGGACACTAACAGATCTCCTTAGATCCACCTGGATCTAGAACAAAATAGGACAGGACATGACTCTTTCCCTAAGTTTTGACCATTGAATTAGCTAGGTAGGGAGGAGCAAATAACATACCTTTGTATCACTTCCTAGGGTCGCTGCTGCTCCCGCTTTTCTCCTGTGCTCTCATGAGGTCAAGACCAAGACAACACGAACCAACCAAAGTGAAGATAGAAAAATATATTCAACTGTCAACTTATGTGTATGATCAAGGAATTACACAATAAAGTGAGAATGACTTTATGGGAAAGGGACATGTCACTGTATCATATTAATTGAAAGTAGAATATTACAACCTGATCGCCTTGATGTCCCAAGCTTCCTTTCAGTGGCTCTTGGCTCCAACACACACACTTGCTCAATCCTTGCATGAAGAAGATTGAATCCTCTTGATAGACTTGCTATAGTCTCCAAGCTCTTGTTCAAGCTAAGTCCTTCACACAATTCTTTCACCAATACTCCAACGAATCTTGCTTAACCTTTTCCATGATAATTCCACCAATATATAGGAGAGAATGAGATGGTTACTTGGATAAGAATGATCCCACAATATCAAGGAATCCAATACAAGGATAACCATTCGAATGCCAACCCATTCTTCTAGAAGATTCCCTTCTAGAACCATCGAGAATTCATCTTTTTCCAAGATTTAGAGAAGGTTCGCACCCTAGATATGCTACACAGTATGAGAAGTTAACACCCTAGCTTAAGGAAGCCTCCGAGAATGGGTCATTCTCGCACCCTGGTATATTAGCAACCTGCAAACTCTCTTCAAATGTATGTTTTCTGGGAAGAGAGAAAGTTGTTATGAGGACCTTGAGTACACCATCATCAATAGACCATCGTGATGACCAAAATCATGGGTAATAGAATTCCCCCCAAAGTATGAGGCCAGAATCAGTGACAACTGAAAGACTTTGTAAGATGCATGTGTGTGTCGGAAACTAGGAGCACACCTAGTCGAAAACCTGCGAACAACGAAGCATCTGCAAAATATCATATATATTAATTTTGAGGTAGGAATTCCCATACTCAGATCACAGATGGATGACATTGTAGATGTAGGTCATGGCCACCAATCATACACTGTGGATCCATGCCGTCAAAATATAGCATAGCCACCAGGAATACACTGTGGATCTATCCGAGAAAATTCAAATTAAGACAACATAGCCACAAGACATACACAGTGGATCTATGTGTTGCAGATTATACATATTCCATCAAAACATGGGAAAAGAGATGATATCCAGGGTCTTCAGTCTCGTAGCCCAAAAGTACGAATCTAACCATGTGATTACATGCGTTGAAGTCGAACATGGAAGAAACCACTTTATTACTGGTCATTGATGAAACCGTTAACAAGTGCGAGGGAAATCATCATTGATGTCAATGACTCCCAAGGTACTCTAGTACAATCCATCAAGTGTGAATGAATGAGTTGAAGTTGAACATTCGACAGAATCTTTCAATCATAGATCAATGATGTAAACCCACTATCAAAAGCGAGGAAACTTGCCATTGAGGCATGCAAGTTCCAAGGTACCAAAGAATTTCTAAGTCTTGTTTCTCGATAATGAGCTAAATTCGACAGAAAAAAAATCATCACAGGAGGGCCTTGATGTATCCCCCATCAATGACATGAAATGAGTAATAGATTTTGAAGGTGAAACAGGGTATGATGTAAGTTGGATTGGACACAGGGAAGGTCGACACGGAGAGAATAGACAACTGCAGATGGCCGACTCAATAGAGGTTTCAGATAAACTTCTCTTGAACATATGAATGACATGACCAATGATTTTCCATCATTGACTCAACGACGACACAAGGAATGACCTTGTAGCAAATCGAAGGAGAGACAAATGGATTTCCCAAACCGGCTTCAAATAATGAATAGGAGGTGTCATGGTCAAGAGAGACACTTACAACCAATCAATATGAAGATGAAAACATATCCCTTTCCCAAATTTTCCCCCACCATTTCTCGTGAGTACCTCTTTATTTTTACGCAAGCTTGAGGAGGATAACATATGCTTGTCGATATAAGATTATCCTTTGGATAAGTCATTCAGAGTATGTTTAACGAACCCTAAGAAGGATTGGTTCGGTCCCATGACGGGTCTGTCAATGTTTGTTTAACGAGTCCAGAGATAGAAAACTCGAAGGTTTTTCATGATTATAGAGTCTGGAAAAACACTCAAAAGATAACTCTCTCAGTTCCTTTTTCGTAAAATAGTCTAATGAGACCGAAAAAGAGATAAATTATCGCTCACCAGATGCTTTCTTCAAATACTTTATCGAGCGTGAAAATAGCAAGGTCGCTCGGCTATCTTTTCATGTTTAGAGAGTCTGAAAAGATCTTAAAGAGGACTCTAGGGGGGTTCCTTTTTCATATAACCTTGTTGAGCCTGAAAAAGTGATAAAAGTATGCTAGATCGCGTTCTCATGTATTTTTGATCCTGAGAACGAACAAAGACCAAGCTCGAGGTTTTATACAAAAACCGTAAAAAACAATCAAAACATGCGATGAAAAAAGAAAAATTATGTCTGCATCCCTATATATGAACATCAAAGTCATTACGTCTGCAAAAGTTACTCTCAAAAGGAAATTAGGGTTTAGTTTTTAATAAATAAATAACTATAAAAATCCAAATAACATGTTAAAAGTAAATATAAAGGACTAAAACTCTTTTTACCATATCATTTTCACTCTTCCGCTATTTGAGCCCAAAAACCCCTCTTTTACCATCGAAATTTGGCGTCAGATTGTGGGAGTTACGAGCATCCATTCGATGAGCCATCGATGATAGTGAGGTAGGCTCTTTGTCCCCTACTCTTTCATGGTTTAAATTTTCATTTTGATTGGTTAAAATAGATTTTTTGAGATGTTTTTGTGAGCCATACTTGCGCTCAGCCATTCTCGTAGGTGGGCTACACGGGACCTGTGAGGATGGGTCATTCTCGCAGGTGATCCCACAACAGCCTGTGAGGTTCTCGCACTGTTCCTAAAGGGAACCTATGAGAACCGCAAAGCATAAAATTATTTTTAAGTTTTTCTCAATGAAAGAAATCCAATTTGTGAGTAGAATTATTAATCTTCTTTTTGTGCTTCTTATGCAGGTATTTGGCCATCAAAATGGTTCTTGAATGGTGCGAAAGGGAGCATGAAGAAGATAATGCCATTGCCGAAAATCATCCACCCACTATTGCCGCTTTGAGAAACTGTGGTTTTTCTAAAGTACTTTCGTATCCCGGGCATGAGGGCCCAAGTCAAGTTATTAGAGTACCTTGTGCATATGTGGGATCCCTATCAGCAGGTATTCCATATAGGGGTCCATACACTGTCCTTAGATATTGGGGACATTTACTTTTTGACTGGACTATCACAGCGTGGGTACCACATGAGCCTCACTGGTAGCAGAGGTGGTGGGCTACCCATGACTGAGTACTGTCGCTTACACTGTGTTCCTGAGGCAGAGAGGAAGAAAGGTAAAGTAGTTATTTGGGAAGTACGGGATTTGACCCTCCGCACTATTTTATTCACCATTGTACATATGGTCAGGAGATCCGCTCCTCACATGGAGCTCCATAGTTACTTTCAGTATGCTATAGAGTGTATTGAACCTCAGGTGTTTAACTAGGCAGATGTAGTGCTTCGTAGCATGAAAAGGTAGTTGACCAAATGCAGACGAGGAAACCTGAAGAAATTCAGGTACGGATCTTTGTTAGTGTCCTTCTTTCTTGAGAGGGTTCCATTACTGAGGCTGCAGGTTGAGTGGAATTTACCAGCTCCCAAGGATCCAAGAATGTTGAGATGGTGTCATCTCATGGCCCGGCACGTAGTTGGACCAATTATCAAGTATGATAATACCTTCTTCGACTAGTTACGACCACAGATGTTGATGGTCGACGATTATGCTTATGTCGGGTTGGATTTCTAAGGAGATCCAGACTTAGTCCTGTCGGAGGATGCTCAGTGGGGGGAACTTGGTAAGAAGTACACAATTTTTCTTTTTAAATGTTTTTGTTAATTTCATCATATGCAAATGTTTTTTTTTTCATATATGTTCATCCAAAAACTAAAAACTAAATTCATTTTTTGATGACACAGATGTGGGACCTTACCGACTTCCTGGTACTTCTCCCATTCAACGGCGAGGAGAGGTAGCGCCAGTGCCACAATGGGACGACGAGGATTATCAAGCAATGGAACAAAACCTAGAGGGTTTGACAGTAGATATTCCAGAGATGCCTCTTGGAGAGGTTCCATGACATTATCAGTATCACACAGTAGGAGTGTCAGAGTCCTTAGGCCAACTTCTCTGTAGGGTTTCCCGGGCAGTCGTATGTTACCATGAACTTCATCCATGGTGTCATTTTGTAGAAGCTATGAGCTTCAGATTTTGACATTTTGGTTTTCGGACAAAACTTTTTGTAAAAAACTATTTTTATAGTTATAGATACATACGGCCTCTACCAGTTTATATTGTGTTGTGTGAAAATTGATATGATTGATTTATAAATGATCCAAATGTCTGTCTAATACATAGTTAGCCAATGCATCAGTTAATGTATTTAGACATCTAGGAATATGTTGATATTCAATATAATCAAAATAATGTTCCAAGAGGTGAATTCGTAAATACACCCATAAAGAAGTAGGACTTTGAATAGTATAGACGTTACTTAACTATAGTACTACAAGCTGCGAATCGAGTTGCACAACAAAACGACGGATTCTGAGCGATATAGAATCAATCAACAATTCGATAACGACGCTATACTCTGCAATGTTGTTGGTTGCATGGCCAAGATACACACCTCGTAAAGAGACAAGTTCGTTTGTAGGGGCATAAATTTCCCATGCAGCGGAAGCAAGGTTCTTAGTACTACGGATAGCACAATCAGCGAAGCCAATATAGGGTAGCGAAGACTCCAACATATGGAAATCAAACACAATGTCACATAAGGGAGGAGACCAGATAACGACAAAAGAAAGCTATAGTAACATAGAAGAAGTATGATACAATAAAAATACATGTACTCGTGCACAAATGATTTTATGCATAGTACTTCTTTAAGTACAACCCATTCCTGGGTTCAATCAAAGGGATACCATCGTAATCTACTAACTCATAAGCTCCTTTTTCCATAACTCGTCGAACGATATAAGGACCTTGCCACATGGCTTCAAATTTTCTAGCTCCTAGCATATCTCGATCTTGTTCATAGAGGAGAATGAGATCTCCTTCGGAGAAAACACGGGGCTTGACATGTTTGAAGTATTGGGCCTTGACACATTTTTTCCAAGCTTCTATAACTAGGGAAGCATCGCGTCGAGTTTCATCTAATCACATAAGATACAATAAACCTTCTTCCTCACTAGAAGTGTTTGGTAGGAGTTCAACAACTAGTTTTAAAGAAGGTATCTCGCATTCAATCGGGAGAATGGCTTCCACGCCATAGACTAACCGGAAAGGTGTAAACTCAGTAGCAGACTTGACGGATGTCTGGTAAGCCCATAATGCCAAAAACAACATTGTGTGCCAACTTTTTTTCTGAATCCCTATCATTCGTCGGAGCATAGTTATGAGAACTTTTTTAATTACTTCGACCTGACCATTGGCTTATGGGTAATAGGGCATTGAGTTATCATGGCGAAGACCCAACTTTTCAGTAAGTTAGGACATCATGGAGTTTCTAAAGTGGCTACCGTGATCAGTGACGATAGCTTGGGGAACACCAAAATGAGCTATGATGTGATTAAAAATGAATAATGTTGTAGTCTTTCCAGTGTTGTCAAATTTCGGCATCACCTCAGCCCATTTCATAAAGTAATCGACAACTACAATAATGTATAGATGCCCCCCGACCTAGTGAGGGTGACATGTCATGAAATCAATGCCCCATTTCACAAAGGGACCAATGGAGACCACAGGGTGAAGAGGAGTAGGATGTGACTGTATCTTGTTATTATAGGTCTGGAAAGCATGGCATTTTTGAACGACAATTATGTAGTCATTAAATAAAGAAGGCCAAAAATACCCTGCTCGTAAGATCTTCTGGGCAGTAGCATACCCAGACATATGACCACCACAGGCTCTAGAATGGAAGTCATTCAGAGCTTTCTCGACTTCGTCGAACGTTAGGTAGCGTCGAAAAGTAGAGTCAATCCCCTGACGATAGAGAGTATCTCCGAGGATAATATATTGACGGGCTTGATAGCGTATGCGACGTTGGTTAGTACTAGACAAAGTTGGCCGAAAAGTCTGGGTTTGGATATATATGATGATATCACCATACCAAATATCATCAGTGCTGATAAGGAAAAGAGATTCATTGGGTAATGAATCAGCTGCTACATTTTCCGTGGCAGAATAGGGAAAGTCGCATATCAACTCAGCAAAGACTAAGGACTTCTTAGACTTGGCGCGTTCGAATTCCAAGTCAAACTCCTGGAGTATCACAATCCATTTGGAGTATTTTCACCCTAGCAATTGATGTGTGAGAATGTGTTGCATAGGGTTGTAGTTGGAAATCACTGTAGTCTTGTGCGAGAGGATATAGTGTCGGAAGCATTGGATGTCTTGGATGGCAGCAAAGGCCAGTTTTTGGACATGTAAATACTTGATTTTAGTAGGTGTTAGACTTCAAATCAAGTAGTATATAACATGTTCATCGTTAGCATCATCCTCTTGGACGAGAACCATACCAATGGTGTAATTTGAGGCAACAAGATAGAGGAAATAATCGCGACTGTAATCGGGGGGAAAGAGAAGCGGGGCATGCGTTAGGGACAAATTCAAAGCTTCGAAAGCATTGTTGGCGATGGTATACTAGACTAAATCTGAACCCTTTTTTAAGAGCCGCTTAAATCCACGAGTTATCTCGGCATAATTTGGGATAAAACGACGAAGAAAGTTTGCTTTCCCCCGAAAACTTTGTATCTGGAAAAGTGTAGAAGGAGGAGGGAGATTAAGGATCGCCTCAACCTTTAAAGGATCTACCCGTATCCCTTGACGTGAAATGATAAAACCTATAAGGCGGCTGGATTCCACACAGAAAACACACTTATGAGGATTCAAACGTATACGGTAGAACCGACAGGGAATGAAAATGGATCAGAGGTGGGTTGGGTGATCGACTTGGTGCATTGAGTGAGTGGGTAAATCGTCCAAATATGGTTGAACGATGTGCTTGATATCATAGAAATCATAAGACATAGCGCGTCGAAAAGTTGCGCCAGTGTTCTTGAGACCAAAAGGGAGTTTCCGATAGGCAAAAGTACCCCAAGGACAAATAAAAGCGATCTTATGTTGATCCTCAGGAACAATGTTGATTTGATTATACCCGGAGAAACCATCCATCAGAGAGAAGATTTCACTTCTGGCGCAATCGTTGACAATCTGATCGACGAAAGGGGTAGGAAAGTTGTCTTTGGGGCAAGCTTTGTTGATATCCCTATAATCAACTCATACACGAATTGTGCCTTGTTTCTGGTCAATCGGGACAAGATTGGAAACCCAGTTTGTGAGAGCCACTGGATAAATAAAGTCAGCTTTAAGAAGTTTCTCGACTTCGAGTTTGATAGCAGCCGCTTTACATGGGTGAACTGGATGAAGGTGTTGCTAGACGGGTTTAGCATCGGGGTATGTCTTGATCTCATGTATCACAATCTCAGGGTCGATACCCGACATTTCGTAGTAGCTCCAGGCGAAGATGTCATGAAACTCTTTGAAAATGGATGTGTAGGTGACGAGTTCATTAGAATAACATGAAGCTATGATATGGACATTTTCGACAATTCCAGGTTCGATGGATATGTCGAGGGGAATAGTGGGCGAGATATTTCTTAAGTTCCCTTCGGAAAACACATCATGTGCAGACTCGGGAACGGTTGAGATGACACCAACAGTCGATGGAGTCATGATCCATTGGTAGTTCTCAATGGTATGTTCCTCCAGAAAGAGGATGGAACGATGATGTCCATCATCCCAAGGGGTGTCTTCCATGATAGACATGATCATTTCGTCGGTGGGAAAAATGATACGAAAAGGATCAGGAGAAAACTCACCAAGAGAGGGGGTAGAAGTTGTTTCCGATTGAATGGCCTGATAGGCAGATTTGACCGGACTTAATGACATTTCGTCGCCGTAACGAAGATGATCTCCAGGGTCAGGTACTATCCAGGGTCAGGTACTATCCAGGGGTCGTGAGACGCAGGAAGTTCATGAAACGAGGTGTAGATCATGTTGATTGAGGCAACAAACGAGCATGGAACATTGGGCGGTGGAATGGGAAGGTACCCATTAATGAAGAGTCTTTAAGAAGGCCTACATCAACGTTCTCATAACCCGGTGGGGTTTTAGCGATGAACGGCACGTTGCCAGTACGTATATCAGAATTAAATAAGGCTAGTTGGTTGACGGTGACGACCTTTCCTTGATGTGGGAAATGTACCACACGGAAAAGGATCGACACAACCGCGCGCATAGAATCAATCCAACGGCAACCAAGCAGAAGATTGTAATCAAGGGGAGCGTCAAAGACTTCCACTTCTACTTGGACAATTTTTCCTTCTATCATGATAGGAAACGAAGGAAGGACACTGTAACAATTAAAACCAGAGTCGTTGAAGGATTTGAGAGTGTTCTGGCATTCATTCAAAGGGGGAGAGCCGATGGATTTCCAGCAAGCAAGAGACATGACACATGTCGAGGCACCCTCATCGATAACGGTTCGACAAATGTTTTTTTCAGAGACAATCACTTGGATCTGGAATGCGAGTTGAGGGGGTAACCTTGGAATGTGATCTTCCAAGTCAAAAATTATTAAATTTGTATCCGTCGGATCAATTCCACCGATAGCTTTCAACAGTGCCTTCCGTTGCGTAGGACAACTTTGAAGGACTTCATGGGCTGACATCACAGAAGGTGCTTGGGCCAGATCTTCAACAATGTTGTAGTTATGGGTGGAACGTGTAATGCCCATATAATTCTAAACATCATTTAAGTTTCCTAAACATTTTATGAAAGTAATCTGAAACGGTAACTTCTTAGCATAATAGTGATTCTCATAACAACAACTTCAGTAACTTAGATTTATCAATAAATATTGAATTCATGACAGAAAGAAAGAAATACATAACTTAACAAATTACCTGGTTCTGATGCTAATTGTTGTTGCCACTGTGCCTTGCTGCTGCCTTTCTGCTCCCTGCTACACAGATCAATCCTGCCACAAACAGGAAAATAGCTGCCCAAAACTATTGTCCTCCCTGCCAACTAGGAAAACTACCTA